>ML685810.1:3369506-3440349 GCA_007922175.1 Pelusios castaneus
AGATAGATAGATAGATAGATAGATAGATAGATAGATAGATAGATAGATAGATAGATAGATAGAACTTTAGACTGTCCACTATTTTAACACAATGGGAGCACAGTCAGGTCCTGTCTACACTACAATTCTTAATCATGTTGTAACTGGATCCTGCCCCCACTTAGTTATATTTAAGGTACCGATGATTCCTTTACCACTCTAGGGGACCGTCTCTTTCCTGGCCAATTACACCTGATAGCAGGTAGGAAGTGAGGCTCCCATGCCCATAAGGGGTCTCTCTAAGGATGCAATTGCCACTTCACAGACTCCATTTTGTTCCGCAAACTGAGTGGGGATGATCTAATGGTCAATCTTACACTAAGTGGACTGTAACACGTAGAGAAATAAACAAGATGTCATCACACCACAAAACTGAGTTACATCCAAAGTATCTCAAAAGGAAGGAAAGTCAATTTTTTTACATTAGCTACACGCATGCGCGCACATACACAAAGCCTCAGTAATTAACTTAATAGGTTTCTTACAGAATGCCCGTGTGTGAGTGATGTTCAACATATTCAAGTGTTGACAAGACAGCATTGAACTTAACGCCTACACAATGGGCAAAATCAGGCACTGAGCTCAGACACACCTTCATTGTCTGAAACTTGTAGTAAAACTACAACACTGTATTGTGAAATAGCTGCCATGCTCTCAGGGCTGAAGCTTAGAGACTTCCATTCAACTAATGCTTTAACCTTTCATCTACCAGCGTGGAGAGGATGCAGCAGAGAAACTTTTAAGGGCTCTGGGGTGATTGTAAATTACATGTGAAAAATACTTATGTGGCCCACATATGCTCTGTCTTCCAGACTTACACAAATACTATATATAAATATATATAAAGTGCCTTTATAAACAATTTGTCAAGGGTTAATAAGGATTAATAGATATCATAAACATGCAACAGACATGAATAATATGTGCTCTAGATAGTTATAAATCCATAAGTAAAAGTTGATATATAGATGGTTATAAATTAAAGTTATTAGCAATACATTGACCTGTTGAACCATACAATGCTTTAACCCTTTATTAGCTGTTTATAAATTTAGCAATCCTTTGTTAACCATTTATAAATGTACCCTTAATAAAAAGGGTCACCCGGCATTCCATAATAATAATGGGACAGAAGACTACAAGAAGAATAACATAAATTCTAGTGTTTGGAGTTTCTTCTGTTCCTTTTGAACTCAGTGGGAATTTTGCCATAGATTTCAGTGGGGGCAGAATGAACCAATGAAGTCATTATTCTAAAACACAAATGAGCTGGTAGAGGAATCCTCACCTCCAGCATCTTCTCTAGTGCTTTGTCCAAAAATGCTCCTAGCCACAGGCTTCCACCCATTTCACAACTTTGTAAATCTCACAGGCAGGAAACTTTTCCTGATATTCAACTGTCCTTTTCCCCTGTTTTTGCTTCCAGGTCAGCAAAGCATTTAGGCCCATCCTTAAATCCATCCCTCCCAGTAATGTCCTAAGTACAAGGCCTAAGATTAGACACATGCTTACATCCCATTGATTTCAATGAGACTTACAGGTGTGCTCCAGTGCTTTGTTGAATGTAGGACTTTACTGACATCTCTTAACCCTTAATTAGAGACCCTTGTACCATTAATCTCCATAGCCAGAAGCTATTGCATCGGACAGCTTACGTCTAGTACAGGGGACACCAGTCTCTCCTTTGAGTGCTGTCCTATAATTTGTGGGACACGGGCTCACTTAACAGATTTATCAGCAAGTACATGAGGAAGTAATCTTTCACACACCTGATGGTTGCCCCCTGGAAATAACCACCCTAGGTCAGATTTCAATGCTGTGGCTAGCTTCTACCAAGAGCTAGGTGGTTTTTATTATCAGTAGCATTGTTTAATCTAGGAGACTTTATGTTTAGTATTTGGGACAGAAATGAATCCCTACCAGGACCAGGAAGGTATTCTGTGTCTGCACAACCCCATAGAGAACACTGAGTTTGGGCACTGGCCATTGCAATAGAGCAGATGCATGATGGATTGTTTTTTGTTTTGGTCTTCAAAATATCAAGATCATGGTGGTGTTTGCTCACACAGGGCAAGGAGTTACCCTTGGCCAAAACTACCTTAATTTCAAGTCAAGAGAACTATAAAACAAGAAAGGCCAAAAGTAAGGTCTCCAAGGAAGAGCACAGTGTGTGCATGCCTCCTCTGTGACAGTCTGTCCTGAACGGAATGCAAAATGGCTGTCTGTCTCTTCAGATCGGAGAGTCCCAGAGATTTAAAGGTGCAGTTCACATACAACAAAGACATGAAATGAGCATAGTTGAAGACACCACAGAGCATGTAAGGCACTACATTTGAAAGCGTAGAGATGCATTATGTGTTAAGAAATTATTTTGCCCTTCCTTTGTAGCATTATGTTTTGGCCATTACAGGAGGAAGGACATCACAGTTGGATTGATGGATTGATGGTCTGATTCAGTGTGGCAAATTTTAGATCCCCATCAAGCCTGGAAGGATGGGGAAATGTCTCATGTCAGAAGCATAGATGGGCTCCCTCCCTTTCACTGTCACTCAGAAATGATCTTCAGCAGCCTCCAAGGAAAACTTTCAGCAGATGCTGATGATGCTTCACACACCTTGTAGCAATTTCCAGAGTGGGCAGCAGGCCTGTTCCAAATGTGTCACATCAACTGGACACACATCAGCCTTTGAACTGTATCAACATAGGGGATAACAAGGGCTGGTAACACACCCTGACGCCTGGAGTCCTTGAAGCAACACAGAAAATCTCACGGCCCTATCTAGCCACTAATGGAATGTCCCAAACTTGGATGGTCAAAGAGACTCCCTGATTTGCAGGATACCAAAGGGAGGGCTCTGAAGGTAGGAGACAGAGAGAAACCTTTTTTGATACAGGTGTCTTGTAGCAGAGGGTGGAGGAGATGTATGCTCCCTCCGTTTGGGGTGAGTGTAGGGATGGTGTTAAGAGTCAGAGAAGTTACCTAATAAGAGGGGGCCTCCTGTACAGGTTTTGCTGGATTGGAAAATCACTTTCCAGTCAGCTGGGACAGTGGGACCCACATTATACAATTCATGGAGTAACCGAGAATGCTGCGAGAATTATGCTAATGAGCTCGGAAACCTCTCAGCTCACTCTGCTTCCCTGCAAAGGCTCTCCTCCCCGCCCCGTCTGTCTGTGTGCTGCCACCCTGCCTCATAATGGCTGGTCTGCTGTTACAGCTGCCAGTCTCTCCACAGCTGCACCCTTTCACTATCACTCAGAGATCAAGAGATCATCTGCAAGCTCCGGGGAAAACTCTTCCAGTGGATGCTGGCGATGCTTCACACACCTTGCAGCAATCTCCAGAGCAGGCGATGTGCCTGTTCCAAACCTATCACATCAAGTGGAAACATTTAAGCCTTTGAATTGTATCAGTAGTGCACTGGAAGAATGATAGATAATGCACACAGGTGCCCACCTTATTTGTAATACTTTGCACTTATATAGAAGGCACCTTTAATCCAAGCATTTCAAAGTCCTTTGCAAAAGGGATCCATGCCTTGAAACAACCTGGGATGTGGGGGCGGGGCTAACAGCATCCCCATTTTACAGATGAACAAACTGAGTTGCAGGTGGCCAAGTGCACAATCTCTTGCTCCAAACACTTAATGTTTCCATTACACCAATACGCTTGGTAATGCACAGGCCAGAAAATATAGGCTGTAGAGCTTATAGAATGCTACAATCTAAGCCAGAGCTGGGCTACTGTGGAAGAGAGCTGTTTATTGCAGATGGAGCTTGAGTGGCAGAGCACGGAATTCACAGGGCTATGGTGCAATGGAATTATGGATTTAGTTTTGTATTGTTAGGGAATTAAAGGTTTACCTGAGTGTTAGGGCTAGAGGCTTGGAGGAGTTTTACACGCACATTAGATTTATAGCTTGGAGAAATTTAAACACAGCCTGATTTTCCCTGACAAGTGGGATTTCAGCAGAGACCCGCATGGTGACTCCATCTGAAATGTGCACAGGTTGAATGATTCTATGAATAAGGGATGCCCCCTGAAAAGAGGCTGGAACTATACTATATATATCTGGATGGACCAGAGCTCAGCAAATTTCAGATCCCAACCTTGGCTCTCCCAAAGTTTAAAGGGCTTCTGCAGATTCTATTGTATAGAGATTCCTACACCATGCTCATCACTGTAAGATCTGAGGACAGCTGTCCTATGTCTTGGTTAATATATGAGTTATGTTTGTATTAATGAAGCTGTTGGCATTTAGAAATATTCTAGTGACAAGCATTTTAAATTAACCCAGTAGGATGCCTGCCTGAAGCTCTAGCTCAGAGGGAGTCAAGCATGACACAACCCTTGAGACAAACCCGACCTCCTGTCAAGTGAACCCAATCTCCAAAGTCCTTGCTTTACACTGGGTAATTGAGGAAATCAGTTTTGCACTAAGGTTGCCCTTTTGCCCCGGCTAGTGCCTCTCCCTTCAGAAATGAAGCACAAAGACATCTGGGAAGCCATTCGATAAGGAGAAGGCTTGTGAAGTAACCAGGACCTCTCTGACTGATCTGCATTTGGAAGCCTGAAATATTTCAGAGGCTAAAATTGAACCCAAGTCCCTTAGTGACATCTCAGCCCTGGGCTGTACTAATGGCCCTGGGGCTGAAATTCAAACTGTAATCTTGGTAGAGATGAGTTTTGATGAGGCACCCTGCCATCCTATATCAGTCTGCTAAAAATTAGACTCCGCAATTGCCAGGCATCACACACACAAAAGCACCTAGAAATGCTACTGCTAAATGAACACCATCAGAAGCGCCTCTGTCGCCACTGAGAACATTGGTGCTTGCAGGGTACATGCTTGTCATGAAATAAGGGTGGTGCTGGGGAAGCAATTTACCCAATGCCCCAAGCAATGGGAGTGGGACTGAAATGGGTAAGAGATGGGCTAGTAGAGTCAGATACTGGGCAACTGGCTGGCACTCGCCCAATAACCAGGGGATTATATCACAGGCATATCTCGCTGTCTTCGTGACCTGTTGCGTGTCTATTAAAACATCTGCAAATGAAACAAGGTACAAATGTGTGTGGGCGCACCGTAACGCAACGCCCCGGGGCTGGATAACTCACCCCGTGCTCTGGAACACTGCATCCCATGGAAGAATGCAATGGTGCAGTACAAGCTCCTGATTACGGTGGGAGAAGCGGCAGCATGACATAGCGTCTCTCTGGTTACATGGACAATGAACACATTTGGAACAGACTCGCCTGGGATTAGTTTTGGCAGTACAGCTACCAAGCACTTTGACAGCCCAACACTGCCTGCAGCTGAGCCGCACGCCCTCTTTTGGCCATTTGCTGCCTGACACTTCCAAGGCAGCCCAGTCTGCCTGCTTGTCTCATTTGACCCAAGCTGCAAGGTTTGGATCTGGATCCTGCACACCGTAACAGTCAGGTCTGTTTGGATCTGAGGCTCCACGTTAGACCGACGGGGCTGACTGAGAAATCTGGAAGCAGGCTGGCATTCCCGAATGCACTCGTAAAGTTGGGGGTGTTTAGAACTGGAATGGGGGCGGCTGTTTGGTTTGGTGCCATTACCTGTCTTTGCCTAGTCTGTAGTACCCTGAATGTCAAACCCCTTGAAGAAAAGAAGAAAGAGAATAGTCTCCGAGTGCACTCACCGAAAACCTTCACTTTCACTGAGCTGGGAGTAAGCTCAGGCCTTAGCAATACAGGAATCACTTCACCCAGCAGTGAAATGTTGCCCCTCTCTGGGGTGCAGGGTGACAGCCAGCACACTGCTGACATCTGGGGGAAGGGCATGGGCATCTAACCAAGGGCACGCTAGCAACCTCCTAGGCTCACCAGATGGGCTGGAGAGAGGAAGAATGGTGCTATGCTTAAGGTTCTGCCCTGGGACTCAGTGTTGCTTCTTGGTTCTGCTACAGACTATCAATCACTCAGCCTCTCTGTGTCTTGGGTCCCACCCTCTGTACACTGGTGCTCGCAAAGCTTCCGTGGTAAGTCTTGTGTGTCATCACTGAGATCTTTGGGGCAGGGACAATTTCTTCCTATGTGCAGGTAACAGCACCACGCACGATCCTGCTACGATTGCTGGCATACAAATAACCATTCTCACCATTTGCCTCCATTATTATTGTACTGAAGTAACACCAAGAGGATCCAGTCCAATCAAGGCCCTGTTGTGCTGTATGCTGTATGGAAAAAACTACACTGTCTGCCCCAAACAGCTTATAGTACCTGGTATGGAGCACCTGGCCTTTGACTTGAATAGCTCACAAACTAACTAACATTTGTTTTTGTACCTTTGTAGGGTTTGTTAATGTCCATGCAAGATTCCAACACAGTAAAATGTGCCAGAGCTCAGCTGATTTCCTTCAGGAGGATGAAGGGCTGAAGCCGACTCTGAGCCAGGATTAGAATCCCATGCCCCAAGCCATCCCTAAGCCTCTTCCTCCACCACCTTCACAGTCTCATGGATTGGGCTCCCCTCTGTGCACTCCCCGCCCTGGCAGGGTGGGCTGCTGATGGGTGGCAGCTCAGAAAAACTGAATGAAATGAGGGACGGTGTGTGAATGACGGGGATTAGGGCTGGCCAGACACAGACTGCATGTGCTGAAAGGAAGCAGGAGGGCAAGCGGGGCCATGTGCAGATGATGCGGGTCAGAGTGCCTGAGCACCTGACTTGACCTGTGGGGGAAGGAGCTAAGGAGTCAGTGCTTGACTCGGCTTTGCGCAGCATTGCCGTCACAGAGGTGGGGATAATCAGATTTAAGCAGCAGCGGTCACAGCCTAATAAGGTTCATAGAAAACACTGGGGTTGTTATTAAAGGGCGTAAGATGACCCCATCTGGTGACCAGTTGGTGCCCTGAGTGATCTATAGGATGGGCTTTGCATTTGCCATGAGGGCCTCTACTTCCTTCTTAAGGCCGTCTGACCTCATATCTGCCTTTCTGGCTTACAGGACCCCTGAATAAGCAGGAGCTTTTCTTAATGAGTTCCACAGGAGTAGCTGCATTAGGTCAGTTCAGCAAAACAAACAAGGAGTCCAGTGGCATTTTTAAGACTAACACATTTATTTATCGCATGAGCTTTCGTGGGAGAAAATCCGACTTTGTCAGACACTTTGAAGATGGGGAACTTCTTCAAAGCATCTGATGAAGTGGGATTTTCTTCCACAAAATCTCATGTGATAAATAAATTTGTTAGTCTTTAAAATGCCACAGGACTCCTTGTTTGTTTTTCTTAGTAAGTGACAGATAGCTGTTGTTCTAGTCGTTCAAACAGAAGAGTTAAGCCTTTTGGCTTCTATTCCTGCTAGTAGTAATGCTTAGCTGGTATTGAAGACTATTGGTGGTGTTGTACCATGTTGGTCCCAGGCTATTAGACAGACAAGGTGGGTGAGGGAATATCTTTTATTGGACCAATTTCTGTTGGTGAGAGAGACAAGCTTTTGAGCTTTCAGGGCAGAAGAAGGTGAATTCTGTGTAGCTTGAAAGCTTGTCTCTTTCACCAACAGAAGTTGATCCACCATAACAGTGTTTCTCAACCTTTTAAGTAGCAATTCCTGAAAATTTTAATACATATCCCAACACTCAATTTTCCATGGAATTTTATATTTACAGACTGATGTGTGCCTTGTGTTGGAAGAAAGGCTGAGTATATAAGGTCACAATATACAGATGTCGGATCTAGTTTGGGTAGGATGGCCACCTTTTACACTGGCGTGCACAACTCTAGGATGTACCTGGGCTAGAGGTGATGTTGGCCAAAGCTAGGAGGCTTTGAGCGGCATGCCAAATTACTGCTGGGGAATATAATTACTGCTGCATGCCACAGATTAGAGAAGAGGAAGGAGTGAGAGACAGACAGGGAAGGAGGGAGGGGAGAGACAGAGAGAGAGAGAAAAGACTGTGGTTGCTCTTTTTCTAAAAAGGTTATATCTGCAGGAGTGTGGTGATGGTGGTGGCCTAGAAGCCTACCAGCCTGTGACCCTGGGGAAGTAACAGGCAGCTGCTGCCTGTCCTCAAGCTGGGGCATGGAAAGCTGCTGCCTGGCTACGACCCAGGGCGCAGGTGGCTGCCACTGAGCTGTGAGCCCAGCTTGCACTTGCAGGGCGCAGAAGGCTGCAACTAGCCCCCAGCTGGGAGCTGGGACCCAGCAGAACGCAGGGTTGGGACCAATTCACTTTAGCCCAGGGATGGCTCTAGGCTTTCCTTCGCTGGCTCCCACCTACCCTCTGCCTGTGTCTCGTACCCCCAGGGATAAGTGTATCACAAGCTGAGAAACTATGCAGTACAAGATACTACCTCCCCAACTGTCTCTCTCTAACAGAGGGCTTTCATTCATGGATCTCAAAGGACTTTATCTCCATTTTGCAAATGGGCAAAACAAAACACAGGGAGAATGAATGACTTGCCTCTAAGCTCACTGGTTACACAACTGGTTGCAGAATTGAAATTAGAAGCCAGGAGTCCATTACTTCATTCTCTGTGCCACTGACTGGCTGCATGAGCTGGGGAAATCATTCTGCTTCTCTGGGCCTCAGTTTCCCTGCCTGCAAGGGCGGGGGAGCATTAGCCATGCAGGGGTGCAAAGCATCTTACACTTCCAGCTCCCATGACAAAAAGACACCAGAGAGGTACGAAGTGTAGTGATGATGATTATTAATAACGCAGCTAGTTTCTTTAGAGCTCTTGAAGGAATGCCACCTGGGCCCGGTGATTTACTGCAGCTTAATTATCCAAGCATTTCATCATCCACCTCTTGTTTTTGATGTCTGTGTGTCTGACAGTGCCTCACCTTCATGACTAAGAGAGCCAGGAAAACTGTAAGAAAAAAAGAGAGGGAGGAAAAAGAGGCCATGTGGGGATGTGGCCAATTTTTGGGATTACCTCAAGGCCTAAATCTGGAAGCTCAAGTAGCAATCTGCATACCTCTCAGGACAGGAGGTCAAGTACTTCGGAGTTTGTTTGGAGGGGTCTCTTTATTCAGGGGATAGCTAATTGAATAACACTGTACAGCAAGTTAAAGTTCAAAAGGAGGTAGTGGGGTCATGAGGTCAGAGCAGAGGCACAAAAGTCAGAACTTCTAGGTTTGATCCTGGCTCCAGCAGAAAGCAGCATCTAGTGGTTAGAGCAGAGGACTTTGGAGAAAAAGCTCTTATGTTGTGTTTAGTATTTTGAGTTACACAAAACCATAGTTTCCTCCGGCATTCACAGAAAGATATGTAGGCTTTTTAAAATTCTGTTGCAGATGTTTTCTCCAGCCAGTTATTTCTCTGACATTTCTAAGATGGGGGGGGAGGAGATGCTCCTACACCTTTTTAAAGGGCCTGACTGATTTGCCTTGGAGTTAAATAGCTTAGCCCATGGCTCACTGAAGTCAGTAAAAAGAACCCCTTTGACTTTAGAGGGCTTTACATCAGCCCTCAAGAGGCTGATAAAACTCACTCTGCCTTTGCAAAGTGGCAAGTTTTTTGTCTCCTGTGCAAATGTTTGATTTGGGCCATTCGCAGTTTCTGGCTATAATAATCATGGAGACACAATGATCAAGTCAAGGGTCACCAGATGGAGCCTGGTAATAGGATTTCAGTAGTACCTGTTCTTAGTTTTCATGATGGAGGCCAAGGTTAAGGAGTCAGAAGAGGAAACAAAGGGCCAAACTCAAAAGGTGATTGATGTGTAATGGGTGCAGGTTACATGTCAGTAACAGGGTGTAATTTGCACACTCAAGGAAAGGAGAGGATATCAATTACACCACTTCAGAGCCCCTGTATATATCTCTTCACGATTCAGCCCAAAGCTTCTGGGAAAAGGAGACTGAAAATGCTAAGATCAGTTGCACTGGAACCAAGTTTGCTTGGGTGAAATCACTGAAGATGGGCAAAGAGATTAGTGCTAAATAACAGAGGTTTAGGCAAGAGGGGAAGTATCATGGTACTGGGGAGAAGGGAGGCAAGTAAAGAATGGGATTATATTTAAGAACTGATCAACGTGGAAGCCAGGAAATGACAGGCCAGAGATGCAAATCTAACTGTGGTGGTATGTGAAATTCAGCCAACATTAGTGTGGAATGTGACCTCTTGGACACCTGGAGAAAGAGGAGTCGATAATGTTACTCAGTGAGTTCCCATAAAATGTGAACACTGCTAGATAAATTTGCTTGATTTTTTTCTGAGATGGTAAAGCCAGGAGCAGTAAGGGTGAAGCAGCAGACATAATCTTCTTGGATTTCAAAGAGGCAGTTAACACAGTCTGCTAAGTAGGCTGAGGTGCAAGGTTAATATACAGAGAATGGATAAAGAGCTGGTTAGGTGGATGATGTAAATCTATCCATCTTGGTTCTTACAGGGCCCCTGTCACCACAGTACCTAAGCAATGATCTTGCAATCATTAATATACATATCTCCACAATGCAGGCTTGAGATTGGGAAACTGAGGCACAGAGCTACAAAGACCAGATTTTTCAAGTGCTCTGCACTTGCAGTTAGAGTGATTTTCAAAAGAAACAAGCTACTTTGGGTTCAGGTTGGGAGCTGGACTCTGTGGAACGCCTGGCCTCAAATGTGGGCACTGAACACTTGAAAAATATCTCTGAGTGCTCTTCGTTTCCAAGCCTTGCCTACCTCAAGCAGGCTCTGTGAAGATATGTCCATTCATGACGGTGAGATCATTGCTCTGGTGACTTGGCCCAGGTTACATTAGGAGCCTGTGGAAGAGCCATGAATGGAACCTAGGTCTCCTAGTTCCAGGCCAGCGATGAGGGACAGATCAGCCAGACAAGGACATGCAATTTTCACTCCGCTCATTGATAAATTCACATTAAAGCAGTTTTTCAGACTTTTCATTCTGAGGACCCCTTTGTAAGGGAGAGATCCTCTCAAAACTTCTCTCCCCCTGCTAGCCCCCCAGTCCTTCTTTCCAAATGCTAATTGGTGCTCCATGGAGTGTATAGTACAAGCAATGGCTCAAAGTACAAATAGAACAGAGAGCAAAATACAAGTGCTTACAGAATTATATCTAGCTGTTCAAGGTACCAATATGTTACCTTTTCTCTTTACCACAGTAACTGAGCACCTCCCATTCTGTAATGTTATCTTCACACACCCTTTTGTAGCTGGGCAATGCTATTATCATCCCCATTATATGGGAGGGAAGTGAAGTACGATGAAATTAAGTGACTTGTCCAAGGTCACAAATGACATTTGTGGCAGAGCAGAGTATGAAATCCAGGTCTTCCAAGATCTAGGCTAGTGCCCTAACCACTGGACAACCCTTCCTTTATATAGGTTAATGGCTTACAAGTCCTATCTCTATGTCAGCCAGTGGGCAGCACTGTTTCAGCACTCAAAGGCTATGTCTACACTAGCAATTTAGGTCGACTTAAGAATGCTTAAGTCGACCTAAATTACTCCATGTCCACACCAGACTTTTGTTAAGTCGACTTAAGGGCGTTCTTAAGTCAACTTAATAACTACCGCCTGTTAGGTCTAAGTCGAACTTATTAAGTTGACCTAACACCAGTGCGGACGCCCTACGTCGACTAAATTCATTAAGTCGACCTAGGGCTGGGGTGGCTCGGGGTCAAGGGAGCCTGGCGGCTCTCTTCCCGGGGTTCCTCCATCCTGGGAACCACTGGTGGCTGTCTTCCCCAGAGCTCCACGGACAGGGGAACCTCCAAGGGGGATCCCCGGCAGCTCCCTTCTTGCCCGGACCTGCGCAGGTCCCAGTAAAAAGGGAGCCTGCGCTCCCTTCTCTGGGACCCACGTGGATCCTGGCAAGAAGGGAGCCCCAGCCTGCGCTCCCTTCTTGCCCAGACCAGCGTGGGTCCTGGTAAGACGGAAGCCCCACTCTCTTCTCCCTGGGACCCATGCGGGTCTCGGCAAGAAAGGAGCCGCAGCTCCCTTCTCAGCAGGAGCCAAGGCGCTGTCTACACTTGAAAAGTGTAGACATAGCCATATTCCGCAAAGGAGAAGCCAAGAATAGTTACAATATGGTCAGAAAAGTGCTACATGGAACTGGCTGGAAATTGTCTGGCAAAAAATGTTTTTCAAGGAAAAAATGGCTTTTTATGGGGAACAAATTTTTTTTGCAAACAAATTTTTATTTCCTTCTAATTATTTCCATTTTTTTTTAGCAGAATGAATCAGAGCAAATATTTTCATTTCTTTTTGAACAAAATATTTGCATTACTCTGAAAAGACTCAAAAACATTCTCTGAAATATTTCAAATGAAAATTTCATTTTCCACAGAAAATACTTCACATTTTCCAACCAATCCTAGGGGAAGTGTAAAAAGACATGGTCTTGTCAGAGCTGCATACCTTACTGACTAAAGCAATTTTTTATGCTGGTTAGCCCTTCAGCTACAGGAGAAGGAGTTGGATTTTAGCCTGGCTTGAGCATCATTGAAGTTCTAACAACAGGATCTTTATTACTGGTGTCGATCTAAGGGACTAGAACACTTTAACCAATTGTATCACTTATTAGGGGGTAAAGTCACTATGTTAAGATTAAGCTTCATTTTAATGATCATACTTAGTTCTGATATAGCAATACAGCTTTGGCATGTCAAAAAATGTGGGTGAATGTCATTATCCACATGATACAGATGGGGAAACAGAAGAGCTGCTTGCCCGTGCTCATACATAGTAGCAATAAATTGGTAGCAGTACTAAGATTAGACCATGAATCTCTGGCCTTCCAGCACCACTGGACCACACAGCCACCCCTGTTAATGGTTGCCTGTCCCCACATGGCTGCCCTATACATGGCGGCACGCTGTGGAACAGCAGCACACTGTGTTAGCAGGGTGTATTGCTAGCGGCCTTGAAGCACCAGTATGCTGCTGTGTCTGTTTACTGGCGTATTAATATCACTAAATGTTGTGAGGCCTTGGCGTCTCCAGCACAGATGCTTCTATGAGAGGAGCCCTCTCGTCCCACAGAGCAGCTCAACTGGCTAATTAGAAAGTGGCATTTCCAACTGTGATTTCAGAACGTTAAATAAAGCATGGCAGTTTCACACTTCCAAAAGGGAACAGCGATGCAGGGATCATCCGCCGATCTCAATCTACTCCAGGTGAATGGAATCTGCACGCTGTGGTGCTGCTGGAACTCAGCTACTGTTGTGGGTTGGGTCACTCAGCTGTGGTCTGCGGGCAAGAGTCAAGGAGATGCTGCTTCACAGGTGCCTTTTTTGTCAACGTTTGTAAAGCTCCCGTGACACCTTCCAGGTGGGGCAGAGCCAGGTGGGGCAGGGGAAAAATAGAAAAGACAATTTAATCTGCTTTACAGCATGCAGGAATCAGGGAAATCCAGATTCCATTCCTCCACACCAAACAGCTCCTCTCCTAGACACAGTCCGTGCAAAACTCTGCAAAGAAGCAGCACAACAATGTGTGGAGGGCCAGGACGACAAAGCAATCAATGTTCATAAAAAATGTATTTCCCTATGTGTCTTTGGCCTGGTGCAGCCCCTTCTGCTCACTGCTCTGTTTATACATGATAGACAACTAATTAACATCCAAGCCTCTTGAAAGGTCTTTTCAGAGGTAATGTACTGACAGATTATGTCAGTAAGGAGCACTGATTTGTCTAAGCAGTGATCACATTGTTTCAGACTGAATGAGGTGAATATTAAACTGCTTTAAATGCACTCTTCATAAAGCACTAATTACATGCTCCCAGGGGAGAACGGGCAAGGAATACTAAACAGCAGAAAAGTCAACAGAGTTCTTTTTATAGTATGTTGCTGGGTTCTGTGTTTTTCTGTCTTTCTCTCTCGCTCTCTCATTTTTTTTACAGTAAAATCACAGCACGCTGAAGAATACACATTCATAGCACAATGGTTCACATCTAATTATATGGCAATCATTAGTTTTAAGCTGGGTGTATTATATTTTCTTTGATATACTGTGCCCTCAGCATCTCTCCACATCGAATGCTTCCAATGGCAGAATCCGCTTCTCTCCCCCTCCCCCCCCGCCCCACCCGCAATGATTTTTTCCTCACTACAGTTTGCTTATTGTCTTTTTAAATCTGATTTAAATTGGCAGGGATAAAAAAGGGGGAACAATCTGTTTTATCAAAATAAAATTCTGCTCCCTCCCTCTGAGACCTTTGCACTTTATTATTTACTAGGTGACTATAGTGGGTTTTTAAAGCATAAAAAGAGAAAGAATCATGCATTAATGAATTCCTGCAGATCCTGCTGAACTCCTGGTTTGGTTTTTACAGCAATCCCAAAAGGATGAAAGAATTTACTTTGTTGGTGAGATTTCTTTTTAAATAGCACAAGTGAGGGATCAAAGTAACCACAGACCAGATACTCACTGCAAATAAAACACAGAAATTCTATTATCCAAATGAGATTAAAAAGCAGAGTGTGGCAGTGACAATCATCTCTGTTCCTACCAGCGTCTTCTAGGAATCTGATCACTAGTTCATAGGAAAGTCATAGAACCCCAGAGAAGTGGAAGGTGGAAAAGCATTAGGTTTTCTAGTCTGTTCCCCTACATGAAGTAACCCTGTTTCCTTACTGTGTACGCCACCTCTCTAGAGACAAGGGTCCATGGCCTCATAATAGGCTATGTCTACACTTACCAAAGTTAGTTTGAATTAGTTAATTCGAACTAACTAATTCAAACTCATTTTAGTAAGATCGAATTAACTTAATTCGAATTAGCAAATTTTAGTTTGAACTAAGCAAGTGCCATGCATGGCACTTGCTTAGTTCGAATTAGTCAATTGCATTGAGCTCAATGTGCCAGTTAGTTCGAATTAAGCGCTTAGTTCGAACTAACATGGCCACATTGGGTTAATTCAAACTAACTAGTTCAAATTAACCCTTAGTTCGAAAAGTATATGCGAATTTATTAGTTCGAATTAAGGAAGCCCTTAATTCGAACTAATGAAAGCCTAGTGTAGCCAAGGCTTAAATTAGTTCGAATTAAGCTTCCTTAATTCGAACTAACTTGCCAGTGTAGACATAGCCATAAGATTTTATTCCTAGGAAGTTTTCCCTCCAATATTCAACTTTTCTTTTCTTGGGTTGATTTCCTCCAGCCAATGCTAGTTACAATCACTGCACATTCCCAAACAGAGCTTAGATTTACACTTTCAAATAATCACAGACAATAAAAAAAAAAAAAAAGTAGATACATTCCTGGAGGATAAGTTCATCCAGATCGCTTAGTAAAGATGGTTGGAGATGCAATCCCATGCTTGGGGAAACTCTAAAACTCTGCTTGCCAGATGCCAGGAGTGGAAGATGGGTGGATCACTCTATAGTTGCCCTGTTCTGTACACTCCCCCTGGAGTTCTAGTCTGGGCCACTATTAGAGATATGACATTAGTCAAGGTGGACCATTGGTCTGACCCTCTATAATAGCACTTATGTTCTTAATCATCATGTCGAGCCAGTGCCAGCAACATCTGGCCAAGCTGTACATATTTACAGGAGCTCTTTTAGGTTCTGATTCAGAACAGTATTTACATTTGTTCTCAGTGTGACTGCTTGTGTGCTACTCAGTCATGATATATGCCCTGCTGAGCTGGATGGAATATAATATCATGGCCATGGATCTTTTCTCCTATAAATCAATCGTTCATGATTGAAGACTGGCCCCCATTATTGAAAATGTAAAGTTTCCCAAATGACGCATATTTAGTCCCTCCTGCTGAATTACTAAACATTAAATAATAATAAAAGCATTAGGAGTTATTTAGAGCTTGTTAAGTTCCATTTTATGGACATGTAGAGAAAAGCTAAGCAACCAACGTCACAGAGGAAGTCTGTAACAGAAGCGTGAATTGAATCCAGGCTTCCTCACCTGCCCCCGGCCATGTCTGTAACCACTACACCACGCTGCCACTTATGGGAAAAATATAATCAAACCTATCAAAATAAATTTTAAAAAAGTCACCATGCCCACATCCTGCCAGCCGGTGTGCCAGGCATCCAGTAATTTCTATGTGCCATGGCTATCCCAAGTCGACAGATTCCTTGTTTCTGATCAATAACACTCTGGGCTCAGATACTGAATCATGGAAAGGAAATTGTTGGTAAAACAATCCATATGCTGCCATTTGTGCTATCCTGGAAGGCCTGCCTCTCAGAGGCCTGCTGCTGCCCAGGCAGGGATGGCACGTGTGAGGATTAGAGCTCTTATTAACACACTGCCCTGCCCAGTACAAAATCCACCAAGTAGTGACAGTGACAACATTGAAGTTGCTGACCCAGCTTACCTTACTGCAACAAGACATTCTGGCTGTAGCTATGGTGGTAGAAATAGATGTGCAGGTTTTGCACCCATTACTGGACCTTAATATTCATGAGGCTGCCTTGGGAAATGTGTTAGGGGGTAATAAAGTCTGAAAACAACCCTTGGGGGACATGATTTTCTGATGTTAAGACCACATGGGATCAAGCTCCCACAATAATTATGAGACTGAAAAATGCACTTATCACAACAACAGAGAGGAGCGGAGGTTGAACAGCAACAGAAGTGCTGCCATTCTGTGCAGCCGGATGATTAGGATCTCATACTTAGTGTCAAGAAGAGAGAGTTTTGGTGAGTATGTTAATATCATCACTAGTAGAATGAGGTCTGGTTTTAGAATTAGGCCCCCCTGTTCCTCCCAACCAACTATTATTACAGAACTTAATATCTCGGGACCCCAGCCATGAACTAGGGCCATTGTGCTAGGTGCTGTAAAAACAAACACCTCCGCCCCGAAGAACTTACAATCTAAACTTAAGGCAAAAATGCTTTTACAGAGGAATTCAGGCTTCAGCATCCAGTGCTTTACTTTGAAAAACTCCCCAGCTCCCATCTTACAGATCCTGCTCCTACACAGTGGGTAAATTAGGAACAATTCCATTGATCCTGTTGGAATTAAACTGGAGTCAGACCAGCAGAACCAGGTTCTCTCCCCCAGTTTTGCTCCCCTTCCTGCTCTCTCTGCACACATTGCACTGCTCTTCTCTCCACCACGTTCCACTGCTGGACTGGGACTCTTCCCCTCTACAGCACCTGGTGCCTGGAGTAGTCTCTCGGTGTCCCTTTGCCTCATCATCTCCATCTCTCATTTTGAGACACAGCTGCAAACCACCCTTATCTCCCCTCGGCACCTCAGGTTTTCTCCCTCTGCTATTTTAACTTGTACCATGCTTTGATACACACTTTCTACTCAAGAAGCTGTTTGAAATGCAGTCCCATTGGGTGCGTCTACACTTACAAGTTACGTCAACTTAAGGAGGCTTAAGTCAACCTAAACTACTCCACGTCCACACTGGGCTTCCCTTAAGTCAACTTAAGGAAAAGTTAAGTCGATTTAATAACACCTCGTTTTAGGTCGACAACGTTTAAGTCGACCTTATTGGGTCAACTTAAGCCAGTGTGGGTGGGGATTAGCGCCTAAATCAACCTTATTAAGTCAACTTAAAGTGTCGAAAAGGGGCTATGTCTACACTAGAAAAGTTAAATCAACTTTTGTTAAGTCGACTTAAAGTCGACCTTGTTAAGTTGACTTAATAAAGTCGACTTTTCTAGTGTAGACATAGCCTTTGTTTTGCACCAGCATCATTCCTAACAGGGCATTCTCTCCTCTTCATTTGGAGAACACAACTGTACATTTCTGTGCTGTATCATATGAACATGAGCATTCTCATGTGGGTAATTAACCATTGGATCAACTTATCTAGGGGTTGTTGGATGCACCATTATTTGGATATCAAGAATGGATGTCATTCTACAAAATCTATGGTGGCTGAGCCATAGTCTTTTGGGCTAGAGGCAGGGCTGCTGGATGATTTGCTCGGGCCTGGGCTATGCAGGTCAGACTAGATGGATCATAATGGTCCCTTCTGGTCTTAAGTCTATAATACAATCTTACTTCCATTCTGAAAAGGACTGCCTGCCCCCTAGTGGTCAAGCCTGGCTTTGAAATTGTGTACACTTTCAGAGGCCACGTTGACAGTCCGGGGCTTTTAAGAAGCAGGTGTTGAGTTTGGTTCTCCATTCCATTATCCCACTTTCCTCTTCCCTTCAACGAACTCGGGTTCTGTTCTCTTCCACCTGGGAAGCCACTGGAGTGGGGCAGTATGAGTTATACATCCATCTCTGCTCCTGATCCACAGAGGATATGGGCCTGCTACAGACTTGGCTCTTTAGCTCAAGCTACAAGCCCATGGTTTTAGTTTGGGAGGTCCTCCTGTTAAATTGCCCATGTCAGCCATCACAGAGCCTTTTCTCGTAACAACTTCCCTTGAGATGTTGATGGTAAGGACTGAACCTCAAATCTCTGGATCTTAAGGCATGAGCTACTATCGCTTAAGCTAAAAGACTGGGTCTGTTACTATAGTGAACTAGTCAGCCGCTGGAGGAAGCCCAGAAAGCCATCCTATTTTAGCATGGGTTATACACTCCCTCCTACTGGGCATCAGGAGGTGATAGCAGTTCAAATCCCCAGACATTGTGTAACCCACATCAGTCCACAGACAGAGGCTGCTACTCCTACTAACTTGTCTCTGCTCGTATTACCCAACCATTGCTTCCAGTAGTGGGAAATCTTTGACCAAACACCTAGTGCAGATAAAACCCGATCCAGGTGGAAGTGGGATCCGTGTGCTATTTTCCTTCGAGGTGCAAACTTCTTTGGAAAGGAAAAGTCATGGAGCCTTTAGCTTTTTTCTCCCCCCACCTTTAAAGAACATGAAAGAATCTGATAATTACTTCAAGCTACCACCCAACTGTACTAATTACCAACCTATTTCTTCACAGTATGACAGACACAGGCTCTCCAAAACACATAGAGATAAATTAGCACTAATTGGTTTTCCTCTGGCTGTTTGAATTAGTATTTAAAGCTCCAATTACAAAGCAGAATAATTACTATTAATGTCCTGTCGCAGTACAAAAGGCAGATATCTTGAGAACTAGACCAGGTGTATTATTACACTGATTACAGAATATTTAACCTGGCTCCTTAAGACAAAGGTGCACGAAAACTTTAAAAAAAAAAAAAACAGAAAAGGAAAAAAAAGACAGATGGTTGCTGCTTCCTGCTGGGAATGGGGAGGGGGATGTCTTTCAAACCTGGGATCATGGAAGTACAAAGGCATTGAAGAAAAAGACTGAGTGAGTGAGAGAAAGAGCAAAAAGGAAGGGAGGGGGAAGAAAAGGGGGGGAGAGAAAAGAGCAGTTATGACAGAAAACAAACAGCTTTTTTTTTTTGGTTGGGAAAGGAAAAAAAAAATACAACCCTGAAAGAAAGCTGCTGTAAACATCTCTGTGAGATTCTGCTGGGAACAATGCGGCCGACACACACACGCTCCTCGGGAAGCTCTTTCTGGCTTCCACTTTCTTGACATTTCGTTTGCGCTAAATTGAGACACTTCAGGGAATACAAATAGCTGCTGTCTCTGTTAAAGCTCTGGAGCACAAAAGACAATGCAAGCTGATGTTTCAAATGGTCTCCTTCTCCTACCTCTTCCTAGGGGCTCCCAACCCTCTACTGCTTTCCTCACCTGTGAGCTGGAGTCCTACTCTGTCCTCTTGGGTCTTAATCCCATGAGGTCTGGTGTTTCTAGAGAGAGCCAGTCGCCTTGGCAAGTCAGGCTGGATGCATTCCTCTGTACTGAGCAGTGCCTGTCTCTGCTCTAAAGCAAAGGGTGGGGCAGGATGGGGTGGAAGTAGAGAGTGGACTTATCTGACAAGCCAAGGGACTTCTGCATGACTGTAATCATGCTAAGGTGGTGTTTATCCACAGGATCCCCTTATGGGCCTCACACCTGAAACGATGCACAATGCTCTACCGCTGTGAGTTTGCAGGATTCAATCCCCTAGTTAGGGGAGGGAGAGGAGTGGCCATCATGGACTTTATTCCATTCTGGAAGACCCTTCTCCTCCTGGTGATTGTGGAGGAGGGGGGCTGGTATTCCTAGCCACATTTGAAAACGTCTTCTTGAAGCATTCATGGGGGGCTGTGCAGGACACGTAGCATGGAGGGTTTGCATAAAGCATGTGCAGGGACACTTGTCCATAAGAGTAGGCAGTAGTGCCGGTATAGCAGCCAGCGTTCCTTCTCCCTGAAATAGATTCTGCTGTCCAAAGGCTACACAGGAGCTAATGCGGAGGGCTGATTTCCTTGCAGAGTCATTGTTCTGCCTGGCTAACAGAGCTTGTTCCTTGGTATAAAGCACTATGTGAAACAACATCTTCTTTGATTCTATACAGACCAGGAGTGTTGGTACTGTCTCCTCTCTGTTGCAAACCCTCCGGCTGCCCCTAAATCCAAAGGAATGTGCTGGATGCTCTTTAGCTTTCTGGAAATCATGAAATTGGAAGAAAGGCTCAAAATGTCATAATGACAAAAATGTGATGCACTCAAGAGGAAAGAATATGGCCCGGTGGCATGTACACCTGCCACCCTATAAATCTCAGCCAGCCAAGGCAACTCCACCCCCAAATGTCCTTCCTGCCCTTGTGATGATTCCCACGCTGTGAGACTTCAGGTCTGCAATGGAGAGCAAGGGCTTATTTGAAATCACTGTGGTTTTGACAGGAGGGTTTTCTCCTTGTCTATTTTTAAACTGGGGTGTAGGTCTGGAGCAGTGGATCCCTCAGAACTCTGCATCCCCCAATGCCTATTTCCCCAACACAGAATTCCATGGCAAACATTTATATGTTCAGCAACCTTTCTGCTCCAAGTGGAATGCATGTACGCAATGCACTGCTAACGGCCGGATTTCAGAGAATATCTAACATCTAGTGTGCACACACGCACCCTATAGCTGCAAAATCCATATTTGATCTGCTTTTCTGTCAACCAGCAAAAGTGGAAGAATCAAGCATGGATGATATAAGGATTATTTAAGATTTAATAGAAAGAGCATGCCTAGTTAAGCAGATACTCTATGCAGAATATTTGCACCTTGGCATTACAGACACCATCTTCATGCTTTTGTTGGTTTGGTGGGGGGCCATAAGCAAATGACTTCAAGTGCTCCCCTCATTTTTATAAAGCATCTGGTCATATTCCAAGCTATGGACTTGAATAACACTTTGCCATGGGTGCTTTATTGGAAAATGTGAAGAGTGAAAATCCTCTTCTTCCAACGCTGCGTGTTTTTGTACAAGGGAGTATTAAAGAGGGATGTGAACCAAAACCCAGGGTCCAAACACTCTTAATACCTTTTGGAAAAGGTCAGATCACTGCAATGGCCTAAACCGGAACCCCAAATTTGAATGCCCAATCTCTATATGCAGCCTTTGGGAAAGACTGGACCCAGATCCAAGATTAACAGCTTGACTACACACTTTGATCCTTCTCTGATGAGTGACCATTTGTTGGGGAGATTTCTTCTGTGAGGAAAAAAGCTTTGTATCAGACTCTTTTCTCTAGTATCTTCAGCTTGCATTTTGGAATTGCACTGGGAGGACCAATTACCCCACTGCAGCTGCTACTTCAGCACCTGCTGTCTACACTGGTTCTGCAGTGGCACTCTAGGACATGCTCACAGCAAGTGCAATCACCATGGTGACATGAGGGCTGGTGCCCAGTTGATAGCACATATGTGTTGATGTGTGCTGTATTACCAGCAGATAGAGGGGCTGTGGAATAAGCACAGTTTTGGAGACACTTGTGAACAACTGTGTTAGTGAGGATCTCTAAAAAAATTAGAAGTGCAGCCAGAAAGGGTAGGGGGAGAGAATACCAGGGCACTGTGTTTGCGATTGGCCCTGGCTTCTGTGCCTGAGTGGAGGGGAGGCTGTTCTTTGTTTTGCGGAGTTGATTGGCATTTGCATCGGGATCCAGGTTGCGTTCTATCAGAATTCCCCATGGTCAGGTGGATTGGGTCAGATTGTTCTGATTTGGCCCCATCACTCTGTGAGCTGAGGAGAGCTAGCTGCCTGTAATGTGGTCAGTTCATCTCTGCTCACCCCTCTCCATATGCCTTAGCCTTTGCTTGCCCTGAGGCTCACTCACTCCTGCCCTCCCATTACCAAGCATGCCTGAGCTCTCAAGATGACCTTATGGGATTGTTCCCTCTTTAACATCCAACTCCAACTCCCAGCCTCCCCTTCTGTGTGTGAGTCACTGTGTCCAGCATTCAGTGCCAAATGTTGGGCAATACTCTGCACTGAGGTTGCCACGTAGTGGAATTGTCTGTTGTCACTGAGGCAGGCACAGTTCTATAAACACACCTACAGCACCCCCTGCTGTTCCAGTCGTTCTGCCTCCCTATCACTGCTCTTCTAGTGCCTCACTCAGCACTGCAGTGAGATGAGCCGGCTACTCCAGAACGTGGAGCTGGATGTATGCACTTCATGCCTCACCTGCAGCACTCCCTGTTCTTCCACTACCTCCCTACATCTCAACCCTGCATGGTCCACAATCCACATCTGTAGCATCCTCCTGTTGCGCTCCCCCTTATAATCTGCTAATAGCTTTGCCAGTCACCTCATTATTCCCTGCTATTCTACTCCTAGGCTCTCCCACAACTCTTGCACATGCACCACAGCCCTTATCTGCTACATTCCCATCTGTTTCACTCCAGCCGTCCTGCTCCCACAGCTCTGCCAATGCAGTTCAGTTCTGCAAAGTCATTTGTAGCAGTTCCCGCACTGACTCTTTGCTCCTTTATTTGCCAATACCCCTCCATCCCACCCTACAGCATTCCTTCCAATTCAACGTGAATACCGTAACAGCAGATGGCTCAGGTAATGCACCTCTAATCAGACCTCCTTCCCCTGGCCAGCCTCCAGGTCTTTCTTGAGAAGAGAGTCCTTGTGCCAAACTACAGCATGGCTTTAGCATTTGGACAAATGTCCATTAGCAAGGAGTTGCTTAAACTTCATTTACTTGTGATTGGATAGAATTGCATGCCAGCGTGCACAGAACACTGGACTGGCTCTCAGGAGATTTAGGTTCCATTCTTGCTACTGCCACTGACCAGCTGGATGCCCTTGAGCATGTCACGTCACCTCTCTAGGCCCGTCTCCTCTCTCACCTTGTCTGTTTAGACTATAAGAGATAACTGTCCATCTCTTGCCATGCATCTGTATAGCACTGAGCAAAATGGGGGTTTTCACCAGCAGAGAGATTTCATGGGGTGACTGACTCTCTGGATGGACTGTGGTTGCCTTGCGTGGCCCAAGTGCGGAGCTAGTTGACAGAGCAATTCTGCCTGGGTACAGCAGACATGGCCCACAGATCTTACAACTTCCCAAAGCAGCATGACTTGGTTAGGCTCCCCATCCCTTCCTCCACCTTTTACAATCCTTTTGCCTTTTTAGCTTTAGACATTTCTATCACTGTTACATTAAGACTTCAAATCCAATAACACTTCGTCATTAGCAAGTACAGCTGACAGCAAATGTTCCTGAAATCTTAGGCTGAATGCTCCCAGGCAGTCTGGCTTGGCTGTTAAAAGAAGCAGCTGGAAAGGGTACGGTGGGCTGAAAGGTACTTTGGATGCTATTGACAGGGAAGCATTCAAAGCAGCAAACTTTTGTCCTTCCACAGGCAAATTCTAAAACCAGTGTCCAGGCTGCTGGAGTTAAGTTTGCTCCCCTGACTGATTGAGAGAGAACAAGAACATAGAAAGATCTGCCCATTGGCTATGTTTCACACACAGGGCTGGTGCAGGATTCGTGTCGTCATGGGGAACCCCCGGGCTCCTGCCAGCTCCGTGACCTGTTCTGGCTGTGGTGGGAGGAGAAGGGGAAAAAAAAGTGTTGGTCTGGGGGTGTGTGAAGCAAAATCCCTCCTGTGTGAATTTACACAGCCCTGTTCCAACTGCACTGAGATGAGTCTGCACAGGCTTGTGGGTGTGGAGTGAGGGGGGAGCTGGGGAGGGATTTCTTTTTAAGAGACAAGGTGGGTGGAATGCGGGGATGCCAGCTGGCAATGGGCTATATTTCTACTGACAAGGCTTTACCCTGTAGGTGTGAGGAATTCCAATTAAATATTCAGCCTATTTGTCTGCGTGTGGGAGAGGGTTTGCTGTGGAGGAGGGAAGCCTCAGACGCAGCTCAGTCGCTAACCATTAAAAGAGAAATTAGCTCAGTTCATCAAGGGAAGGTGGTGGAGGGTTTTCCTTAGTCTCATCCCTCATTCTCTCTCTCTCTCTCTCTCTCTCCCCCTCCTTCAGAAACAGCAAAGAGAAATTGTTGACACAACAGGGTGGGCTGCATTTGACCAGGATGAGAATTCCATGTAGGCCCCCACTGCTCACCCAAGGCACAATGAGCTGCAGGAATCTCATTGCTCTCAGAAAGGATCTAGCTGCTTCTCTAAGGATCCACAAAAAGTGAACCCTCCAGAGGGCTTCTAGGGAGCCAAAGCTGCCCAGAATGTGAGCATCCTGGTGGTGAAAGGTACACACAGAAATGAGACCACCACACCTTGCTCTTCTTTGGTATAATCACATTATCCCTCACAACGGCTCTGCTAAGGAAACCTGGGCACAAAGATGCAGAGGCTAAGGCCCAAATTCTCAAAAGCCATTGGGAGCACAACCCTTTGAAAGCCAGGCACCTAAGTGACATGCCCAAATCTCACTGTGAAGAGAAGTGGGTTCCTCACACCTCTGGTCCCACTGCCCCAACAGCAGATGGGGGTATCTATTTGCTTCCAGGGCTGGAAGCTGAGAATGGGATGGTAGAGAAACTGCATAGCAGTCACTTGTGTTGCATATGCTTGAGGCCAACCTTTAAGTTCCCTAAAGATTTTTAATTTGTCACTATCTTGTTCTAGCATTAAACGACCCTAGAGCAAATCCCTGGGCCCCTGATCACTGAGGCCGTACCAATAATAGGCTACATAGAACTAATTGCTTTTGCATTCACTGTCGATCTCCTTTCCAAATCATTAGTGATATAGTAATTAATCCACTCTAACTGGAGGCCCTCACATGAGGATGATCTTTTTAAGCCTATCAGTGGTGCCCTGCACTGGTGTAAGGGTAAGCTCATTGATTAAACTCTCTTTCCCTCTTGGCATTCACAAATCAGATCAATGGGACTTAATGATTTTTCATATAAAGGTAAAGTTTGTTTGGGGTGATGTCTCAAATGGCTGGAGGCTGGAGCAAAGCATTTGAGGTCCCTGAGTCGCAGTACTCTTGTAATGAGCTGGAAGAGATAAGAGTTTCAATAGCTTTGACTTTAACATGCACCCTCAGCTCCATGTGTGCAACTCCACATACGTTTTGATTGACCCAAAATCTTTTTCTTTCTTTCTTCTTCTTCTTCTTCTTCTTAAATGTTCCTGCCTGGGAATTTTGAAATTTTAGGGTTTTGCTCCTAACAGGAATGAATGCAAATTTCAAAATGCCCAAATCCTTTGTGAAATAGAACTACCATTCTCTGTACAACTCAGCTCAGAGCAAAAAGACACTCATATACCAAGGCAATGGGCAGTAATCTACAAATACAAATAAAATCTAGATAGAGACATACTGGGTAATCTAAGCAACATGTTGGATAAAATGCCATTGCCTATTTATTTATATTTAAGATAAAGACACCTCTCCCAAAGTCTATATACACTAAACACATTTATATTAAACAATACTGAAATCAGCTCCACAGGAATTCAGGCAGCCGATCAGCTTACTAATGCCCTGTATCATTTAGGAAGCACACCCTCGCCTTCTTCAGAGACCTTATTGAACAGCTGTAATAGAATCACAGAAATGGTCTGGAAAGAACCTGGAGAGGTCACCAAATCTAGCTCCCCCCATGCAGAACCAAGTAAACCTAGACCATCCCTGACAAGAGTTTGTCCAACCTGTTCTGAAAAACCTCCAATGATGGGGATTCCACAACATCCATTGGAATCCTATTCCAGAGTTTAACTCTCCGTATAGTTTGAAAGATTTTCTGAATATCTGACCTAAACCTCTGTTGCTGCAGATTAAGCCAATTACTTCTCATCCTACCTCCAGTCGACATGGAAAACAACTGATCCCTGTCCTCTTGATAACATCCCTTCACATGTTCGAAAACTGACATCAGGTCTCCCCTTTATCTCCTTTTCTCAAGACTAAACATGCCCAGTTTCTTTAATCTCTCTTTATAGGCCAGGTTTTCTAAAGCTTTTATCATATTTGTTGCTCTTCTCTGGACTCTTTTCAATTAGTCCACATCTTTCTTACAGTGTGGCACCCAGAATTGGACACACTACTCCAGCTGAGGTTTCAGCAGTGCCAAATACTGTAGGACAGTTACCTCCCTTGTCTTACATATGACAGTCCTGCTAATACATCTCAGAACATTAGCCATTTTCACAACTGCAGGCCATCACTGACTCATATTCAATTTGTGATCCACGATAACCTCCAGATCTTTTTTAAATACTATCACCACTGAGCCTGCTATTCTCCACTTTGTAGTTGTGCATTTGATTTTTAATTCCTAAGTGTAATACTTTGTGTTTGTTTTTATTTAATTTCATCTTGGATTTAATTGATTTCAGCCCAGTTCTCCAATTTGTAAAGGTCATTTTTATTTTATCCTTGCCTCCAAAGTGGTTGCCACCCCTCCTAATTTGGCATCATCTCCAAATTTTGTAAGCATGCTCCCTGCTCCAACATTATCATTAACGAAAATCATTAACGAAAATACTGAATAATATCTGTCCCAGGACTGACCCATGCGGGACTCATTAGATACATCCCCGGGCTGACAGCAAACCATTGATAACTACTCTTTGCATGTGGTCTTGCAAGTTGTTTTACACCTTCCTTACATTGATTTAATCTAGATTATATTTCCCTAATTTGTTTATGAGACTGTCATGTGGGACTGTGTAAAAAGCCTTATTAAAATCAAGATCTACAGATTCTCCCTGATCTACTAGTCAGTATCCTTTCAAAGAAGGAAATGATGATGGCTTGGTATGATTTGTTCTTGACAAACCTATGCTGGCTATTACTTATTACCCTATTATTCTCCAGGTGCTGACAAACCAATTGTTTGTTTGTTTCAGTATCTTTCTAGGCATTGAAGTTAGGCTGACTGAACTGTAATTCCCAGGCCCTCTTTGTTGCCATTTTTAAAGAGAAGTCCTATCTTTGCCCTTCACCAGTGGTCTGGGACGTTACTCATCTGCCAAGAGTTCTCAAAGATAATTGCAAATGATTCTAAGATTGTTTCAGCTAATTCCCTAAGTACCCTCCAATGCATTTCATCAGGCCCTGCTGCCCTGAATATATTTAACTTATTTAAATATTCTTTAAACTGTTCTTTCCCTATATTGGTTTGTGTTATTTCCCCCTTGTCATTACTATTAATTGTGTTGTGTTGGGTCACAATTTATCATTTTAGTGATGAATGAATCAACATTGACACTTAACAATGCAGCCTTCTTTATGTTGTCTGTTATTAACTCTCCTTTCCCACTTACTAAGGGTCTTCCTCTTGCTTCTCTGTATTAATAGAACCTCTTATTATTTTGCCTTTTATGTCCCTTGCTAAGTGTAACTCATTTTGACTATGTCTACACTTAGAAATTTAGATCGACTTTACTAAGTCGACTTTAAGTCAACCTTATTAAGTCGACTTGGAGAGTCTACACAGGACTCTTAAGTTGACTTAAAGCTGGCCTTACTAAGTCGACATAGAGAGACCGCACTAGACTCTCTAAGTGGACTGGTTAGATCCAGGGGGAGCTGGTCCTTGGGAGAGGACCTAAGCGGTCCTGGCCGAAGGGAGCCTCTCGGCTCCTTTCTGCCTAGGACCTGAGTGGTCCCGGCAGAAGGGAGCCCGCAGCTTCCCTCTGCCCGGCACTCCCGCAGGTCCCAGCAAAAAGGGAGCCGCGGCTTCCTTCTTGCCAGGACCTGCGCGGGTCTGGGGCAGAGGGAAGCCGCGGCTTCTTTCTTGCCAGGACCCGCGGGAGTCCGGGGCAGAGGGAAACCGCGGGTTTCTTCTTGCCGGGACCCGTGGGAGTCTGGGGTAGAGGGAAGCTGCGGCTTCCTTTTTGCCGGGACCCGTGGGGGTCCCGGGCAGTGGGGAATGTGGGTCTCCCTTCTCCCTGGGACCCCAGTGGTCCCAGCCAAAAGGGAGCCCCGCGCTTCCTTCTCTCTGGGACCCACAGGGTCTGGGCAAGAAGGGAGCGTGCTCCAGCTGACAGAGGAAACCTCGGGGTTTCCTCTGTCAGCTGGAGCGCAGGGCTGTCAATTGCTGGCCCCATGCTCCAGCTGACGGGAAACCCTGGGATTTCCCTGTCAGCGGGTCTCCCTTCTCCCCGGGACCCCATTGTCCCAGGAAGAAGGGAGCCCGCGCTCCTTTCTCCGCGGGAACTGAGCAGTCCTGGGGAGAAGGGAGCTGGGACAGCCGCCTGTGGCTTCTCGGTCCTGGCAGAGCCAGCTGGCTCTCGTTGGGACAAGCCGCGAGCGGCTTCTTGTTCCCAGCAGAGCCAGTCATGCGCCGGCTGGCTTTCGCTGCAATGAGCAGCCCGCCTCCCGGGCTCTCCAGCCAGGGTTCCAGTGGGGGATCCCCTCCCGCTGGGCCCCTGGCTGGGGAGCCCTTCTCCTCCGGACTGTGGCTCCTCTAGCAGGGAAGCCACGGGTCTGGGGAGAAGGGAGTAGGGATTCCCCAGGGGACAAGGGAGCCATGCAGGGCTCCCTTGTCCCCCCTGCCCTAGGTCGACCAAGTTGACTTAGGGCATCTACACTGGCTAAGTCAACTTAAGAAAGTCGACTTAGACACTCGTTCGAATTATAACTAGGTGTTATGAATTCGAACTAGTTTTTCCTTAATTCGATTTAAGGAGCAGCTTAAGTCGAATTAAGGAAAGCCCAGTGTAGACGTGGAGTAAATTAAGTCGACTTAAGCCTGCTTAAGTCAACTTAATTTCTAAGTGTAGACACACCCGTAGTGTTTTAGCCTTTCCGATTTTATCCCTAAACGCTTGTGCTATTCTTTTGCACTGAGCAATTTGTCCATGTTTCCCCTTTTTGTAGGATACTTTTAGATTTTGAGGTTACTAAAGAACTCCAGTTGGAGCCATACTGGCTTCTTACTATTTTTCCTATCTTTCCTTTGCATTGGGATAAGCTGCTGTTTTGTCTTTAATATTGTCTCTTTGAGAAACTGCCAACTCTCCTGAACAACTTTTCCCTTTAAAGTAGGGAAGACCTCTGAGATGTTTGACCTGAGCATTATTATATCATACAGAGCCATGACTGCAGCTGGCCAAATGCCTCAGGAAAGAAAAACCATAAATGAACCAATCTGCCAGGACTGGGCAGTGCAAAGGTGGATGGCTGGGGTGTAAATAATGCAGCAGCTTATTCAAAAGCATATTTCTCCAAGCTATTAAATTAAACGTTGCAGTGCAGTGTCACCAAGGAGAGAAGAAAGGTTTAAGGAGTTGAAAATCCTCATTGTAAGTTTAATTAAAGATCTAAGCCTTTTCTTTAACCTACAGGCTGGTTAACCCAAACCAAAAGGCCAACACAGGGCCAACAATCTTGACACCAGGGATGCTTTCACTGATGGCTATACTGATGCACCAGAGGACAGCTACAGAGCTGATTAAAAGCAAAAAGCTCAGCCAATCCAATTCTGCTGTGGTAGCCCACAACAAGATGTTCTGCAAAGGCTCAGGATTTGTAGCAGTAAGGTTCTGTCCAGATCCCTTTCCCGTGCCAAAACCATAACCCCGAGCACTGGACTTGATAGAACTCCTCCACACCACTGGGAATAGCAAAGTGTGCACATGGTCTATGGCCCCTGGTGGGTATACTGGGTACAGAACATTAATAGCCCAGCAGTAAGGAATGATAAATGGTTAATGGAAATGTGTGATTAGAGAGGTTGCAGAGTCTGGCACTGCAAAAGGAGAACTGCACATTTCACCTTAGGAAAGAATCTCCTTTCCCATGAGCTTTTTGGAAGGAAGAGGGGCAGTTCCTCACACTCCACAGAATCCCCAAATGGGATCCCGGAGTGTCAGTCTGTCCCCTAGAGCCACAGAGATTTTGATTGCATTACCCTTTGGTCCACAACCAACTCTGGAAACCTCGTCCTCTGACTTCTCAATCAATGAATAGCAAGTGACCAGAAAAAACTGAAGGGACTGGGGGAGGCAGGATGGCAGGAGGAATCAAAGAATACGCATCCTCCAGCTGTCCTGGAAAAGAAGGGGACAAAAGTGACTCTTGAACACAGGTATGAAGTGCAGACTTGGGCCCCAGGGTGAAGCCAGGAAAGGTGATGGAGGTGCATACTCTCATAACACACTATTCCTTTTGGCTCTGGCGGTTAGAACATCATCTGAAGCTATGTATTCAATGCAGACTTAGCTCGCGTAACCAGCACAGGGTCTGAACACCTGGATGGGAGCAGCCATGTGGTGAAGCCAGCCTTGTGTTACTGTGCCCATGCAGGTGCTACACTTTCCAGGGCTCTTAGGGCTGCACTAAGGTGAGCAGCTCTAGGATCCTTTCCTAGTGAATTGGGGAAGAATGTCTTTGTGGGGAAATGGGGAGAACTGGGGGAAGACGTGGGAGGATGAGTAGCACTCAAGTGGTTCAGCTTGTGTCTTCCCTGCCAAGTGGGCAGGTTTCCAGTCTGAGCGTAAGCACCACTCAGGCTTTAGCCCAGTGGTTGCCAATTTGTGGCCTATGAGCCAAAAGTGGCCTGTGGGGACCTTCAGACTGGCCCCTCACTCCCTTCTCACTGGCTGCAGAGGAGAGTTGCTGCCTAAGGACCCAGGCTGAGCATGTTGCCATGGGGCTACAAGACCAGTGCAGGCTCCTTGCTGCAGCCAAGTGGATGGGAGACCGGTGCTCCTCTCCCCCTGACTGTAGCTGGGAGCACAGCAAAAGTGCTCCACCTGGATCTATAGGCACTGGAGTCCCTGCTGGAGCAAGAGGGAGGGGAGCACTGATTTCCCATTTTCTATCTACCTCCTGACTGAAGAAGGGAGCCACTGCCTAAGAAAGCTAAAAGGGAAGCTTACAAGAAGTGGAAGCTTGGACAGATGACAAGGGAGGCGTATAAAGATATTGCTCGGGACTGCAGGGATAAAATCAGAAAGGCCAAAGGACAATTGGAGTTGCAGCTAGCAAGATATGTGAAGGATAACAGAAAGTATATCAGTAACAAGAAGAGGATCAGAGGTGGTGTAGGTCCCTTACTGAATGGGGCAGGCATCCTCGTGGTGGATGATGCGGAAAAGGCTGAAGTACTCAATGCTTTTTTTACTTCAGTCTTCACAGGGAGGGCCAGCTCCCAGGCTACTACATGGGGTATCGCGGAATGGAGAGAAGAGCGCCCCTCGGTGATGGAAAGTCTGATTAGGGAACACGTAAAGAAATTGGATGTGCACAAGTCCATGGGGCCGGATGAACTGCATCCGAGAGTGCTGAGGAAGTTGGCGGAAGTGATTGCAGAGCCGCTGGCCGTTATCTTTGAGAACTCGTGGCGAACGGGGGAGATCCCGGAGGATTGGAAAAAGGCAAATATAGTACCTATCTTCAAGAAAGGGAAAAAGGAGGATCTGGGGAACTACAGACCAGTCAGCCTCACCTCAATCCCTGGGAAAATCATGGAGCAGGTCCTCAAAGAATCCATCCTGAAACACTTGGAGGAAAATAAAATATCAGGAACTGTCAACATGGATTCACCAAGGGCAAATCGTGCCTGACCAACCTGATTTCCTTCTATGATGAGATGACTGGATTTGTGGATGCGGGAAGAGCCGTTGACATGGTATACCTTGACTTTAGCAAGGCTTTTGATACGGTTTCCCACAGCATTCTCGTCGGCAAGTCAAGGAAGTATGGGTCAGACGAGTGGACTGTAAGGTGGATTGAAAACTGGCTAGATCAATGGGCTCAGCGGGTAGGAATCAATGGCTCGATGTCTGGTTGGCAACCGGTAACGAGTGGAGTGCCCCAGGGGTTGGTCCTGGGGCCGGTTCTAATTCAACATCTTCATTAATGATCTTAATGATGGAATAGACTGCGTGCTTAGTAAGTTTGCGGATGACACCAAGTTGGGGGGAATGGTAGATACTCTGGAGGGCAAGGACAGGATCCAGGGAGACTTGGACAAATTGGAACACTGGGCCAAAAGAAACCTCATGAGGTTCAACAAAGACAAGTGCAAAGTCCTGCACTTAGGACGAAAAAATCCCATGCACTGCTACAGACTGGGGACCGATTGGCTAAGTAGCAGCGCTGTAGAAAAGGACCTGGGGGTTATGGTGGACGGGAAGATGAATATGAGCCAATAGTGTGTCCTTGTTGCCAAAAAGGCCAATGGCATATTAGGCTGCATCAGTAGGAGTATTGCCAGCAGATCGAGGGATGTGATAATTCCCCTCTATTCGACACTGGTCAGGCCGCATCTGGAATACTGTGTCCAGTTTTGGGCTCCCCACTACAGAAAGGATGTGGACAAATTAGGAAGAGTCCACCAGAGGGCAACAAAAAAGATTAGGGGGCTGGGGCACATGACTTATGAGGAGAGACTGAAGGAACTAGGCTTATTTAGTCTACAGAAGAGAAGACTGAGGGGAGATTTGATAGCAACCTTCAACTACTTGAAGGGGTGCTCCAAAGAGGAGGGAGCTAGGCTGTTCTCGAGGGTAACAGAGGACAGAACAAGGAGCAATGGTTTCAAATTACAGCTGGGGAGGTCAAGGTTGGATATTAGGAAAAACTTTCTTACTAGGAGGGTGGTGAAGCATTGGAATGGGCTATCTAGGGAGGTGGTAGAATCTCCATCTTTGGAGATTTTTAAGGCCCGGTTAGACAAAACCCTGGCTGGGATGATTTAGTGGGAGTGGTCCTGCTTTTTAGCAGGGGGTTGGACCTCGTGAGGTCACGTCCAACCCTATTATTCTATGATTCTATGACCCAGCTGGAGCACAGGATGTGTGATGTTTTCCTGCTGCAGGCAGGGGGATGGGAGATCCGTGAGGAGGGAGGCAGCCTCCTTGCGGAAATGCTCCTATCTGGCTGTAGTGTAGCGGGTGGGCTGCTGGCAGAGACTGGCAGTGGTGGCCCTTCAGGGTTGTAACAATAACCGTGCCCCTTGAGCCAAAGAGGCTGGGAACCACTGCTTTAGCGAGTGTATGGCACCAGGCCTGGGTCCGTGAGGAGCCCAGGTAGAAAGCGCCACCACAGTATGGCTTGAGGGTTTTGTCTGTGAATGGAAGCCAGATTAGGGCAACACTTGAGCAAGAACCAGCATTAACTACAGTGAAGGCAAGACTTGAGAGGACTCCGGGGTTCTCTTCCTGACTCTGAGAGAGGAAAGTGGCCCCTAGTGGCCCGAGAGTCAGGATTCCTGGGTTATATTTCTAGCTCTTCTGCTCCGTGTGACTTGGAGCAAACCACTTTCATAGCTGTGAAATGCATACAATGATAATTACTCACCATTGAGAACTTAGATGAATAACCTCCAAGAGCTTCATTACTGCACTGATAGTCTCTTTTTAGCGCCCAAGAAGATGAAACACAAGCTTCCTTTTAACTTTAACTGCAATCCCCAATGGGTTTTCACCTGCAGGTCTTTAACAAGGAAAGCGGAATGGGATGGTAAAATGCCTGGCTTCCTGCAGGCACATCATTTTTGAATGGTAGAAACACTTTTAGAGCTGTCCCCTTTGCAAAAGGGAAGAGAGCGGTGAATAGATGGTGAGGCATTTTCCACTGCTAGGGATAACCTTGTAGGAGGAAAGGGAATCCAATTAAATATTCAATGCTGTGGAGTATGTGGGAGTGTGGGAGAGGGATCCCTTCCTCTTATTGCATTTCTTATCTGCTCAGGGACAAGAGAGGCACCAAACCACTAAAAATATTCATCACCCACTTTCCATGAGAAAGTAAACAGGAAAGTTACACAACACCTACCCTCCCTCTCCCCCCTTTCCAGGAACATCCTCCCACAAAGATGTAGGAAGAATACATTGGGAAAGTTTATCTAAGCTGCTACCTGCAGCTGTCTAACTTTGGGCTGCAATCCTATCAGTGCTCACAAACTAAATGGGGTTGGGCGTTTCACACCTATGGCTCTCCAAGCTCTTCATTAAAAACTCCCAGTGTCCCCATGCAAGGTCCATGTTGTGGGAACTGAGGCACAGAGAAAGGAGGCAACTTGCCCAAAGTCACACAGTGGCAGAGCTGGGAACAAAGTCCCATGGCTCCTGACTCCTATGTCCTGTTCTAACCATTAGGTATTACTATCTGCATGAACACATCAAGTTTAAATTCCAAAGGGGTAGCCGTATTAGTCTATTGTAGAAAAACAACAGAGTCCTGTGGCACTTTTAAAGACTAATAGATTTATTTATCGCATGAGCTTTCGTGGGAGAAAATCCCACTTCGTCAAAGCGTCTGACGAAGTGGGATTTTCTACATCAAGCTTAGATTGTAAGCAGCATAGTGTGGGGACTATCTTTTTGTTCTGGATTTGTACAGTGCCAAGCACAATGAGGTCCTGGCCCATGACTAGGGCTCCTAAACACTATGACAAATACACATAAACAATAATAACTGAGAGACCGAGCAACCCAGAGAACTCAAAAAATTAATATCAGTTGTATGTAGGTCCTACACAAACACAAGAGTCTGATCCTTATTCACAAGCTTCAGAAATGGTCTTGTGCTTTTCCATTTAATTTTTTTGCTGTAACCATCTGTAGTTTGGGGTTGGGTTTTTTTTTGTTTTGTTTTGTTTTGTTTTGTTTCTTTTTTAAATCAGAAGCCAGAAACTCCATAGCAACCCTCAGCTCCCAGGTTCTGACTCCAGCGCTTTGATCTCTCTGTCATTCTGTTTAAGGCTATACCCCTGTAGGTGTGAGGAACTCCAATTAAGTATTCAGCTGGTTTGCCTGGGGGGGACAGGCTTTGCTGTGGAGGAGGGAAGCCTCAGCTTCTTTGGTGACTAATTGTTCCAACACCCATTGTCTGTGGCATAAGGCAGGTGGGGGGTGGGAGAGAGGCTTTCCTGAGCCACGCAGCTACCTCTGCATTCCCTTTTCTGGAAATAAGCAGCTTCCTGCTCTGCTCTGGGGGCTCCAGTACAAAATTAGAGGGACTCAAGCAAACCAACCCCTGGCATGACAGGGGTTCTATCCGTCTATGGTTGTTATCTGGCTCGCATTGCTGTCGTGTCTGAGCACCGCCCAGTCTTCAACCGATTTATTCTCACAACATGCCGTGAGGGAGGGCAGTGCTGTTATCCTGTTGGACAGATGTGACCCAGCGATCCAGAGCCACAAAGGTGTTCAGGCATCTAACTCTCATTGATTTCAGTGGAGTTGGGCACCTAACTACCTTTAAGTATCTGGATCAGGGAGGCTACAGGCCAGCTTTTCAACTGTTTTAGGTGCCTGAAGGTGCAGCAAATTGGACACCTCCCTTCTATGAAAGCAATGGGACTCAGGTGCCTAACCTACTGAGGGGCTTTTGAAAATCCCACTAGGTGCCTAACTACCTTGTCAATCTGCCCCTAAATGACTTGCCCACGGTCGCACAGGAAGCCTGTGATGGAACATGGAATTGAATTCAGGTTGCCCGAGTGCAGGGCTAACCCCTGGTTCCCTTCTACAATTACAGAGGTTTGGATGGCTGCTTTATGGCTGCAAGATTTGGGGACGACTCCCTGTAATTAAGGGGCACTGAAAATTGTCCGGTGCTATAATGGTACCAGCAAGCCCCATAGGATTAGAATGGGTCCTTAGTGGCCTTGCTTCCACTATAGGGTTTTTAGCAGCCCAGTCAGGGATCAGAGAAGCTCCTGCCATAAAATCACAAAACCCATTTTTCCTTGTAAATTGCAGGCAGGATCTGAGCTCCACCCTGGAGCCATAAAGAATTGCCTAGCGCGTGACTGCACTGCTGCACTTGGCTACCTGGACCCCGGAAACACAGGCAATGGCCAGAAGCTTGCCGCCCAGTTCTTGGTGGACCAGGGATAGGTTCTCCTTTACTACAGAGTCAGTGCAAACTCAAGTTTCCACCCATGCCATTAACTTCTCTCCACATATTGGAGCAACTGAGGATTCATCTCCTTTGTATTCAGATCGGACCAATCCACAGGTGCAAAATGGAGTCAGGCTGTTCTGCAGAGATTTTCAGCTTTGCTATCTAGTTCTCAATCCTGCAATCCGGATCAGATTTTTAAAAGAGCCAAGCATGCCAGGTGCTGCTCTCTTTTGAAAATCTGGCTTCCGTTGTGGGTGCTGAGCAGTAGAAAATTTGGCCCCAAGTATGCACAGAGTTGTTACCACGCTTACCACCTGGCTTGCGCACTCTGCATACGTTGGGTCACCGATACTGTGCTAGGCCAGGAGCACACGCTCCCCTTGGACTGTGTATGGGGAAGGGAGGTAGGAGCTGGACCTTGATGCTATTTTAAAGAGTGATTTTCATGCACTGGGGAAACCACCGAACGGCATCTCTCCAGTCATGGCTTCACTTGTCCTGTGCTTCCCAGGTTCCCCTTTGCTTTTCCTTATGTAGAAATACTGCTGCATTCTACAGTAGAGCCCAAACACATTGAACCTGAGCCTGACCCACTGGCCACCTGGCTCCCCAAATTCTGAGCACCACACCATTTGGGGGTGGGGAGTGAGGGCCAAAGTCTGAACTGGATCTGAATTGTGTGCCATACACTCATCTTTAAATCATTAAACATATCTTCAAAGTACCTGGAATGGAACATGTATCCAGTGCCAAGCACAGAGTATGTTGCTATGGGAATGATTGTGGTGTCACACAAATTCATCATTAGATGCCTGCAGAGAATACATAGGAGAAGCAGAGAGACCAAGAAAGAGAAAGTCCTGGTTAAACTTTAAACACAACCTCAGCAATTAGTCAAATTAGTGATTAGCGGCCATGGTCGGAACAATGAGGTGCGAGGAGGGAGGGGGCTAGGGTGTGAGTTTGTGCTGATATCAGACAGGGCTAGAAGCTTTTGCCCTGTGAAAGTCCCTCTTGTGTTTATCTAACAGTCATTGCGGACCTCTCCTCAACCCCAGACTTTGCATGCTGTCCATTAACATTGCACTGATATGGATGGGATGGGAGCAGGGGCCAGGTGCTTCCCAGCAGCCAGCTTCCACCTGAACTAGGACATTTAGGTGTGGATGCAAGGCTGGGATTGAATGGTCCTATAACAAACTAAAACCAGGCCAGGTTTTTCTGGTACGAAGGCCTGCCTAGACTGAAGATGTTTCCACCTGTGTAGTTACACTGATGTAACTGCACCAAAATGAAGCCTTACTGGAGATGTGCTGCGCCAGGGCAAAAAATGACTTGTAGCCCTGTAGTTTGCCTCAGTCTCTAGGTGAGCTGTGTTGATAGGTCTGGCTATATGGGTGTAGCTACATCACTGCAAAAATCTGCAGTGCATCAGCTCCCAGCCTCTGCCAGTTTGAACTCAGAGGAATCAGAAGCCCATCATCTGTAGGCACACCGTAGAAGCATCTGCCTTTAGTTATTGTTTCTCTTTCTAGCTTCCTACATGGGGCCCTGGCTACCTGCCTTAGAAGCAGAGCCTGGCTTCCCCTCTGCTCAAGAGCCCTTTAACAGTACAATATCTCAGAAATCAGGCCCCATCCTGCCGACATCTCTCACCATTGCTTCATATGGTACTTCCTCCAGTGTTTTGTCCCACCCGGTTTTAAATGGCTCCAGTGCTGGAGCTTCATCCGCCACCTTCCTCAGGCAGTTTATTCTTCTCTCTCATGGAATGTACTATCAGAAAGATTTTCCTGAGACTGGCTCCAAATTTTCTTGCTTTTGATTGTTTCATCTTCTTGCACTCTCCTAATCAGTTCCTCCCTCTCCCTAGCAGGCACAAATGCTTCCTGGATCTACTCCTTTCCAGCACCAAACAGAATATTTGCATCAGGCCCCATCTCTGATGTTTTCCTCTCACTTTCCCTGTGCCATAGGGCTCTGTAAGGTCATAGCTGAGGGACCCATGCTGCAATCTGCATGATACTCAGTGTATCATCTGTGGTGGATGGATGAAAGGCCACGCTGATATTGCTTGGATCTGAACCTGGGGTGCTAGAGATTCTAAGGGTTAAAAACCTGATGCTTAGATCTGCCAGTAAGGAAAACATCTTGCTCCTCAGTGCACCAGAACATAGGTTGCAAGGGAATGAGCTTTCAAGGAGGAATTCCTCCACCTGGCCCTGGACATCAGTGTGTCTTTTGACTGCACAGGACAAAAAGAGCCCATCCTGAGCTGGAGGGAGATTGGTCTATTTGCAAAGGCTTGAATGGTGCCCCCTCTAGACTGGTGTCTAACGGGGTGCCAAGATTTCGGGCACTCAAGCAAGAGAGAATCTTGGAGCCTTTGTCAACAGGTGAGAGAATGAGAAGGGGTGCCAAGGACACAACCTGAGCCCTCTGCTGAGCTGAGTGGCTTAGGCATATCCAACTGCTCCCTGTGGGGAGGTGTCATCAGGCTGCTCTCCTCCACACAGGTGCATTTGGCTGCACCCCTATGGAGCCTACCCATCTGCTGGGCTGAAGCCTCTATTTCCGTGGGCAGAGCCCTACCATCAGGACCTCCCAACCCCCAATTACCCTTCCACAGGCAGTCGGCTCTCGTACTATCCTACGGGTGCCAGTGCTCTGTGTGCATACCCTCCCCCCACCTCCCAGCTGTGCCCTGTGGGCAGAAAGCCTCGCCCCCAAACCGTGGGCAGTCAGCAGGATGTGCGGTCCCCTCCCCTGCACTTCCCAGCCAGTGCTTTACATAACTTCTGCTGCTTAGTCACAGCTTCAACTCTTTTTTTATTTGGAGCAATTTTCTCAGCAGCATCAGAGCGCGAGTCATTCCGGCGAGGGAAGTCCCTTCCTTTCTTCCGTTCCCTTGGCAACAGAGCAAATTTGCCTTTCAAATGATTCATGACCGGGGTGCTGTAGGAGTTCCCTCCTCCAACACAAATCTCTCCCACACAGACACACATGCCCGATTAATCATTGATTAGAGTCTCTTCCACAAGGTAAACCTGGGAATCAAATGGCTGGGGAGCTTCACCTCCAACATGTCCCTGCCACCTCTAGAATTAAGCTGGAGGCCCTTGGCTCTGACATTTGGACGAGGCATGACTTGAGCAGGGTCTTGGGATGCCAGAGTGGAGGGTCAGTGTGGTGGCTCAGGAACAGATTCCCATACAAAGGCCTCTCTCAGAGGTGTTGAAGTGGACTGGTTCCTTTGATTTCTTTCAAAACAGGAAATGCAGTCTTAGCTGTCACATAGGCACAGCTATTGGCTCAAACTTCTCTGAGCATGAACTACAACACGGCTCACACGCTCCTCCTCACAAATCTCACACACGGACCATGCCACGTGGACACACACACTTTCCCTGTCTTTTCTCCTACAGCTTGTCAGATAGCAACAGGCAGCTCCTGTTTGGCTGCTTAGAGGAGAGAGGTTTTTACATCTATTATTCATACGTGCAAATTCCTGAGAAAGTTCTTTTAATAGATTAAATGGCCAGGGCTAGACCCTTAGTTGGTAAAGTCCTTTCAGGTCAGAGGAACCATGCCATGAGGCTCTGGTACTCCATCTTTCATACCCTAGAGACTGACAAGTACTCATCATCACAGACTGACAGAGAGAAATGTCTCTTGTGTTTTGAACCAGAGCAAGGGAAAAGACTTGCTGTGCTCTCAGGTCACTTCCAGTGGTAGCTCCCTTCCCCAAGTCACATGTGTCTCAGGTAGCCCTCTTCCAAAAGGGAGGTAATGATACCCACCTACCACATGGGGGGAGGGGACTGTTGGGAAGATGGCAACAGCATGGGGGTGAGTGGGAAGAACTGAAAAAATCCCTAGCATCTCTTTATAAATCAGTTTAGTCTAACCTGGGCCCACGGCCACTGTAATAACTGTTCTCTTTTCATGCTTGGCATCACCCTAGTCAGAGAAAAGGTGGTTTGAGTGTCTTACATGTTTCTTTCCAGATTTAACCATGGTTGGATTGTTTTTTAAAGTGCAACCTTAATTTCCTGGTTGGTTTGGAGAGAATCACATCATCTTTGTAACGATATTTTATTTAAGTTACTCAGTCTTCACTGAAATGTGACAATTTTTTGTCTTGTCCAAGAAGCTAGGAGTGTGGAGGGGGCACGGGATCTGGGTTTACATTTCTATTAAATGGACTGGTTAATAGTGCACAGAGAGCTGACTATAGGGCCAAAACAACTTCAGATTGGGTTGTATCATTATTAATATGTGTATTACAGTGGTTCCAGCACACTCCAATCAAGCTGGGACCCTTGTTCTTGGTGCTGTACGCACATGGCAAGGGGTTGTGGTGCCCCAAGCCAACTTTTGCTTTGGCGCCCCCCAATCCCCTTTTCATCAGCTCCTCTCACCTCCCCCAGGCCCCTTTTGCCCCCTCCTCTCGCCTCCTCTGGGCCCCCTTTCCCCCAGCTCCTCTCACCTCCTCCGGACCCCTTTCCCCCGCTCCTCTGCACCCCTCCATGGCACCTTCCCCGCTCCTCTGCCCCCCCGCAGCCCCTTCCCCACTCCTCTGGGCCCCCCGTGGCCCCTTCCCTGATCCTCTCCCCCCACCCTCCTTACCTGGCCGGAGCAGCTGCATGGGTGTCCGGAGTCACTCCTTGGCCAGGCCACTCCTGCCCTGAGCACACACTGTCTGTGCATGCTCAGGGCAGGAGATTTGAACTTCCTCAGCCTAGCTGCAGCAGGACAGGGCAGAACAAGCATTCCACCCGAGTCTTCTGCACCCCAGAATGCTAGCCCAACAAATTTATGGGCCCCAGAATGGTGTTCCGGGGTGTTCCAGGCTGGCATACCTTGACCTCTGGGCAGGACCACAGGGTCCGGCTTCCCGGCGCCCCTGCCCTTTGCCGCCCCAAGCCAGTGCCTCACTGGTTTATGCCTAGAGCTGGCCCTGATGGCAAGAGACAATCCCTGCTCTGAAGAACTAACAACAGAGGCGCCTTTAAGTGGCTCATGGGTTCAACTGCATCTGCAGAAATTGAATCCATGGCACTCCACTGTGACAGAGGAGTAGCTGGGCCAAAGACGAATGGTGCTGCACTCTTGTGTACTAGGTCATAACATCTGGAGCACAGACTGGGTCCAGCTTTGTGGGAGAAGATTGAATCAGGAGGTTGCAGTCTTAAATTAGATCTCAACTGCTTCATTTCACAATGTCCTGAAAATTTTATTCTCCTTTCTTACCCCTCAAGTTCTTGGATTCAAGAGAGCACCATAATTCAACATGAACCTGAGCTACAACAGCTGGGCTGTGCCTGGATGCTGGATGAAATCAGCGGCTAGTTCAGAGGCACCCTGAATAGTTCTGCAACTAGCAAACCTGCCCTGAGCAGCTTATGGTTTGCTACAACATTCATACAACTTTACTCGTGACCTGCATTTTTTGCACCACCCTAGACAAAATAACTGCAGAGTCAAATTCAGATGGGAGGCTGAGTTGCTATAACTTAGAGAAACTGATGACAAACTACAGCTGTAACTGTTGGACCACCTTGCCAATGTGCAACTTACACTACGGCCCTCCCTCACGCATCCCTTATGAATTTGATCCACTTCACCAGCCAAGAGCTAGAAGAGAGGACAGTAGCAACAAAAGCAACCCCCAGGAGAGGGTGGGAAGATATCGTTCTTTAACTCATGTCTTCCAGGACTTTGGCATGTGCGTTACAGCAGTTTAGGACTGATCTTCCCTGCAGCGTTAGCTGGAGATGAGGGCCGGCCCAACCATATAGGTGAAGTAGGCATTGCCTAGAGGCACCAGGCTTTAGGGAGCACCAGATTAGACAGAACTGATTTTTTTTCTCTATTTTAAACAATATATTAATATGTAATCTCTTATAACATGTTGTGGAGGTGGGGGTGCATGCCAAAGTCATAGTTTGCCTAGGGCACAAAAATCCCTTGGGCCAGCCCTTCTGGAGATCTAATTTGAGTGCTGCCCCTAACCTGAATCCCGTCTACACCCACCCGTCTCTTGCTCAGGTTAAGTGGTACCTTAATCTGGAGCTCACTGGTCTGTCAGGCTATGTCTACACTTGTTCAAATAAGTCGACTTAGCATGTCTACACTGTAAATTTAGGTCGACTTAAAGTTGACCTTGCTAAATCAACTTAGAGTGTTCACACTGGACGCCTAAGTCGACTTGTAGGGGCTAGGTGGACCTGGGAGTGGTGCATGGTGGAAAGGGGGGCACCCAAGAGGTGCCCCCATTCCCCGGGCACCCCTCCAAAAGTGCCAGGGAGTTCAGTATCTTCCCCATTGTACCAGGGTACATGGGGGCTGAGCAGGACAGGGGCAGGGTACAGGAGCAGGGTGGAAAGGGCTGTGTCCTGCCCTGTGGGTGGGCATGCCAGGCTCTGGCTGGGAGGTCGGGGGGGAGCCCTGGGGACCCTTTAAGTCGACTTAGGGCTAATCTGCGTCTACACTGGCTTAAGTCGACTTAATAAAGTCCTACCATAGAGAACCAAGATCCTTTGAAGAGCCCCTCATCCCATCTTCTGACCTAGGTAGGGGGCTTTCTTCTGAGCAATCTTAATAAAGTCGACTTAACCAGTAAGTCGATGTAAAACTAGGTCTTATTAAGTCGACTTAAAATTTCCTTAAGTCAACTTAAGGAAACTGCAGTGTAGATGCAGAGTAAATTAAGTCGACTTAAGCCTGCTTAAGTCGACTTAATTTACAAGTGTAGATGCACCCTCAGTGGGTAGGGTTGAACTGGTGAGCTCAAGGCAGTAATGCAGTGGGGCTGGAACTATGAGTTCCAGGTTGAGTCAGCACAATGTGGCAGCTCTGTGCTGCTGGAGTGGCAGCAGAACAACAGCTCTCACTGGAGTGAGTGAGGCTAACTTTAGAGGAATAACCTGCAGTGAAGACCAGCCCCTGGACTTCCTCGCACATCGCGGCTGGGTGCATGGTAGGGGCAGGAGTGAGAGGAGAAAGGGACATGCATGCGCATCTCTGGTAAAAATAAAAGGAGAGCTTTCCACTTCTCTCCTTGGTTTGGGTTAGCCACTCTCCACCACAGCTTCCCCTGCTCCTTCGCTGATGTGCCAAGAGCTCCCCAGGATTGGTAAATGTTCTGTTTTCTTGTCTCATTCTCACAGCAGCCTAAGGCTGTGCCATGCTCCCATGACAGAGTGGGGAGTTGCAAAGCAGTGGCAAAATATATACTCGACTCACTCAAGAGAAGATTGCTCAGAAGGAAGCCCCCTAGCTAGGTCAGAAGCTGGGATGAGGGGCTCTTCAAAGGATCTTGGTTCTCTATGGTAGGATAGATAGTAGTTCAGTTTAAAACAGCAATTAGCTCAGAGCTAATTTGGAGCAGCGGCAGTTCTCTCATCTCCCTGCCATGGCAAGAGGGTAAGATTTCATTCCTTGTGGTTTTCTTGGTTGGGACTCAAACTCCACTGGAGATGCTGAGAGAGAGACTATACATTTGTATAGTGCCTTTCAGTCCAAAGGATTTTTCAAACTGCTATAGGCCCACCGCAGAAATGCAGCCATCGCTAGGATGAAACACAGCAGCTATGTAACACTCAATGTACTATAAATCAGCTTAAAACAGAACTCAACTGATGATACAAGAGAGACTTTTGGGAGATTTTAGATGATGGAGTTTGGGGCAGGCACCTTGCCCCCGGGCGAAGCACAGTGGATCTTGAAAGACTACAGAGTGGTGAGAGCCCTTATGTTACATCTCAGCTGGAAGATGGCACTTTCGGGAGCATGCTGAACCTTTGAACCATGCGAGGGCAGTGGTTCAGTGCTGATTTAGAAGGAAGAATGCCTTGCAATGAACTGGCAATGTCACTTTTGGCAGCATATGAGGCTCCTGGGAGGTCTTCTATCCAAGTCTTGACCTGGTAAAACCCTCTTTAGTTTGTGAGATGGGGTGGGCTCATGAGCAAAAGACAGCATGGTCAGGAGGCCCATCTGAATTGGAAAATAAAATTAAATCTGCAAATATTGTGATGTCATTTTGGTACATTTTATCTGATTTATTCTCTCCTCGTTAAGAGAGCTAATTAACAAACCATCATTTAAATAAACAGCAGCGAGCGTGTTTGTAACCTCCGCTTTATTGAATTGTGACAAATTATTAGCCTTTGCATGTTAAATGGAATAGAAGCATCTAGGAAAAACCCTTAAATTCAATCTGCATAAAGATGATACCTGCTGTGAAAATGAAGGCAGCAAGGACTTATTCACTATCAATTCTCAGAGCAATCTACAGGGCTTCCTTCTCTGGAGCTTGCATAACCTCCTATCACAGCAATGACACAGACATGTTAATCGGCATATGGCCAGGGTTCTTTCAGGACATCAGTGAGTGGAAACTCAAATGGGTTCAAATCCAGCCCAAGTTGGAAGTGATGCTGTTATTCCCATTGCTCAGATGCTTGGTGACCTGGTCACCCTGCAAAGAGGGCCTATGTACTATTTTAACTCTTAAAATAGGGTTATGCCTACAGATTTTTTAAGATATTTAGATATCTAAAGATTTAGACAGATGTCTTAATGGATTTTTAGAAGCACCCAAGGACATTATTCCCATGGTAGTTTATAGAATCTAAGGTCACTGTAATAATCTAGTCTGACCTCCTTCTTCAAAATAATTCATGTTTGAATGACATCAGATCTTTTAGAAAAACATTAAACCTTGATTTTTAAATTGCCACTGATGAAGAATGCACCGCACCCTTTTCTATGTTATTCCAGTGTTTAATTACCCTGACAGTTAGAAATTTTCCTCTTCTTTCCAGGCAAAATTTGTCTAGCATCAACTTCCAGCCATTGGATCTTATAAAACCTTTATCTACTAGACTAACGATCCCATTATTTCAAATATTTATTTCCTATATAAATACTAAATAATCATCAAGTAACCCCTTAACCTTCCCTTTGTTAAGCTAAATAGACTGGGTTATGGGAATCTATAAGTCATGTTTTCAAATCTTTTAATCATTCTTAAGAACACAGGTACTTAAAAAAATTCTACTAGGTGCCTATCTGCAACTTTAATGACCTAAATAACTTTACATATCTGACCCATGAAACTAAGGGGCTTTCTACACAGGGCTGAGTGAGTTTCACCCTAATGAATTTGTCCCCTATTCTGCCCACAGACAAAAGTGCATGATTTTTGGCTGTATTAGTAATTTGAAGTTATTCACAAATATCTCCAAGCAGGAGAGTCTTGGACCTGTTGATCATTCATGAGCAATGCCTTAAGAACATTCAACATTCCAGATGAATTGGTTAGTTTCAGGAATCACACAATATTGTTTCTCTTCCTTGATCAGATGATTTCTGCAATTTAATTGACAACAGCACAAATATTGAGTAGCAGCATGTTGAATGTCGCACTCAAAATGTGCATTGGATTTTTGGCCAGTTATACAATTTGAGAACTCCCTTTGGTCAAATATTCAAATTTACAATTTACTTCTCATAGGTACTTCTCACAGTTAGTTTAGCTGCTCGAACAGTTATGAACAGGAAGAAGGCATGAACACAGGTGCAGGCGAATTTATTTTAAAGAGTTGAAACCAACATACTTTCACTAAGATTGTAAGCTCTTCAGGGCAGGGAATGTCTACTACTCTGTGTTTCTGCAGAGTCTAGCACAGTGGAAGCCCATTCTCAGTTGGTTCCTAGGCACCGCTGTAATAAACACGATTAATGATAACCTAATGTTTTGTTCAGCATTCACCCAGCTCTAGGACAAGTCTGGTGAGATTGCATTTTCTCTGGGTGCATCAATGCTGTGAAAACCAGCAGCCCAGGTGTCCTGGTCAGCAGAGTCAGATTGAATTCCTCTAGAGGAGAGACCTCTGGCTCAGCTCAGAGGCATGGCACATTCTCTGGGGGTGTGGGAAGCTTACTACTCTTCAGCTGCTCATGCTTGACTTATTCTGTGGGGAGAGAGAGAACTTCCTTCTCCAGGGCTTTCAGTTAAGCACCTACTCCTGCAGCTAAATTTACACCCACAAAATTTGGAGAGTAAAACTAAATGCACAATAAGGAGAAACACAGTTTGATCAAGCCCAGGTACGGGATGATCTGCAACCTGCATAGGGCAACCTGACAGGCAACAATCCAGCAGAAGAGGCTGCCAGTAACTAGCCGACTGCAATCCCTAGTTACAAGAACCACTTTGTAGCGTCAGAATCATCTCTTGTCATGGATCCTTGGCAGTATAATGATAATAATCACATCACACATGGCTGTGGCAGTGTCTGTCATCCCAAATGCAACCTCAAGAGCTTTACCAACCTCTCTCTCTCTCTCACACACACACACGAATGCCATGCTAATTCAGCACATCCATAACTGGCAGCACTCAAATGGCATGCATTCATGCGCACTAGGGTGACCAGAGAGCAAGTGTGAAAAATCGGGAAGGGGAGAGGAGGCAGTAGAGAGTTGGCTATATGAGAACATGTGGGCACCTGCACATGCACACAGAGTGGGGCCCACTGGGGCAACGAGATGCAAATCACATGTCCTTGCAGCAGCCAGCTATGAACGTAGCCAAATCAGGGGTTAAAGTAAGGGGGAACGCACCGGAACGCAGTTCTGGGGCCCACAAATTTGAGGGGCCAGAGTTCCGGGGCCCCTAAAAATAGAAAAGTCCAGCGGAACGCATGTTCTGCCCTGCCCTGGCTGCTGGCAGGTCCTACGCCCCACCGTTGTTAATCACAACACTTATTGTGTTATGCAGTGTTTGCTAGTTTGTGACAATAATTGCTATAGACATAAACACCATATAAAATTATAAATATTTTTATGAACAATAACTGATGCATGTGGTACTGAGAAGTGATTGCAAATGCCTACCTGAGCTGGGGCCCACACATGCATGAAGGGGGCCCAAACAATACGGGAAGGGGGCCTGGAGATTAGGAGGGTTCCGGGGCCCGTCAAATTATACTTTAACCACTGAGCCAAATATACAGGAGCCAGTGCTCAGTTAACACAGATATCACCAAGCCAAAGTGCCAACACCACACGCAATGCACATGAGGACAATTCTGCCATGGGGATGTCTGTGAGCAGGATGGACAGACACAGAAATACACAGGCTGGTGTCCTAGGTACCACAGAAGGAATATGCTGACTGTTCTATGGTGGCTGACAATCACCAGACTGTGGGTTAGAGATGCTACCATTTCCCCCGTCCTTAGAACAGATGTGGTTACTAGGCGGTAAAAGGAGGCAAATTTTGCCTTTTTAGTGGTATGTATTTGCTTCCTTTTTACTGTCAGACACGTGCTGATGGGAGGGCTGCCTGATTTTCAGAGATGTGTGATCTGTCTCTAAGCAAGCTACAGTTACAGGTGTGGCTAAATACACTTCCATAAGAGTCTGTTCTTTCTTAGTTCCTTTTGTTCCTGGGTGCAGAAATGCATCAGAGACATGTTTATTGTCATAAAGGAGAAACTGGGAATTTTGTTCTTAGTCACTTAGGGGAGAGAGGCCAAGATTTTCACAAGTGTTTTTCGCTGCCCAGCCAGACACAAATTAATGGGTCCTGATTTACGCACAGTGCTGAGCACACCTCTACTCTTAAAGGGTGCGTCTCTACACTTAGAAATTAAGTCGACTTAAGGAGGCTTAAATTGACTTAATTTACTCCATGTCTACACTGGGCTTTCCTTAATTCAACTTAAAGTGCTCCTTAAGTCGAATTAAAGAAAAACTAGTTCGAATTAATAACACCTCATTTTAATTAGAACTTGCACTTAAGTCGACTTCTTCAGTCGACTTAAGCCAGTGTGGATGCCCTAAGTCGACTTCTTCTAAAAGTCGACCTAGGGCAGGGGGACAAGGGAGCCCCGCATGGGTCCCGGGGACAAGGGAGCCCCATGGTCCCTTCTCTGGGACCGTTCGGGTCCTGGGGAGAAGGGAGCTGCAGCCTGAACTCCCTTCTCCGGGACCAAGCGGTCCCGGCCAGAAGGGAGCCCCACTCTCTTCCCCCTGGACCTGCAGGGTCCGGGCAAGGGTTTCCCCTGTCAGCTGGAGCACGGGGCCAGCATTGCTGGCACTCCAGCCAACAGGGGATCTCTGGGGTTTCCCTTGTCAGCTGGAGCACTGGCAATTGCTGGCCCTGCCCTCCAGCTGACAGGGGAAACCCTGGGGATCCCCTTCGGCTTCAGCATGCTCCCTTTTTGCCCAGACCCCATGGGTCCGGGGAGAAAAGAGTGGGGCTCCCTTCTGGCTGGGACCGCCTGGGTCCTGGCGAGAAGTGAGTGCAGGGCTCCCTTCTGGTTGGGACCACTCGGTCCCAGAGAAGGGAGTTCAGGCTGTGGCTCCCTTCTCCCTGGGACCCAGGCAGTCCCGGCCAGAAGGGAGCCAAGTGGTCCCAGCCAGAAGGGAGCCCCGTGCTCCCTTCTCCCCCAGACCACTCGGGGCTGGTGGCTTGCTGTCTTGGGGAGAGCCGCTGGTGGATTCCTGGTCTCGGAGAGAGCCAGACCCGTGCACGGCTGGCTCTCCCCGGGACATGCCATGAGCCACCGGCAGCTTGTGTGTGCCTGCCAGGAGAGCCAGCCCTGGGCAGCTGGCTCTCCCCAGAACAAGTCCCGAGCAGCTTGCCGGTCTTGGCGAGAGCCCCCCTAGCCTGGGGAGCCGAGGCCTCCTCCTGGACCTAACCAGTTGACTTAGAGGGTTTGGTGTAGACTCTCTAGATCAACTTAATAAGGTGAACTTTAAGTCGAGTTAAGAGTCTGGTGTAGACTCTATAAGTCGACCTATCTTTCTAAGTGTAGACATAGCCAAAGTGAGGCCCCTTTTAGGTCATCTCAGGTTGGGCACCAAAAACCACCTGTCACTTCTGAATATCTTGGCCATCACTGACTAAGGATGAAACTCCAAAGATTTGACTCAGAGAACTACCCAAAAATTTGAACGCTTACCCCAACCTTTCTGGCTTGCAAGCTTGGGGCTAGCTTGGGACCTCACTCTGGGGAAGGAGGTGAAGGGGAAATAGCTGCACCATCATAGGAGACCCGCTCAATCGATCCTGGAAGCACTCCCTGGTAGATGCAATAACTCCATCCCTTTAAGTGGAGTAAGGCTGCGTTGACCAGAGGGCGCTTCAGGTTGATGGAGCCTAGTGAAGACACCGCAGTGAGTAGGAGTAATTAAGTTGGCGGGAGATACACAGTCTGCAGCATACAGATTGTGTATCTCCCGTCGACTTACTCCCCCTCCCCCAGTGTACACTAGGTTACAGTCACAATCCTTCCCAGAGTGCAGCCCACTCACCCTCTCATGCCAGCTCTGCTGACTGGATAGAGGAGGGTGCACTCAAGGCTCTGCCACCCACATTTACTTCCAGAGGGGTATAGCAGCCCCATGGTCCCCACATCTCCCCTTCTGCCCTCCTGCGCCCGCACTCCCATTCTGAGAGGTGACCCCATTTGCTCCCTTGTGGCACCAAGGGAGGGACAGTGGGCTAGACACTCCTGAGGCCTTGAGTGTTATGAGCGCATTATATTTCCCCTTCTCATTTAAAGTGGCTTTGTGTTTCCTGGAGGACTGTTTTGTAGCTGTGGTTTAGAGGCTTAGGAGCGTTAATTACGAGTTAGGAAAAAATAGGCTCAGTAAGAGGTGCTGCCCTTTCTCTCAAGCATACAGCATGCCCAGGCTTTTCAGTAAATATCTGGTTGTTTTAACCAGTTTACACGCTGGTTATTGTGCAAGCCACAGCATCATCTGAACACCCCAGGAGTCAGGATTTCTCAGGCACCTAAGCACAAGTGCAAAGTATGTCAGGGCTGTGTAGTCATAGTGCCAGGATATGGGCTACAGCAGGGCAAGTACTCTGGATAATGGCTCCTTCAGGGTCTCATAGGGCCTGGATGAAGGATGCATGCAGTAGCCGGACACACCAGGGGAGACATCAGGCATTGAGGTCACAATGTAAACCATGGCAACATTGGGTGTTGTCACTTAAAGCCAGGGGCCAAGCAGGCAGGTTGGCTTGTGATTATAGGAAGAAAGCTGCTTTCAAGCCTTCTTTGTGTCCCTGCACCAACCACAGGAATGGGGTCCTTGTCAATACTGGAGCTGCACCATGGCACATGGATGGTGAAGGGCCATTACTAATGGTGGATTAAAATGGGACGGAGGTGCTGTAAAGAAGAGAAAAATACTATACCCAGTGTTTACTGTACACACTATCCCACACCCCAGGTATTAGCGTATGCACCTCTTCCCCTTCCTCCCTCCCTCTTTTCCCAGAACTAATGAGAAGCTGTAACCCTCCCAGTGCTTGTGATGTGAACATCTCTCATCACCCAGCAGTCTCATTCCCTTCAGAAAGCCATGCAATGTACTTTGTTTTTTCTGTGAAGCTACATGAAAGCAGCACTTTGCCCTAATGGTGCCCTTGAAATTACAAAGATTAGCAGCTCTATTCTTCTACAGTTTTGGCCAATCACATTTTGGTGTTGTTTTTCCATCCGCAATAAGTTACTGCTGTCATATTGTTCTGGCATCTCAGGCCCCAGTGTGGCATTGTATCCCTCAGTCACTCACTGATCCTAATGCTGATGACTAAAGACTATATTTAAAGGTAATATAAACAGTTTGATCTTTAAAATACATTTGATCTATAATTTCTATACATAGTTCCTGAACTTTTATTTTAAAACAATTACCAAAAAGCCCTTTTTATATGATATTTGCAGCTAGGCTGACAGTAATAGCAATTAAACCCCATCTGTTTGCAGAACATGAATAATAACAGTTGACACTCAACTCCTAATGCCGTTCTTTGGAAAACTGTTAAACATGGGGACTTGTTGCCGAAATGCGTGCCTTTGGGGCTGCATCTATGCCTTCCACAGACAGAGTTCAGAGGGTTCTGAAATTTGACAGCACAGATGCTAGGATTTGATGCATGGAAATTTACTTATCCAGCAAATTGTTCACTTATCTAGGATCAATGTTCTCTCGTGATCCTTTTGGATCACAGAGAATGTTTTCCTTTATGAGGATACCATTAAATAGCAGCATCAGATTTCACATATTCTGTTACATGCATAGCACTTTACAGACAAACAAGCCTTAGACAAATTGGAACACTGGGCCAAAAGAAATCTCATGAGGTTCAACAAGGACAAATGCAAAGTCTGCACTTAGGACCGAAAAATCCTATGCGCTGCTACAGGCTGGGGACCGATCGGCTAAGTAGCAGCGCTGTAAAAAAGGACCTGGGGGTTATGGTGGATGGGAAGCGAGATATGAGCCAACAGTGTGCTCTTGTTGCCAAAAAGGTCAATGGCATATTGGGCTGCATCAGTAGGAGTATTGCCAGAAGATCGAGGGATGTGATTATTCCCCTCTATTCGGCACTAGTGAGGCCACATCTGGAATACTGTGTCCAGTTTTGGGCTCCCCACTACAGAAAGGATGTGGACAAATTAGAAAGAGTCCAGTGGAAGGCAACGAAAATTATTAGGGGGCTGGGGCACATGACTTATGGGGAGAGACTGAAGGAACTAGGTTTATTTAGTCTACAGAAGAGAAGACTGATGGCGGGATTTGATAGCTACCTTCAACTAGTTGAAGGGTTGCTCCAAAAAGGAGGGAGCTAGGCTGTTCTCAATAGTAACAGAGGACAGAACAAGGAGCAATGGTGTCAAGTTACAGCTTGGGAGGCCGAGTCTGGATATTAGGAAAAACTTTCTCACTAGGAGGGTGGTGAAGCATTGAATGGGTTGCCTAGGGAGGTGGTGGAATCTCTGTCTTTGGAGATATTTAAGGTCCGGTTAGACAAAACCCTGGCCAGGGTGATTTAGTGGGAGTGGTCCTGCTTTTAGCAGGGGGTTGGACTAGATGACTTCATGAGGTCCCTTCCAGCCCTATGATTCTATGATTCTAAGTTCTCTGCCTCAAAGATCATACACTTTAGTAGAGAGGGATAATATGGTGAGCAAGAGGAGATGAAATCACTGGTTGAGAGAGTGGGATAATGAATGGGGAAATGTATGAGCAGACAAGAATGGAGAGGCCATTCCAGGATTTAGGGAAGGAAGGCAAAAAGGTGGCGACTTATCAGAAGGAAGACCTTAAAGGAGAATCAGGTTAAGCTGGGATGGCAGAATAAAGGGTGCACAGTGTGGAAGCTAGGGAGAATGACAGGAGGAGACCTTACAGCATTGCTATACAAAAGACCCTGTTATAGACTCTCTGGCTATGACTTAAAGTCGACTTAGTTAAGTTGACTTAGCATGTCCACACTTAAATTTAAAGTTGACTTGGGGGGAACTTATAAAGTCGACCTAGAGCGTCCACACTGGATGCCTAGGTCGACTTCTAGGAGCTAGGGGGACCTTGAGCAGATCCACGGTGGCAGGGGGGCACCCCTTGCCCAGTGCCAGGGGGCTCAGCCTTTGCCCCACTGTACCTGGGTACAGTGGGGCAAAGGGGGACAGGGTCCCTGGCAGGGCATAGGGGCAGGATGGGCAGGGCTCTGCCCTGCCCTTTGGGGGGGCATGCCAGGCTCCCCCTGTGCCACCCCCTGGCAGGGAGGGCAGTGGGGGAGTCCTGGAGTAGCCCTAAGTCAACTTAGGGCTACTCCAGGTCTACACTGGCTTAAGTCGACTTTAGGAAGTCGACTTAAGCCTAAAGTCGAATTAAAAGCAGGTTTAATAAAGTCGACTTAATTTTCATTAAGTCAACTTTATTTTCCTTAAGTTGACTTAAGTAAAGTGTAGTGTAGACACAGAGTAAATTAAGTCGACTTAAGCAAGCTTAAGTCATCTTAATTTACAAGTGTAGACGCACCCTCTATGACCAGAGTACATGCTAGATTTTACCTTTTCTAAAGATAAGTCGATACTTGAGCACTTCTAAATTCAGGGCTTTTGGAAACAATAGCATTGTCATCTGAACCTAAGTTTCAAGAGCAAACCTTGGCCTTTTGGGCCTGTCCACAAACTGCATGTATGGACTTACACATTGGCCTGTTGCGATGTTACAAGTGCAGGTATATTTATATCCCTAAATTAAACATGGAAAGCTCCATTTCAGGAAAGGGCTGGCTGAACTACTCACACAAGTCTTGCAGTTGCCCAGGGGAACAGACACTCATGTGCACAGTTATCCATTTTGCATGTCCAAGCCCTTACTTGCCTGTGCTATTTAGGTGATCTTGGGCAAATTAGGCCCAGGTTATTGCTACTTTAGAGTGGAAGCTCTTTGAGACAGGGATCCAGTCTTGCCATGTATCTGCAACGGGCCTGGTACACCAGTGGTGTGATACAAATAACAATACATCCTAGCAGTGGTTTTCTAACTACTTCTTGGTCTTTAATTTTTATTAATAAAAGGTTTCCTAGATTTATGCCAAAAATGGTGACAAACTACTCTAGGGAACTGAATATTATATAAATCTCCCAAGAAATCAAGTCATCAATTAAAAAACGTTTCCCTCTGTTCTTTTCCTTTCAAACACTCAGTTTAATAACCAAAAAGTAGACTACAAAGGGCCCCAGCAAGAAGGAACAATACAGAGTCACTAAACTATTACCTCTGTAGCGTTACTACAAAGAGCCAGCGTAGCCCGCTGTGTCAGCGGGGAGCTGCGATCAAACAGGGCTCACAAAAACAGCAACTAACTAAACAAAGCTGATCTGGGAGGCAACAAGGCACTCAGGCGCACCTCTTGGGATAAGCTCTGAACAGAAACGGATTGCTCAAGTGATCATTTCCTATGGCTCCAACACCAGCACCATGATGTGAAAAGGAGAGAGGCCAAAGGGGTTGGGGTGGGAAAAGAATGCCTAGTATTGACCACAAAAGATAAATGACAGGCTAGGATTCTGAAATAAGAGCTGCTATTAACCCAACAGGTACCATGTGGTTAGCAGTCATCCTGTGCCATGGTCCGCCAATATGCCTAAGAAACCTAAGGTAGATGGATACCCTCTCAGGTTATGAGTGTGCAGTCTCCATGATCCATTTAATCCCTAGCTTCTTTGCCAGCAAGAGAGCCAGCTGGGACAGAGGGTGCTTTTTGTGACTTGGAGACTATCCAATAGACACTGGAATTAATCCCAAACAAGAACTGGGCAGGAAATGGTTTTCCTGCCCCTTAAATATTTTTGAGAGTTCAGAATTTTTTTCCATTCCACATCAAGACAAAACTCAGAACTTTTGAAGTTTTTTGATGCAAAATCAGAGCAAGTGCATATCCACACCCCAGGACACTCCTCTAGGATGTAGGAGACTCAGGGTCAAGTCTCTGTGCTACCTGGTTCGGCGCACAGACTTGAATCTGGATCTCTTGCATCCCAACTGAGTAGCCTGATCTCCAGGTATTGGCCATTTTCAAGTGGATGCACCTTGAGTTCTCCTGTTGGAGCTGCTCCTTTTTGTATGTATGTGTAAATAAATAAATAAATATTCATTGAGCCAGAGGAGGACTGACTCTATAGTCTGGGGACAGGGAGGGCAGGACATTCACCTGGGATGTGGGTAAGTCCTGATCTAGCCCTTCCTCTAATGACTAATTATTTATACAAAGTGCAACAGCTTCGACAGGAGAATTGGGAGACCCCCCAACACCAAACTAGCCAGCCATCTGAGGGTGATGGCACTTTGCTGGGTTTGAATCACTGCTCCAGATCAGAGCCCTGAACCTCTGGCCCAGGTGAGTGCCCTAACTCCCAAGGACCTCAGTCTGACCAGAAATTTCATCCCGTACCTGAGAAGCCTCCCTCAGTTACAGTTTCATCCAATCCAGTATGTTCCTGTGAACAATTTCATTCTGACAAAAGCATATTTTCCGATGAAAAATTATTTTGTCAAAAAAATTCCTGATAACCAGCTCTAACCCCAACCCACTTCACATAAGGGCACATGGGCAGAAACGGCTCTCGCTAACTATTGGCTTGAGCTGGATTTGAACAAGTAACCTTGAGGCTCAAGATTCTGTCTTTTACTCTGCTTGTCTAGTATACTCTGTTTTTTTAGTCTGTCCAATGATGTAGAAAGCACTTCTTTTATACATTCCCATTGCACTCAGAGCAATACAAATGTCACACACAGAGCTGTCCTATGTCATCCTTACAATGCTAACGCACTAGTCAACATCAGCCCTCAGATACTGAGATCACTGACATCCTGAAAATGCCACAGATTAGCGAGAGCTGTAGGGCTAGATCCCCAGCTGTTATACATCAGTGCAGCTCCACTGAAGTCAGTGGAGCTAATGATAGATTACACCTGAGGATCTGGCCCATCAAATGTATATTGATGGATCAGAATACAACAGCCCTCAGGTGTGCCTGTCAAAAATCCAGACACTACAGAAGTATCACCCCACCTCCCCAGGTCTCTTTTATAAGTAGAGGCCAGGGTTAAAGGTGAATCTAACATTTACACTGTAAACTCTTCAGATGAAGGGATATGGCGGTACACTCTCTATAGTTATACAATGCACCGCTGTGATTCTATTTGCATCTAGACTGCAAGCTCTCCAGAGCAAGGAGCATCTCAGGATATGTCTGTACACTGTGTAGTGCCTTGGAATCCAGGCTTCAGCAAAAATTAGAGCCCCAATGTGCTAGGTCCTATATAAACACAGATAAGAGACTGTCCCTGCTGCAGACATCTTATAATGTATTCGCTTCCATTCTGGGGAAGACTTGTCTGCCCTCTCTGCCAGGTTACCTAGTGGACATGATAGACTGTGCCGCTGGCATACCTCTGCCTGAGCACGGGCAACAGTACAGACAGGAAATAAATAGATGTTAAGGCCAGAGGGGACCGACCGGCTACTTGAGCCAGAGGAGCATAGTTGTGTTCGGAGAAGGGTTTTTCAATGAGCCCAACTCATGTTCTGGAATGGAGATGGAGGTGAGAGCCCTGCTCAGCAATCCCCAAGGCTCCCCGCTGCCAACCGAGGAACAAACTGTCCAAACAATGTGCATGCAAACCATGAGACAAAATGCTCGCTCACCAGGTGTATGAAAATGTGTAGCATAGAAGAGTGATTGGGGAACCCACATTGCACTCCAGGAGATAATCCCACATATGCATAAAAACCACACATAAACAAGCACCCAGCAACACTGGTGCAAGTTCCTCCTCTTCTTCCCTCCTGTCCCCCTGGCAAACCTTTAGCTTCCACTCCAGCCCCTGCCTCTAATCATGTGAAAATTCCATAACTTTTAAGGTTAATAAAGCTCTTGTTTGCTTAAGATAGCACCTGTTTCTATGGTGACACTTGCAACCCAGAACCTGTTTATGAACCAATATGAGGAGATACACTGAAAAATTCTACCAGCATCAAAGCAAATTGCTATAGAAATTCCTGAGAGGTGAATGGGATCCAGCAGCATCGCCTAACCTGGGTTTGCTCCTATACAGAGATAGTGAACTCCTCTGAAGCTGCCCTCAGCTCTCAGATGCCTCTGCTCCCCACACTGGATTAAGAGATCACTGCAGACACAGCAGCCCCCCCTCTCTTAATATCACAGAGGCAGCTTGCTAGCCTTACTGGGGCACTCTTTTCACACAGCTACTGTTCAGTGCAGAAGGAACAGCTGGTTGCGTACCACGCTCCTCACTGAACAGATTGTTTCCTTCACCGTCCCTTCTGCTTCACCTTCAGGCATCAGAGTGCCCCTAATGAGAACACCTGGAGAGTGCAGAGAGGCCGCAGCAAGACCTTGCCACAGGACAATTGTAGTCAGTACCCCTCATTCTCATGTACGTCAAGAGAATTTATTTTCAGGAAATCAATATTTAGAGGCCAGATTCACAAAGGTGTCCTGAAGCTTGAGTAAATGTAAACTTGTGGGTTATGACTGGTTCTTGAGTGGAAGGTAGTCGTATAGAATGATAGTGTTATCTAATGGTTAGATAAAGATGCTGAAAATGAGGGCTCCCAGGTTCTTTTCCCAGTTCTCAGAGGGGAGAAGAATCTAATAATTAGAGCAGGTGGTTGGGAATCAGGAATAATGGGCTCTATTCCAAACTTTGCCACTGACTCAGTCTATCTGACCCTGAGGGAGGCTCTTAACCCCCTCACTTGCCTCAGAAATTTTGCAGAGACTCTAAACATCTTCACTTGTGCAAACCCTCAGGGCTAGCTCTGCCAAGCAACAGATCAGACCCAGGGTGGGTCTCTCTCTCTTTCTCTGCACTCATTCTCATGTAGGAATTCTCCTGGCTGGCAGAGTTGGTTTCCATAACAACTTTCTGTTACAAACATATTTTGATAAAAATAAAGTTAAAACAGCAAGGATTTAGTGGAGTACAAATTTGTGGCATTCTCTTTCCCCCTCCCACCTCACCCCCCCCCCAATTGGTGGAAAAATAAAGAAGTAAAGCATTCCATTTGAAGGACAGTATTTTCTTCCTTTTCTCTCTCTCCCCACTGAATACAAAATGCAAAGCCTTGTTTACTGGATTTCTCTGTAAACTAGTTCAGTCCCTGCCTAGTTACCTGATGCTCTGCAGGATATACAGGATAATGTGATAAATTCATTTCCAATTCACTGCATTATCCTTTGAATATTTTAATGACTCATTGAATGGAGTAAAAAAAAAGCTATTTCAAATGAACAATTATGCTGCATTAGAGTAAAGGCTGATTATATTTAAACACTGCTTGCATGGATAACGGGACATATCGACCTCCGCCTATAAGAGCTAATTTGGCTCTTATCTCTAAATAATTTTACACTGCAAATTACCAGGAAAACCTAAAGGGCTTTAAAAACATTCATCAAAAGATATTATTCCACTTTGTAGCAACATTTTTATTTAAATTGTTCTGAATGGGAGTGAAAGCATCTTTCGTGTTTGGCAATCAGAGAAACAGGGTAGCCATTGCTGATAAGGGAATGGAGAGCTGTGTGGTAGAAAGCATTCTATAGATTAAGACACTAAAAGTAACAGGCGGATAGTGGGAATGCTTTGGACTGAAATCCACACCTCCAAAAGGAAATTCAGCATGAACCCCCAAGACTGGGTGGAGTGCCAAGGTATTGCTCAATGGTACTTAGCATTTCTGTATCGGTGTCCATGTGAATAACTCAAAACACTTCACATGCATGAGTTTGATTACATTTTCCCTGTGGATCAGTAAAACCTCCATTCTGCAGATGAGGAAACTGAGTCACAATGTGGCAAGGTAACTTGCCCAAGGCCATCAAGTGAGTTGGAGGAAGAGCTGGGATTTAAAAACAGATCTTCAGAATAACATTAATGTGCTTTAACTACTACCCTATGCTCCCTGTCCTGGAAGTTAAGATCATGGGCATTGCCTACATGCAAACTGGTGATTTAAACTAAATTGAAATAAGATCCCTTTAATCTGAAATAAGTGTGTCTACACTCAGACTTGTACCAAAATAACTAAAGGTGTGAATTAAAAGCACTAAGGGTTTTTCTAAAAATGAAGTTTGCTCCAGATTAAGGCATGGTGTGAATTTATAGTGCAGTAGCTCTTCTGGAATAATTCCATGTGTAGATAATAAGTCCTAAATCATTTGAATGACAATTTGTGTGCAGACAAGACCATAAATAGAAGTTATTTGGAGCAGAGACTAATTTACCAGGGAACTGATTTTCATTTACACTAGGGACCAGATTTTAAAGGTATTTAAATGTCTAACAATGCAGCGAGGCACCCAATGAGATTTGCAAAATTAATGGGAGTCAGAAATGTCTCACTAGTTGCTTAGCTGTATATTAAGCTATTTAGCCACTTAGGTACCTTTAGTACCTAAATACATGGTCCTAGGATCCCATTACACCATGTTAACAGTGGACAAGGGGCATTGAAGCGAGTCTAAGTGGCCTTGACGTTAACGAGATTCTGTCCCTATGTGTTTGTGTAGCACTTAGCATGATGAGGCCCCAATCCTTGGCGTTTCCTTGCTGATATGCAATATAAACAAATAATAAACTGGATCCAGGCCTGTTTCTAGTCACAGACTCACAGTAGTTAGAGATGGAAAAGCACTATTTGGTCCCACTTAGTCGGTGCCCTGGAGGCCAGTGCAGAATTCTTCTCTTCAATCTATTTTCCTGGGCTTTATCTAGTCCAGTTATGTGAATTAGGGAAGAGAGACAGCCATATATAAGAACACCCCCTCCTTTCCCTGAAGCTTAGTCCCTTGATAGGATGAACTTTCTCTGGGCCTTTTAGGAGGCTCTGAGCTAGTCAGGTAAGCAGATTTCCAGTTTCCACCCTCACCCTTATATTGTCTGGTTAGGAAAGAAAACAGAACTACCTAAAACTGTTGGGAAAATACCTTGCCCTGCCAGTACGGTGGATTCAGTTTGTGAAGGAGACCTGAGTTTTAATCCAAATCCCTTCCTGCTTTCCATAGAAGTTTTTTTTTTGTTTGTTTTTTGTTTTTTGTGTGTGCAAAGAGGACAATAATTAGTAAAAGCTAATGCACTGGAAGGATCTGTGTACACAATGGAAAATATGAGCTCAAACTTTTTTGCATTTAGTAAATATTAAAATTAATGAGAGACTTTCAGGACCCCTTGTTAGAAATGCAGAAGGGCTCCTGTGAAGGATTTTTTAAAAAAAAATGTACATGAATCTCTGTAATTATTCTGAATGCTTTAGTTTTTTAGCCAATTAGGAAATTCATAGAAAGTATTAATATCCAGTTTTAATTTGCTTAATATTCCCATTAACAATAAAAAGTCTAATTAAGGTATCTGTACAAAACGCCCTTAGCAGTAATTTCAGAGAATAATAGCAGAGAATGACTAGATATTTCTTGTTAAATGCATGCTGCAAATTAATTGATATCTTAATTAGACTTTAGTACTAAGATTATTAGTTAGATTGAATCAGAGTTGAAACACCTAATCTTTAAAAAATAAAATAAAATAAAAGCAGGCAACAGAGAGAGAGAAACAAGCTGCTTTTCTAAATGTTGTTTCTGTAAAGAAACTGATAATGCCATTAGAGAAAGGTTGGAAACAATGTAAGGGAGTTAGCTCAAAAATAATAAGAATGCTTCCTCTTTCTCTTGTGTCTTCCATGCCAGAATCTCACAACACATTCACAAATTAAGCCCCACAACACTTCTGTGAGATAGGTAAGCATCCCTGTCGCCACGGAATGACACAAGGGTTATGTCTACACTGGCAAGTTAGTTCGAATTAAGGAGGCTTAATTCAAACTAACTAAAGCCATGGCTACTCTAGGCTTTAGTTAGTTCGAATTAAGGGCTTCCTTAATTCAAACTAATAAGTTCGAATAGGGCTTCAGAAGTAAGGCTTTATTTCGAACTAACTAGTTTGAATTAGCCAATGTGGCCATGTTAATTCGAACTAATTTCTTAGTTTGAACTAACCGGCCATTGAAATGAATGGGGATCACTAATTCGAACTAAGCAAGTGCTTGCTTAGTTCGAACTAACATTCCAGTGTGGCCATGCAAGTTTGAATTAAGCTAATTCGAACTAACTAAAATTAGTTAGTTCAAACTAACTAATTCGAACTAATTTTAGCAAGTGTAGACATAGCCAAGGAGAGTAAGTGATTTGCCCAAGCTTATACATTGAGTGAATAGGCACAGAACCCAGGCCTCCACCCCCAAGTCTCTGCCTATAAGTCAAAACAAAATGATCCCTCCTATTTGTTCTCTCCCCCTGCCACTGATGTAAATTCTCATTTATCATTTCATTGTGAGAAATGTGATCCCTTAATTGCATATTCTTGTCGTTATCCCTGGGTTGGCTCCTGGACACTGACTCATGGCAATCCATTATTGATAGTCATACCACTGAACTGCAAGTGACTCAATAAAATGTGTGTTGGGATTTTCATTTTAAAACTCTTCTGTTTCCCTGAAAAACTTTCCAATTTAGGAACTAACCACAGCACTAGAGAGGGCGGTCTTTTCCACCTTCCCACCTAATACACATATCACTCTCATTACACCCTTGGAAATGTAAAAGGGTTGAAAATAACCCTTACCTGACTCACCTTGACTGGAGAAAATCCCACAACCTATGGTAGAACTGGCTGAAATGTTTCCATTGCAAACATATTTTTGACAAAAATAATAATAATTTTTTTTAAAAGTGAAGAATTTTAGCTTTGGTTGAAATTTTCGGGGGGGGTTTCCTATGAAAAAGCTAATTTTGTTCTGTAAAAATATTATGTTATCAGTTTATGTTCCCTGAATGAAAAGGGGGGGGAAAAAAAAAAAAAGGTTTCATCAGAAGTTTTAGAAACATTTTTTGCCTCAACATTTCTTTGCAAAAAATCATTGACATTTTAGGGACAGTTCTACTCTATTGGACTAGATAAACAACCACCTATCTGCCTTAATAATCCTGCCATTTTACATTTTCATCCCAGAGTTTCACCTCCAGAAATGCAGCTACCTCTGGAGAGGAGCACACAACATTTTACATGCAATTTGAGAGGGGACTGGAAAGTGATTTTTGGACATGAATACTGAGTCAAACCCTAGCTCTTATGAAAAGTCATATCCTGAGGTAATCAAAGAATGAAGACAGAGGAGGGGGAAATAATTGTGATCAGACCACATCCTGACTTCTTGACAACAATCAAAAACAATAGACTTTAACAATAGAACTGGTCAAATTGGATGGGAAAAAATTGTTTGTAAATAATCAGTTCAACAACTGGCATCTATGTGTGTATGTGCATGCTTGAGAATCAACAAATAAACTATTTGTGAATATTGTTCAGGCAGTTCTTGTCCTATGCGGTCTCTGGTGGCCACAAAGGACCTATTTGTAAGGGCTCATCCAAAAGTGGGTACAGTTTCTGTGAAACAGTGTCCATCCAGCCTAGGAGGAGGAAATACTGAGAGGCCTCTGTTGGGATTTGAACCTGGGATTCCAGCGAAGTACCCAGATGCAATACTTAGGACGCTGATGTTAAGAGCTGATGGAACAGCTAAGCTGTGCCCCTCTTACTGGCTTCTAAATTGAGTTACCAGTCTCATCCTACTGAATATGCCAACTGATTTTTATGTTCATTTGTTCCATGGTGAATGACTGGTACATACACACATGCTCAAGAACTTCTTATGGAAGTAACTAACCCCTTGAAGTAGACCACTTGGGCTGATTCTATCAGGTAACTGCTCAAAATATTCTTACCCAGGGCAGTACAAATAAATAAAAGGACAAGGATTTCCTGATGAACTAAGAATCTCCCCATGAACAGCATAAAGAGGCAGGTAATGTCTTGCTGTCACATTCTGTACGTAAGCACCAACCTCATGCTCGGTAGGATCATTGAAGTTAACCAGGCAGACAGAGTCAACATAACAAATAACCCAACATTAACCTGACCTCCCCTCCTCAATAAAACCTGCTTTTAATTTGTACCCCTGATGCTGAGAAACCCCACCAGGCTCCAAAGTCAGCTATCTGAAATCAATTAACATCCCAGCTCCTCAGCCAGCAAGCCATGAAGAAAAAGGGGTTTACTTCAAGTTCACTGTATGGAGGCAGAGTCAGCATTGAAGGAAGCAGGTGAACAAGTGGAGTTGCAGCTGCTCCTACCTGGGTTAAGTTTGGCCCGTCAAGTTGCACTGTCTGTACCACTCACCCCATCTGCTCATTCTCACTACATGCCACCTGCTGCATACTATCACTCTGAGTCACACGCAGCGAAAATGTTTATCTTTCTGAGATTCTGGTCTTAAAGTATCAGCAGGAGATTGAAACAGAAGGTTCCCAGTGAAGAATACATGGTGATTTCACTTCCCCAAACTGCTAAGGCTGTATCTTCATCTAGTCTACAAAAGGAGGACAAGTGGGAGCTAGAGAAGAAGCATTAGTGAGTTAATGAATTACTAAGCCCGTGTTCCCCTGTGTAAAGCTCAGCTTTCTATTACATGGAGCTGGGCAAGGCTTGTTTCCAGGTTTTCTTCTTCTTGTATCCATGAAAACCATTTACAATAATTTGTAACAAGTCCTTGGTGAACGGTAATGAAATATAGTGCTTGTTGTTCCCTTACCCTGCAAGGCGGCTGTTCAGGGCCCAAACCTGAAGACCTACACAAGATTGAACCAGAGGAGGAAGAGTGACTGAGCTCAGTGAGACTCAGTAGAAACAACCCTGTAAAGGCTCTTTTTGGGGCTACCCCAGAGCTTAACCCATCACAGCCCTTTTATTATAAAACAATTATCCTTTATTTCAGTGAAGGGTAAGTTTGGCTGGAGGAAAATGTTAAATTAATATTTTGAGCAACATTTACACACCAGTGATGTGACCCTAGATAAGAGAGACAAGGAAAAAGGGTCAAGTACTCACTTTGATGTCAGTGACAACCCAGTGTCTCCAAAAACGGAACTTCGGATTAGCTCTGTTCGGGGCATCTGGATCAACCATGATTAGCACATACTTCTTATTCTGGAATATAAAAAAAACCACACAATCCTTTTAAATTCACAGACTTACGGAGCTTTCACAAGACAGTGAAAGTTCTTAGGGAGAGAGCGCACAGGGCAAAATGGACAGGGAATTAGGACCTTAGGGTTCTCTTCCTAGCTCTTTGGAAGTTAATCACAGGTTAGGACGCCATCTGCCTTTTGCCATATTGTGTGTTTGTCTTGAGGAACACCAACCTCAAGGGTCATCAGTCCAGGACTTTCATCAGCACTAAATTCCATCTCTCTCTTTCTCTCACCCTCCCACTCCCATTATAATAGTTATAGTCAAGTACGATCCTCAGATGAAATGAGCTATAAAAATGCAACATATCCTATTACTGAGTGCTTTACACTAAGCCTGGATTCCTTCTCCTGACATTTTATTCCTCGTGGCCTAAACTTCCTCAAAGAGCTTGCTGAGGAAGAATGGGCTTTTGTAATGTGTCCAAATACAAGGCACCGGAGAGACTTTTCCCCAACCGTTCACTAACCACATCCTACAGCAGAGCAGGAGAGAGAGACGAGCTGTGACACAAGGGGCTTTCCACATAGAGGCTTGCATTCCATTGGAAATGAGGGACAGGGTGTAGTCTAATCTCAGAGTCAGAATCTCACAGCCCCTCCGCACTGCTCTGCTGGGTCAGTTGTGTGAAGAGTCCGGATACAAGAAAAAAGTCTGCCCACTGACAAAACAAAACACTGATTAAATTAATTCAACTGAGCACAGGACCTTCCAGGGCAGAACAGGCCAATCTGGCCATAAAGATACTTCAAGAGGGCAACATAGCCCCATAATGCACAGTAAATGGGAAAAATAATCCTATCCCTTGTAGGGCATGACCCGAGACATACATTTTAATAACCCATCTCACCGTGTCAGCTGGTGTTGCTATAAATACTATTGATGGCCATAAAATGAGCCAGAACCAGTCAGTTACTTTGAAACATTTAAGTAGGCATGGGGCTTGTGAAAGGTCTGGGATTGATAGCCCTGGAAGAGGAAGGCCTCTCGAGAGAACAGGTGTGGCGTGGTAAGCAGCAGGACACACAGTCTCTGCTCACTGCCCTGCCTTAGGTCTGTAGGCACCACCTCAGGGGGACCATTTTCCATGCCCGACATGCCCTATTACTAAAGGAGGACACTGGTCATAGTGGTTCTTCCAATGTGAACATCTGTCCCAGCCTACGGGAACCTCGCTTCACTCAGTTGTCAGGTAGTTACAATAGTTGAGTCCCTGCCACCATGGACTGGATTTGAAGTGATCTCTGGATGCTAAACTAGGAGAGCATACAGATCTCAGTGGACTTGGCAGGGTATATGATCCCCCAAACTCTTAGATCATTAGGGCACCTGCATGCAAATAGATCTTGTGATGGACCCAGCAGCTTGCCAGCAGTGCAACACACTGGTGGTACTGATTCAACGGCACAGCTTGGGGTTGACATGTCCTACATTGGCTAAGAAATGTAGCCATGTGATTCTCACTGAAATTAAAGAGCTGTGTAGCTATAGCCCTTTGTTACCTATGAAAAAATCCCAGGTGGAGGTTAATAGCAAGCTCTTTGGGGCAGGGACATCTTCTGTCTGTATTTATACAGTCCCGAGCACAATGGGGCCCCAATCCTTGGCTGGAGTTCCCACGTTACTGTGATACAAACAAATAGTAATACAAACGAATAGTAATGTTTACACTACTTTAACCTCAGCAACCCCATTGGAGGTATACCAGGATAACCCCCCTTTTACAGACAGTGAGCATGGAACAGGGGGCTTTTTTACAAGGAGAGCTGTGCTGATTTAACTTAAGGTGCAAAATTAAAGAGTTTAGCTAGAACAGTGCAAAAGACTTTGTTGATGCTTATTTCAGTTTAAACCAGGTTTATTTCAGTGTAGCCTAATAAATATATTAGGACCAGTTTTAATATAAACTGAAATAAACCGCTCAGACTGAAATATGCGTGCATAAGGGTTTGCAATGATTTTACTACTCTGGTATAATTAAACTGGTGCAAGTCTGTGCGTAGTCAAAGGCCACAAAGAACCTAAGAGCTTGATTATATGGGGCAAGGTACCCCTGCAATTCCTAGGGCCAGACCAAGGTTCAGATTTGGGATTAAAATCTGGTAATTCCTGGTCCCCAGTACTGTGTTCCGGCTGCTAACAATGTCTTCCCACACTTCCTACTGCTCTGCACTAACAGACACAGCCTGAAACGTCGATTGAAATATCATACAGTGAAAATATTGGATGGCATCATTGAAACTAGAGCTTATGGAGGAGGGGGAGGGAAAAATCCCATGCTGCAAGTGTGAAGGAATTTGAATTCTAACTTTAGGTGGGTATGTGGCTGAATGCTGTGTTGGTGAATTTCTTGCTTCTACTTCGGCACCCAGCTGGTGGGAACAGAACGTGTAGTCATGGGACTGTCATCATGTGCTGTCCGGGTTAACATGTAGCATTTCTATTACTATTAACAGACTTTCTGCTCCTCACTCCATCTGTTCGTCGAAATAATTGCAGTTGTACAGACCATGCCTTCGCTACAGGCAGGCTCTGGGGAGAGGATAGTGCTTTTATGCAAAAAAAAAAAAAAAAAAAAAAGTGTTAAAAAATAACAGCAAACACGAGAATAGAGTGCGAGTGAAGTTAACAGCAGGCTCAGAATTCAGTACAGATTGTGGCCTATCAAGGCAGCATTGCACAGAGCTTTGGGCTGGTCAGGCTAGGCCCTTCTGCTTGTATCATTGCCAAGCATACTTCATCCCCACTGTGGGGTTGGGGTTTTTTCATTCTGACGTAACAGGACTGATTACTCTGACCTTGGGTGCACCCTGAGAGTGGAGTGTGGGGAATGAGGCAAATGGTTCCCAGCTCAGAGCTAAGAAGGATTAAAAAACAAGGGCTTGCATCCTTCTCATCTTCCCAAGCAGGATGGATACAGTTAATTCAGCACCGTACCCAGCCCTAGATCAACAGACTCAGGGCCTGATTCTTAGTTACTGTCTGTGCATGGGGCAGGGATGGACGTGAGTGCACTTTAATTAAATCACCTTTCTCCTCCTCATATCCTGGGGCTGTGGGGGGGCTTCAGGTCTGCTCCATCTTATATGCTGCTTGTCAGGCCCCAGCCTGGACTCAGCACTATCCTCTCCCCAGAGCCTACTGTCAGGGCTGGGAGCGGGGCTCTTACATCAGCTCTGCAACTGCTGGACCCGCCCTAGGGAGGAGGATTGTTGGAAAGAGGAAGACATTTCTACCATCTACAACTCCTTTACACCGCCACAGGAACTGACAATTAGACTTCCACGTGCCTGTCATGTGCACCACGCAGAAGCCATGTCAAAGCAATCAGCAGCCAAAGGTGAATGGCAAAAGGCTTGGCTTAGCTCGGAACCCAGAACTATGGATGCTCCTCTGGGAGCTCAGTCATCCCTACTTTGCGATCATCACGCTCACAAGTTATGGTGGCTTCTTGCTTTTGGTTGGGCTGGAATTACCCGAAGAACAGCCTTGGTGACAGTATTCCAGCTTCTCTGTTCCAGAGAGCCATGACACTGCAGTGTGCTAAGGAATGGGAGGACTGGGAGTTCCTCAGGGAAGTCTGACAATGCCAGAGGTTTGTTCAAAGTATGAGCAAAGGATTCCCTCAGCTGGTAGGCAAAGGCATTCCCGAAAGCATCCTAATAGAAACAATCCCACACCTTCGTGCCAAAGATAGCAAAGCCTGCGACAGACTTGCAATAATCCTCTCAATGCTTCTGGGGGATAGGTATTAACATCTCCCTTGAAACAAATAGGGAAACCAGCTGACTGTCCAACAAAGCAGTGGATTGCTAGCTTACAGTGTCTTCCAAACTTGGTAACAGAACAATAGGTCCTGGCTTTGGTCACTGGACCTCCTTACCCCCAGGCTGGGACTAGAACCAAGAAATCTTGCCTCATAGACAGCTGTTGTAACTCTTGTATGTTTGATCCTGAGGTATCACCACGTGAGGTCTTAAAACCCAACCTCATTTCATTCTAGAAGTTACGTTGTGGCATGCTGAGGACTGGCAGAGAGGGAACTGGCATTTCATACTGAGTGTGCCAGCCTGCAAAGGACAAGGGACCTCTGATGCTGGTGAATTTATTTTTCAAAACCCTCCCTTGACATGGGCTAACATTATTAGCTCCTGTCATGGCTCTAGAGAGGGAATCAGACCAAAATGAGGCTGAAGCTGCTCAGCTTTATGGGCATGAATCAGTCTGTAAAATTATTGGAGGGGAGAGGACTTGGTTTAAATGAGAAATTTCCTCAATCTTTTCCATTCTCAAAAGGAACATGTTTTTTACGATGATGAAGAAAGGGGAAGAAAAAAGTCATTTCTTAACTACTGACCCAAATTAAAAAAAAAAATAGTAGAAACATCAGCTTTCCATTCCCTTTTCTCCCTTTCTTCTTCAGCAGTAATGAGCCCAAAGAACTAACAGCCTCAGACCTGCAAGCTGCCTGCTTGGCCAGGACTCCTGGGTTCTGTTCCCTGCTCTGCCACTCATTTGCTGTCTGTGGTCTTGTGTGTGTGTTGGGGGGCAAGGGATATATTCTCTTTCAAATCCTGGCCTGTGCCAGTGGAAAGGAGGGCAGAGGGGATCCCTGGTGACAATCCAGACAGAATTCCTTGAGGGGAGCTCATGCTGGATTGGAAGTCCTACTGCCCTTTTACAAGGTGAACCATTGTTTATCAAATCCCATCTTCTGCAATGGTCTTTGGGGGGGATTTATGGACAGCCCTAGACTAATGGCATGACTCTTCTATGCTCACTCAGTATGTCAGGGGCACAAATTGAACTGAGTCCTAGTCTAGCATCTTAATCACAAACCCATCCTTCTTCTCTACACTATAAGGTCCTACAGTTGCAGGGGATGGACACTGGACACGGATTGCTGAAGCATGGGCATTCCTTGCATCCTTGGCCTACGGTTGTGCATACCCCCAAAAGACCAACCACTCTGTAACAGCTCAGTGACTCAGTTTCCCTATTTGTAAAGTAGAGATAACAGTGAACTGCCAAACTGTGATGGGGGAGGGGGGAGAGTTAATTAGTTACCGTCTGTTCAATGCTTTGATGATGGAAGGGCTAAGCATCACGTTTTAGCTGCTAATTGCATCTGGGTGGAAGCAGCACTATATATAATCATAATTTTTTAAAAGCATGAGCTGTTCAGATTAGCCATAGTTTTGGAAACTTGCTCTGAGTGAGCGAGTACTTTTTAAGAACCAGAGACAACAAGGCAGGCAGGGAGGATGGAGGGTGGGGGAATGGAGGTGAGGGAGATTAACGTACTGAGGAGATACTACTCAATGGATCCAAAGGAGACAGGGCAGCACCAGAATTAAAGATTTATCTAAATGAAAGCAAACAGGGTGTTAAGCAACACACATGTAGACCTAACAGTTTCCTAGGTAACAAGTGCACCACGGAACTACCACACGTGCACAGCCTAGCGCATTTCTGCTGGCAATTGAACAATGCAAAGGAATGAGTCAAGGGCTGCGCTTGCTACACAAGGGAAGGTTTGACTCCTCAAAGAGAGATGGATTAAACAGACTGACCCCAGATCGCAGCCTGGAAATTGGAGCAATTACATAAATATACATGGTTCCCTCTCTGAGGTGTGTGAATTGTGAGACATACAAAGAGCGGAGGGGTGGGAGGGGAGAGCGGAGGAGTTGTTCTGGGAAGAAGTGGGGAATGCACAATATATGGAGGAGTGAGAGGTATGTCTGTGCTAGAACATGACTAACTGCTCAGATAAAACCAGACACAGTCACAGCTCACACCCATCTAGCCGCTGAGGTTCACAGAGCTTTTGAGTAAATCTGAGCCATTTTAGAAAATCGGGAACAATTCATAGTGTACCCATCCTTGATGCAAAACCTGGCTGGGTTCAGTGGAGCTGGCCTACCTTCACTTCGAAATGTTGGGTTCATCTGTCCTTGAAACTTAAGAGCAAGACTCAGGTGTTGAGAACCCATGAATAAACCATTCCCTCCCCGTCTCCCCCAGATGCTCACAAGAAACCCTGCAAAGCAGAACATATGGCATTCATGCCGTTCCAGTCTACACCTTGTTCCCATCACAGCGCATAAATACGCTTTGCCGCCATCAGGGACTCCTAGCTTCTTGATGGTATTCCCGTCCGGTCCCATCCCCCACCCACCAGAAAAAGAACTCTACTTGAAGCCCATGTATTCATCTCTCGTGACAGGGAGAACATTTTACACTGCTAATGAGCAATCTCTGGAACTACTAGAGCACTCCTCCCAGTAATATCTAGCACTTGTCATCAGAAATTCTCAGAGTTTTGCAAACCTCAGAGAGTGAGTTATACTGTGAAAAGCAGCTATTTATTAATAGAATATCTGAGCACCTCACAACTGCTAATGTACTTCCCCTCACAACACCCCTCTACGTGATCATCTCCACTCTACATACATGGAATTGAGGCACAGAGGTACGTCTACACTTGCACCGTAAGTCGACTTAACAAGGCTTAAGTCAACCTACAGAATGCCGCGTCCACACTGGGCGCTTATTAAGTCGAGTTAATAACTCCACCTCTGAAGGTGGACTTAACACTCAAGTCAACCTTATTAAGTTGACTTAAAGCCAGTGTGGACGGGTATGTCTACACTACAGGCTCTGTTAAGTCGACTTTAAGCGTAGACACTCCGTTAAGTCGACTTAACAGAGCCTGTAGTGTAGATATAGCCAGAGAGATTAAAGGCCAGGCCCTAGGTCAGACAAGAAGTCAGTGGTGGAACAGAAAACTGAACTTGGGTCACCCGAGTCCCAGTCTAGCACACTAGACATCTTTCCATTGCATGGTTCCATGATTGCCTCCCTTTGTACTGCAGTCAGGGACATGACTGCAGCACCTGTAAACATGCCGGAGTTCTTTGATCTAGACAGCTCAAAGAGTAATAGCGCTGAAGCTGTGCAAACCCACCAGGAACCTAGGTACGTATGTGAGAATCTTCATTGGTATGATTACTCAGGGCTTGCCTACACGAGCACCGTAATCCGCAGTAAAAATCATTACCGCGCATTAATAAGCAAACTGTACAGACGTGAAATGTTGTTCCTGCGCACTAAGCGCCTTCTTGCTGCGCATTCCAACCACCACTCCGCCGAGAGTGGTAACAGCTGTTTCGGATCATCTGCTGCGCGTTTGTGCTCATGTGTACCTTTACCGCGCATTGATTGGCCTCTGGAAATGTCCCAGAGTGCCAATCCATGCCACTCTGGGACACCGGAGCTGTCAAATATGTCAATTTCACTGCTCTGCTGAGCAGTGTAATTGACATATATGTC
>ML685810.1:3440749-3599331 GCA_007922175.1 Pelusios castaneus
GGGGGCTGGCAATGCAGCCCCCCCGGCCACCGGAAGCCCTGCAGCTGGGCTAGGGGGCTGGCTGTGGGCAGTGCATGGTGGGACAGGTGCCCACCATGCACTGCTCTTCTTTCACAAAGGAGCATTCCAAGGGTGAATGCTCCTTTGCGAAAGAAAGAGCACGTGTGTACATGAGAAAGCGCAATACTTATTGCGCTTTACTTGTCCCGCAATAACTTATTGCGGGACAAGTTTTCTCGTGTAGACATAGCCTCAAGCTAGCTAGATCAAAGCCAGGGTGGGGATGGCTACACCTGCTGTGGTCACACCTCTGACTGCAGTGTAGACAGACCCTAAATAACCTTTGGTTCAAGTTCATTCAGTTTAGGAGAGAAAGGAATATTTTCTTCCACATGTCAGTGCTGGGAACTCAGCCTGGGATCTGAGAATCAAAAGGCTCTTTCTGGCTCTTTCCTGGTAATAAAGATTCTATAATGGCACATAGTTCACAATTCAGGTGTTCATGCATGACCAAGAATGAATTCCAGCTTTCTCTTCTGTGCCTACCAGGAGGGATAAGTAGTAAAAAGAATCACTTGCAACTAAATAAGCCAATGAGGTTCTGAACACACATAAGGAGCAGAGCTGTGGAATGTCACAACACAGGATTTTTATAGTCACTTTTTAATCCATAGCCTCACCTCAAGTTTCAGGTCAGTATTATTAACCCAATTTAACTGACAATTAACATAGGTGGAATGTCCTGCCCCAGGGGTCAAGTTGGAGCCATGAATTTGACCCTGGCATGCTCCTCAACACTTCAGTGCTCTATAAAACGCTTAAGAGAGACATAATTGATTTTATAAGAGACTGGAATTCCAGCATAATCTGTGGTGCTTCTGAACTGTTGGCTGGCCACTCTAGATATTGGTGTGGAATATTTCTTCTCTCTCTAGGGGTTTGGCAGAGCTAAACCAGCCAAATATTTCTGCAACCTAATGTTCAAATAATAATTGATTCATCCAGGATCATTAAAGTCAGACTCTAAATTTGTTGAAATGTCTGTTCTCAGACTGAGCTTTTTAGATCAGTGGTTCCCAATCTGTGGCCTGGGGACCAAAAATGACCTGCAGAGGATTTCAAAGTGGCTCCCTGCTCCCCTCCTGCTGGGGAAGCCAGAGGAAGCCACTGCCTAAGGACCCAGAGGGAGTGTTTCCCCACAGGGCTAAAAGACCGGTGCAGGCTCCTTGAGGTAGCCAAAGGGAGGGGATATCGGTGATCTTCTCTCCCTGGCTGTAGCAGGGAGCACAGCAAAACACTCAGGTACTGGGGTCCCTGCTGGAGCCAGAGGGAGGGAAGCACTGATCTTCCATCTCCCTGGCTGCAGAAGGGAACCACTACCTAGGGACCCAGGTGGAGCGCACAGGGCTACAGGACACATTCAGTTTCCCTGCTGCAGTCAGGGCGATGGGATATCAGCAAGGAGGAAGACAGCCTCCTCGCTGCAATCCTTTTGTCAGGCTGTGGCAGAGGGAGGCCCCGGCTGGCAGAAACTGGTGGTCCTTCAGGATTGTAAAAAATTATATCGGTGGCCCTTCAGCCTAAAAGGTTGGAAACCGCTGCTTTAGATGCTATAGGAAAATGTTTTCTTTGCTATCAAAAGAGGAGGGCTTCTTTTTGTGTAGCAGACAAGTTTCCTCTGATAAAACAGCAATAGCTACATTAAATTGGTAATGTTACTAAAGAAAGGAAACACAGCATTCAAGAAAGAAGTCTGACCTGCCCTCATTACATAGCTGTAAGACCTATTAGTGCTAATGCAAGATGAATACATAGAAGAAATATGGAGAAACGGCCACATTGGTATGAGATTTACATGTGATGGTCATTCCCCTTTTTTCATTAAGGGTTGTGTGTGTGTTTTAAACAGCCATTATCCTTTTGTATAAAGACACATCATACGCCTGTTTGGGGCTTACCCAAAATAATTGTCCATGGAAACAGGCTGTGAAATTACTTCATAACCTGCAAGTCCACAGGATACGGGTGGGTGGACTGGAGCAATGGGGGAATAAAACATTAATGCTACAAAGATCACAACAGTTTAGGGGCAAATTCTGATCTGAGTTACATCAGGGTCAATCTAGAGCAATGACACCAAAGTCAGCGGAATTATACCTAATGCAATCAAAATCTACCTCTTTTAACCTTTTCCTTGCCCAGCTATAAAATGTGAAGTCGGTCTGTGCGAATCATACTTAAAACCAAAGCAGCAGAGGTGGAAAATAAGATTGTTTTGGGAAGCGAGGCTGCCTTCCTTTATGTCAGTGCTAAATTGTCTGCAATTGATAATGATGACGGCAAATACATACTTTTCATTTTTCTGGAAATACAAAGTATGTAGAAAAATCTGGAAGAGATAATTCTGTTTTCATTCCACCCACCCATTACATGCCCTCATCTCCAATACATGCACCAAGTAATTGGTCAGTTTAAGCCCCTCTAAAACAAGCCTGCTGGAGAGTAGCTAAAGTCCGAAGTGGCAACAACAACAAAAAGTTGAAAAAAATAAAACAAAAACACAGACCTAAAAACACCACAACTCAGAGGCTGTGGCAACTGTTTCTTCAGATTGACATGTGAGACACACTATTACTGAGATCCAGAGGATTCATCCCTGCTGCCTTCCATTTTATTGTATTTTGCACATTGTCATAAGGAAACAGCTTTGGGGCTAGTTTAATTATTGAGGATGGTTTGGAGCCCCACTCCCTTGTCCCCGGGTTTCTGCTCAATCACAGGACAATGCTCGGAATGAAGCAGATGTGGCTGCTGGGAGACAAGGAAGCTGTTATATTAACGGGGGAAACTCGATGCATTTTAAAAATCCTGTGTGAGAGGAGGAGGCAGGAGGCGAGCAGTCCCTGTGACAGCGCCCGGCCTTCCAACCCAATCTCTGTCACACGAGGGGACATGTAGACTGGTGACATTTGACATTTTCTGAAAAATATTTTGATGCAAACTGGCACCACAGTCACAAATTATTTTCAGAGTTCTGCTTTAAAAAGATCGTGCTGGGTGACATTTGAAAACAATATGAGAAGCAAAGGACCATTGTTCCCCAGCCACAAGGTGAGGGGTCAGCTAAGCATGGTAACCTCCAGTGGGCTCAATTTCCCACTGCCTTATGCCCGCTGCGGCTGTTCACACCTGGGGAGAGGGAGTGTCAAATGCTGCTGTCAGTGGCAGAGAGTGCTGACTGGGCAGTGTTTGCACAGATGCAAGACAGCAGAAAGCCCAGTATGCTCTTAGTCCTTGTATGTGCTTGGGAATAATAGCCATGGGCCAGCCTTCAGGAACCAGCGATCAGTGCAGCTGCCCCACTGCCAACCCCTCAGCATAGACAATGACTTGAAGGGTTGAATTAATCAATCCTGCTTTGGCCTAACATGGGTCAGCCCCTACTCAATCAGTGCAACATGGCTTGCCCAGGTCTGCCCTTAAAACACAGCTTGATGCAGTTACAATGTGAGGGAGTTTGAAAAACCACACCCGAGTGCGAGAGCTATGCCAGCCCAACCCTGGTGAAAATTCAGCTAGGTCAGCAGAAGGAGGCTCTAGCTACCACCGCTTTGGGAAGCACGGCTCCTACAGTGATGGAAAACCCCTCCGGTTGCTGTACAGCTACACTCTGCTAGGGGCTGAGCAGCATAGCTCTGGTCCTCTAGTTATGCTGTTGTAGCAACCGGCATATAGACATGGCATGACAAAGCTCTGCATGTTGCAACAGCTGGCCTTTGGTCATCAATGTCATAGCTGCTACAAGAATTCCTGGCCACCAGTTGCTGAATCAGGATTATTCCTGAGTGCAGGAAAGGCTTATCTGTATTTTCTTGTCTTTCCCTCCACCACCTATTACTCCAGTGGTCGGTCACAGTCAACCGACTAAATATTGCTTCTTAATGGACAGACCTGCTTGATTGACCAATGGAAGGAACTCCTATGGGAACCTTCGGTGCTAGTGGGCTGGCCCACTGGCTGTGTGCTGGGTTACTGTGGGGTATATAAGTTCACATATCAAGGGCTGAGCCCTTTTCAGATTGCAAGGGCCATCCACTGATTTGTGTTTTCTATAGCACTGAGCACAATGGAGGCCCCATTCTTGGCTGGTCTCTAGGCATGACATTTATAGACCTAATCAGTAATAGTTTTACTCAGAATGCATAATGCAGATGCTGCAGAGAGGTTGCAGAAGTGGCCTCTGACAGAGAGAGAATGAGTTTGTGGAAAGAGGTCTGAGGAAGATGTAACCAAGCCTCATCTGCCGGTCAAGTAGCCTGTTCTGTACAAATCTCTCAGGCTGCATCTACAGTGGTAAATTAAGTCGACATAAGCTTGCTTAAGTTGACTTAATTTACCCTGCGTCTACACTACAGTTTCCTTAAGTCTACTTAAGCAAGCTGCTTATGTCGACTTAAGGAAAATGAAGTCAACTTAATTAAAATTAAGTCAACTTTATAAAACCACCTTCCTAGTAGACCTAAGGCTTAAGTTGACTCCCTAGAGTCAACTTAAGCCAGTGTATACGTGGGGTAGCCCTAAGTCGACTTAGGGCTACCCCCAGGCTACACCAATGCCCTCCCTTCTGGGGTGGGGGGCACAGGGGGAGCCTGGCATGCCCCCCCACCTGGCAGGGCAGAGCCCTGCCCACCCTGCCCCTATGCCCTGCCAGGGTCCCTGTCCCCCTTTGTCCCATTGTACCAAGGTACAATGGGGCAAAGCTGAGCCCCTGGCATTGGGCAAGGGGTGCCCCCCTGCCCTCGTGGACCTCCCCTAGGTCCCCCTAAGCCCCACAAAGTCGACCTAGACGTCCAGTGTGGACGCTCTAGATCGACTTTTTAAGTTCTCCTTTAAGTCGACTTTATTTTTAAGTGTGGACACACTAAGTCGACTTAACTAAGTTGACTTAAAGTCGACTTACTTAAATTGACTTAGTTAAAGTCGACTTAAATTACCAAGTATAGACATGGCCTCAGTGAGGGTGAAGGGGAAAGGGTAACAAGGGAAAGAATTGTCATTCTGAAGAGCCAGGGTGAGCCTTGAGCCATGCCTGGCTATGTTCTCATCTTCTGGGTCCAGGTAGACTGATGGGGCTATGTAAAAGTGAAGACAACCAGCCAGGAAGAGGAGGTGCAGACATTGTGATGATGGAGGCTATGAAAGGATCTGGTGAGGGGGAGCGGGAGGGGTGGTGGTGGTGGTGAAAGGGTGTATTTGAGATAGTCTGAGTAAGTCCCATTAACATACTACAGCTGGCCCATAACTGGCTGCTTCCTTACCAAAAGCTTCCTTTTCAAAGGTCAGTGCTCAGAGGGTATCCAAATCCTGCCACATGAGGATGCTGAAAACACAAGAACTGCCAGACTGGAGAAGAGCTGTGATCAGATCAGACCAATTAAGACTTCAGAGAAAGGAGGAGAAAGCTCCTAATCTCTAGTAAGCAAAAAGCATAAAGTTTACAAGCTCTTCCAAAACCTGTTAACATTAACTACTGTAATTCTGGATGCTCTGCTTATCCAAACCTTTTTTAATTCTTGCTGAGTTTTTGGCCTCAATAGCATCCTGTGGCAACGAGTTTCATGGTGGTGTTTGTCTGTTGAGTGAAAAAGTATTTCCTTTTAGTGGTTTTGAATGCATTACCTTTTAAATTTTTCACTGATTCTCCCCTTGTTTCTGTGTTGTGGAAAACCTGCATGTTCACATCTCAGGGCCAGTCGGAGCCTGCATGGTCAAGACGGATTTCAGTGTTATTCAGGCAAGCACAAGAAGAGTTGGTTTCAGCTCCTGTTCTCCAAGTTGGTCGCAAGAAGAGTGATTTCTCCTGGAGCTCAGCCTTGGATTAGGGTCTCAGGAGGAAGGTTCAAGGTCAGGAAGCAAAGCAGCCTGAGGTTTGTAACTGGAGTTCTTTATTAGTGACAAACATTCATCATCCACCTCTACGGTGGCAGGTCTGGCTCCCTTCTGAAAACAAGCTGCAGGCACAACGTCTGAGGGGGTGTCTACACTGCAGCTGGGAGTGGGCGACCCAGCCCAGGTCCTCTGACTTTTACTAGCAGCGCCAGTGTGCTAAAAATAGCTGTGTAGCTGTTGCAGCTTGGGGTCTTGAGCCGGAGGGAATGGAGTGTGTACAGTCTAGGCAGTTATTTTTAGTATGCTAGCGTGAACCTGGCTACCACAAGTCCGTCTGCCTAGGTGGGGAGGCTCACTCCCTAGATATGGCATAAGCAGACTGAAAGACTGGCCAAGAACTACTAAGGGTTTGCCTACACAGCGGCTGGGAGACACATTTCTCAGCTTGACACATGCTAGCTCTGATCGAGCAAGAGCACTATAGCACGGGCTGTGGCTTGGGCTAGCTGCTCAAGAGTGGTCCCATCAGAGGTGTTAGGTATGTACTTAGATGTCTAGCCTGAGCCGCCGCAGTCACACTGCTACTTCTAACATGCCAACTCACTCCAAGCTAGCGAGCCTATGTCTGCCCCACCTGGGAATGACCCCTCCCAGGTGCTGAGTAGACACAGCCTCTCTAAAGGTGTCATTAAGGACATGGCCCATGAGTTCTCTCAGGAGCCGACGTCATCACAAAGGAGACTGGCTAATCCTGTCCAATGATCCCCAGCCCACACATGTCCTGTGTGGCAAGATTCCAGCCAAAGCTTTCAGCACAGAGAGCCAGAAATGAGACAATGGGTCTATAACCTTTGTCAGAACTCAGAATGGAGAAGATGGAGGGACACAGGCAACATGGGGAGAGGCCCACGGAGTAGCCTCTAAACAGGTTTTCATCACTTTCTTTTGAAAAGATCTAATTACACAGTAGAACAAAATATCCCCCTCATCCCAGCTGGGGTTGACTAATACCCTCTCACCCCCAGGCTGGCCATAGACCCTGGAGCCATCAAACCCTATCTTCCACCCAGTGCAGAGCCTGATTGGGCAAGCTTTCCCTGCCAACTTTTACACACCAAATGGCTACAAGAAAGCAGGGCCTCTTCCACTTCAAGAGCTGTATGTTGGAAGCAACTGCAGCAGTAAGGAGCCTTTATTCGGAGCTGGGTATTAATGTCATGAACTCCTCCCGTGTGATGGGAGCCATGTGGCTCTGGTAATTGCTGAACCCTGTGCTACCAGACACCTCTGAAAAGCTAAAATGACTTTAAATGCCTAAACATTTTAAAACAAACCTTGGAACAATTCAGCTTCTACCTCCTTGCTTGATCTCTCTCTCTCCCTCTGTTTCCCCCTCCCCTCTCCCATTTTTATGGTTTCGAGAGCTGTTTTACGCCTCATTACCTGCACACTGTGAGTGATGTCTGTCGGTCCTGGAGCTGTAAATACCTTAAATCATGCTTCATTAAGAATATCTATGGTGCTATTAAAGAGCTATAATAGACAACGAGTTAACAGATGATTAAATATGAACTCCATTTGTGTCAGTCACCAGCTCGCGGGAAGAGGCTTTAAGTTTTTTAAACTCACACTCATTATCTGCTGAAGTGTGGCTCAGGCAGGCACTGGGTTTGTGAGAAGCAGCTGAGGAAAGCGCATTCTCACGGCGCTGTGGAGGGGTTGCTTAAATTAGAGTGCTGCTTGAAGAATTGCTTTCCCTTTCAGTCACTTTAGTGCCTTCCTGCAGGATACCCACCCTCCGCGCCAGAGGTAGAAGAGATCAGCTTGCTTTCTGTGTCTCGGGGGTTTGTTATTTGGAGCTGACAATGCTGACAGCCCTGTTTCTATGCATACAGTCAAATACCACTTTGAGACACATGCAACAGATCAATCTTTAATCTCTGGTAGCCAGAGATAAATAAAGAGGAAGGGGGAGAAAGAGGAGAGAAAACACAGCAGGATGCTGACTGTCTTACATACAGCAGGACAAGGAAGAGTATGCAAGCAAATGCAGCATCACTTACCTGGCTAGCAGGGAAAGGCCAAGCCTCCAAGGAAGCAGGGAGGAAAAACAAAGGGGCCAGCAGAAATCACAAGGATGTAAAGCAAGTTACCTTTTCTCATGACTCTGTCCTTTCTGAATTTTTTCTTCTTTTTTTGCCTTGTTTGAAACCATTTGCAACTGCAACGAATTCATGAAACATTTGTGTAGTGCTGAATCTGCATTTTTTTATTAATTTGGGGGGGGAGCAATTTCCTCAAGTTCTAGTCCCGAGTTTTAATCTTTGCTCTGCCGTCAATTTGTCATAGGTGAAAGTCATCCCTGCCCAGCAAAGAGTGCAGTGGAAAGCACAGGAGGCCTCAGGCGTGAATAGTGAACCTGCAGCATCCTTTGGCCCATCTCTTGATGTCTGTACTATTTGTGCAAAGGACTCTTGCTCAAGAACTGGACTTTTTAGCCACTCACAAGGCTGCAGCGTGACACACAGCAACTGCACTGCTTTGGTGCTTACACCATCGTTTTTAGAGATGGCTGGTTGCCAACGCTAGACAGGGTATAAGACCTATTCACCACTTAAGTGCTACATGAAGCTGCCAGAATAGACCTTAATTAGGGCACTGGTGCTTCGGTTTCTTCATGTGTAATACGGTAAGGATGATACATACTCCATACTTCACAGGTGTGGTAAGAGAACCAATTCATATTTCTATAGGTTTTTCTATAGGGGAGATGCAACACAATTCCTTATTTCTTACTACTGAGAAAACACCTCTGGCCCCTACTGCAAACTAGACACATGCACATTCCTAAATGCCCCGCTTTCAGTCCCAGCTCATCGGTGCTGGGGACTAAACTGAATACCCCAAACAGACCCGTAGGAAAGCTGTGCTACTCACACGGACCACAAAGGGAAGTTCACCAGAAAGATGTTCTTCCTTGCTCTGTGCAAACCTGAGAAAGAATCTTTGCACATTCCCAACGCAGCTTCTCTGTGGATCTGCCTATTAGCAGGACCTCAGTGCTCAGAGCACAGAATGGCACAGGGAAGGTGGAAACATTGATCCCCAGGGACAATGTTAGCGGGGACAGTAATTGAATCCTGGCGCTTATATTCAGTCACATACCATCCTGTGATTAAGTTAGCTGGAAATGCCATTTCCGTATTGTTCAAACTCCAAGTGGCGAAGCCCCCTTATCATTTACTCCCAGTCCCCTCTGCTCTCTCTTTCTGACCTTGCCTACCCTGCAGCGCTATAGGTCAGGTTAGATCAGCCTCTTGGGTCAGGGAAAGAAATTAATTCTGGCTCCCCTTGGGAATGCAGCCTCACATCTCATCCACAAAAGATTAAATGTGCTAGAAGAGAACAGAGGACGATCCCCCCACAGCTAGCTACTGAGCTCCTAAAAAGCATTTCAACATTTGTTGGGACAGGCCTTCTCTGCCAACACTATCGCTGGGGACTGAGTGCCAGTTCAAGTCAGTCGCTTCCCTAGTGCTTTATCTTTGGTTGTTTACTCTCAGAATATTTAATTCTCTGCTCCAAAGCTTCAAGCTTCCCAAAAAGCAGAGTAGAATTCCCGCAGCCCAAGCCCCACTTCACGCCACTCATACATGTGTGGAGCTAAACCAAGAAACTGCTGTGGCAAAAATGGTCCATCACAGATAAGAAATATCTCTTCCATCATAGATATTATTCTTGCCAGGAAGAGGAGTGAAAGGTGGACAGCTCAGAATGACCCTCCCCAACAAATTAAGAAAATAAACCAGAAGGCCCAATTGTATGTCGTTTCTTGTTCGTAACTGAATGGATTTTTTAATTCCAATCTGAAATCACTTTTCCAACAAATATTTTGTTCACATGTGACCCTTCTGCAGCGTGACGAAGATCTGAAGCTTACAGTTTCTACAATTGCTGGAGATACCAAGTCTAAGCCAAAGCAATAAATTCTACATGTCAGAATTTGTGCCACACACAGCCACATGGACACACGTTCAATGCAGTCTTCTGAAGTGATCATGGTCCATACCTTTTTTTAAAAAATAGTTTTTTAAAGTCTTTAATAATATTTTAAATGTGCAAACTGATAAAATGTTGATGTTAACGTGTTAATTTCTACTATGCCTTGTTTCTTTGAAATCTGTGAAAAATGTGAAGCTTAAAGGAGTCCTGTGGAAAGGAACAGGGCATCATTAACACAGCCAGATCCATATCACAGACTGCAGCAATTACCATCCAGTGAAACACTGCAAACTGTGAAGAGCTTTCATTACCAGAGGTTTTACAGGTCATTCACCTTTGTCCAATCTCACGCTAAAACAAGCATTTTCTGCACCACGGATTCCAGCTTCATTTAAATCAGTAATTGCTTTGATTTTGGTATGTATGGAACATGGAGACTTCATGACTAAGAATTCTATTAGTCAATAAGTTTGCTACCTTTATGAACCATTAGTCATCTTGCCTCAATTCTTTCCCACACTGGGTTATGGATTGAGAACTTGATTTTCATGTCCAGTGAAATCTACCTTAAAGACCACTTGTTCGATGCAATTATGCTTTCCTGGGTCACAAAGGTGGGATTCAATCAGCAGGTTACACTGTGGAATGCTATTTCTGGCTCAGTCACATCATTCTTTGTCATCTAAAAACTGATGAAAATAAGCTTCTTATTTAAAATACAAATTTGAATAGTTTGGGAGTTTTTTATTTTGGAGGAAGGGCGGGTTTGAATCAGATTTGAATACATCTTTGAACTCTCCATTTCAACAGGGGGGTACTCAATCTTCAGTCACCTGGAATTCGCACACTACTTATTTTTCTTTCTGATAAGCCCATGAAATCCCAGAATCCTTTGTGGCATTTCAAACTATTTTTTAGTGCCCAAAGAAACCATCTGTGTTCCAAAAAGCTGTAGTACGTGAGGTTAGCATGATCACATGCATTGTGCTATAAATGCTTATATTAGTTGCATACACATTTGAAAATCTCTCAATTAGGTATAATTTGAACATTCATATAGAAGATGTCATGAAATGTGAATTTCTTAGTACCCACTATGGAATATACAACACTATCAGAAACAAATAACAATAGTCTATTCTGTTTTTTATTGGTTCTCATTCAGACCTCATCACTGTCATATCTGAGTGCATTCCAGTAATGCATTAAGCAGTGTGATTAATATCTATCATGAGTGGTTCATTCTCTCTTACCCTCTTCTCAGGGGAGGATTTGAGGGTTTGGTTTGGTAGCGTTTGGGGGTTTTAGATGTACAGTGTGGGCTGAAATTCATACTTGTATAGAAGACCCTCACATGGATTTGTGATCTTAAGTGGGATTTACCCTGCTCTTATTTGTATTTACAGTAGTGCCTGGGGGCCAGGTCCCCACATGCTCAGTGCTGCACAAAGAACAAGGAGACGGTCCCTGGCCAAATGAGCTTTTATTTTAAGAGGTGAGACAATGGGGGGAAACAGATAGAGAAGGGGATCACAAAGTAACAGTGATGCAGTTATGAATAGTGTAATAAATAACTTGCAATATTGCAGAAATTGCTGATTCTGCAATATTGGACTTCCACTGCAGTTTTGACCGTGGGAGCCCTGTCCTGCATGGGGCTGACACTGGGAGCTCCAGGTGCCCTGGGGCTGAGAGTGAGAGGTCTATTATTATTTCCACAATTTTCCAAGACCTATCCGCAACTCAGCTGCAATTTTTTGACAATCCTCCTGCAATTCAAGTAGCGCCTTAGTAATAAACAGTGTGCCAGCTGACCAGGCAGTGTATAGGCCTCAGGCAGGCTCTCTGCATGGGGGAAAATTTCACCTGGATGGAATTATTGCATCTATTTCTATCTGAAAGGCATTCTTCTCAATCTGAAAGGCTAGGGATTGGTTTCCGTTCAGGAGAAAAGTGTATGCCTTCCTACGACTCTAAGCACCTCTAACACCCACAAGGCAGTTGGGACACAAAGTTGAGAATGGCTGTATTAAACCCATACTAAAAACTGAATGTGGCTTGCAGTGTAGCTCTGATAATAAATCTAAATTTAGCATCAAACTGATGTAGGTGTGTTGACATCACTGTCTCTTTTGGTAGACTGGGGCTAGATCTTCAGCTGGTGCAGGTTCAGAGAGTGATTTTGACTGGCAGGCAAGTAGAACTGGTCAACAATTTTCATGAAAGATTTTCATCATGTTTTGACGAGCTCTAGTGGGAATTAGATGGGGTGTCCCTTTTTTGGCATCTTGAATTTATGCTGTTAGCAGGACTTCCAGGAAGAGATGTCAGGAGGTTGAAGATGAGCAACCGCACACAGTGGGGAAGGGACCAGATGCAGAAAGGTAGATTTGGAACTTTAGGTAGTTAACTGAAGCCATATACATCAGCTCCACAAGGTTTTTAGATTTTTAGATTTGAAGGGACCATTACATTATCTAGTCTGAGCTACAGAACACAGGCCAAAGACTTTCATCCAGCCTCTCCAGTACTGAGCTCAACAAGTTGTATGTGACTACCTCCTTATTTCCAGAAAGGCATCCAATCTTGATGTGAAGACTTCAAGAGATTGAGAACCGATTACTTCTCTGGGTAGTTTGTTCCAATGAGTTTGACCCTTGCTTTAAGTTTGACTCGGAACCTTCACATAGTCAGCCTTCCCTGTCCTCTGCCCACCTGTGCACTTATCCATGTTTACACTGCAAGATCCTCACAGCAGGCAGTACCTCCTCCTGCATGCCTAAGAATGGCTTCGTACAGAGTTGGTGCTACCTCAGAACAAATACATCATGATAGATCACTGCCTGCCATCGCTGGTAGACCCTGACATTGCCCAGATTTCAACGGCACACTGGTGGAATGTGCCTGCATAGCATGATGGCCGGGAAGCATTTAATATCCCAGGAGGGAACATTCTCCCAGTGTTGTTTCTGCTGCATGAATTGGATTTCTTTTTACAAGTGATTTGTCATGGATTATTGCGTATTAGCCGTAATTATAGCACAAGTATTCCTTGACGCAACACCCATAAGTACATGGTAAAGCCATTATAGAAGATACTATGGCATAACGATTTATTTAAGGATGTTGGGAGGAGGGGGGAAATGCCATGCATACCCACTGCTTTGGTTATACCAAAGTGGGTTTCTTTTGATTTTTTAAATCAATATTTCAAAACAAAAATTCACATTATGGAAAGTAGGCTGAAAGAAAAAAATGGGTTCACTCAGCATCCAGATTATATTACTGTAGCACCTTGGAGTCACAGCCAGGGACTAGGCTTGCACTAACATGGAAGGAAACAGACAGTCCCTATTTTACCTTACAGTCTAAGTCAAACAGGGGTTCTAGTAAAGGCTAAAAATATTCAAAAAGGCAGCTCTCAGGTTTGGGGAATAAGCTTCACATGATCTTCACGCTCAGCACTCTCAGAATCCCCAGGAAGAGATGATCCTGAGGGGATTTGGGGAAGGCTACTTCCTGCCTTGGCTGGGTGTTTTATTTTATCTTTTTAAAGAGACCTCTTTCCTGTTTATTTAGCACTAGTGAAAGAAGCTGGATTGATTGTCCTGGAGACTGAGCTCCTTGATTCACCGAACAGAGACAGCCTGGAGTTTGAGATGAAGCTTCCTTCAACTCTGGAAGGAGCCATGTCAGGGGCAGACGCAATGCCAACTGCAGTGCCGGGCTTGGTGGTGTGGGCATTTGACTGCTGGGAACTGCACTGAGGCCAAACTAATTGCTCACAGGGTTCAGCACAACTCCATCAAATGGCCACATCTGCGGCGACAATTAACGTGCACTCACATGCGGCTTGACTTTTGGTAGATGAATCAGATTGGCCATTGAATTTCTCTTGACATTCCCTGACCTCCTACCCAATGCATGGGATGTAGAACACATTGGCAGGTTTTTTAGGATGGCTAAACCTGCCCATTAGGGTGCTGAGACTGTGAGCGGGAGAGGGGACAGGGTTTAATCATGAAGCATCTAGATTCAGCATTTTCTAGTGCAAGCTGAGTTACTCTTAGTATGATGATGATTAATCACAATTATTTGTGTTGCCATAGCATCTAGAAGCCCCAATCACAGACCAGGGTGCTGCATGAACACAAAACAAAGACAGTCCCTGTCTCACGGACCTTACAGTCCATACTGACAGATGGGTTTTTAAGCAAAATGACAATGATGGCTACTAAAATTACCCTGTTTGCTCAGAAAGTACCAGCCAAAGGGCTTTCTAGGCCCATGGCCTTGAAGAGCGCATTTTCTCTTATGAGGAAAAGAAAGTCTCGCCAAAGAAGAGAGAAGGCATGCGAAACTCATCAGTTCTGCCCATCTGCCCTTGAGGTGCAGGCTTCTAATAAGAGCTTTTATTTGCTAATGAATCCAGTGGGTGGGACAACATGAATTCCAGCACATCGATAAACATGAACATTTAAAACCTGGCAATTCAGCTGAGCTGAAGCCATCTAAAGAGATTCCCTATGGTTTAGAAGAAAAGATGAATGTAAGCACCCTGGGACTTTGTGCGTGCTCAGATATAGAGCCAAACTTTGTCTCTTGTGCTGCTCGTCTCTAATTACAGCCTCAACATGTGTGTCCTTTGCAAAGGGCCTGAGCCAGGGCATTCAGACCACACTGTTTCCGGAGCACTGAAGCATTCACTGTTGAGGGTCCAGTTTAACTTAGTACATTACAGGTTTTGTGTCAATGTTCAGATCTCTTTCAGGATCTGGATGCTTGCACAGTTTGGGGTGGGGGAAAGCGTTAACTCCTTATTGCTAGGAAAGAGTTTCGTGGTCTGTGGATAGACAGCGTGTGATAGGCAGAGATGTTTTTAGGTCACATGTGTGTGTTTTCAGAGACCTTTCTCCCTCAAAAGTCCTTCAAGTCATGGGGACATTCAGTCTCTGAATGAGCCTGTAGAGGTCTGACTTGTTTATTGAGGTAACAGCTCAGCTTGGATCAGGGATTATCTTCAACCTCTCCCAGATGTGATTGTCCTGTACTTGGTCTGATGATTCCTTGTAGGCATCAGAGACTTTTAACCTGTCTGTCTCTTGGCAGAGTCAGCTAACTCTGGTGCATAGCAGCTTTCCTCGTGGTTGTCACCCTTCCTGTGATGAACTCTTCCTTTTTAGTTCATTTCCTCCATGTGGCACAGGCCCTGCAGGTGTGCCTATTTACTACCGGTTGAGCCCAGAACCCATTAGTCTTTCTCACAGACCTAGAGGAATGCAAGGTATTAGCTCTCTGGAGCTGTATCTTCCTAGGATTCAGCAATTATAACTTTGCTAAATGGCAAATGACGATTTCTAAATTAGATAGATACCCTGGGAAAAGAATTGAGGGAAGGGGGCTTTAGAACAAGGACCCTGTAACTCGCCAAATATTGACCCTTGAGCTTTGAGGAATGTGTGATAAGGGTATTTGGCTAATCACACTGAATTCTCTTAATGATCATTTTCATTAGTGCAGTTGGAGCATGGTCCCTGGGGGTAGCACAGTTCAAACAGAAGCAGATGAGGGAACTAGAGAGGAAACCTGCCATGTCTCAGACTCTCATAAGACACCCAGGTAACAAGGAGCTCACCCTCCTCTTCATCAGCATGACTGTCGAGAGGCTAATCGGTGTCTTGCCAGAGAGAAATTCTCAAGCTAGATGACATGCAAAAACAGGTACCGTGTGGCGCTTTCTTATGAGAAGCTTAGCAGAGGGGTTGCAGAGAGATGGGTTCACAAAAGCCTTTCTCCTTGTACGTTATTAGAGAGGCCTGAGATACACAATGAAGACTGATGGTTTCCAGCAACACTCAGGCCTCTGACAATCCCAGTCCAGTGATTGATCTGAAGGGCCTGTGTCTGGAGCTGCTGTGGCTCTTTTCCCAGCATGAAAGGGTTGTTCTCAGCAAGTTAGTGGCCTGATTCAGCTCTCCCTTGTGCCAGTGTGATTCCAGAGGAACTCTGCTGCTATGGATAGTGTTTTATTGGTGTGTGAGAGAGGAATTGGGTCCTAGAGCTGTCTGCCAGGCTCCTCAGACCCATTTCACTTTGAGAACAGCTATGCAAGATCTGTGTACCCTACACTTGTTCCTTCCTGTACAACTTCTCTGCCACACTCACTCAATTTCCAAGCCAGCTTCAAACTTCTCCAGCTGCCAAGGGATGCAGGCCTGCTCTGACAACTGAAGAATCAAAGTGCATCCTTTCTGCTTCTTCCATCAGCACCACTGATACTGCGTGTGGATTCAGAATTCAATGGATAAGCTGCTGATGGCACAAGAGGCAGACCAGTACTTCCAGGGGCTTTGAACAGGAATGAGAGCTTTGGAGAAAAGTCCATGCTGCTTGGAAGATCCGCAGTGAGCAGACATTGGGGGCACTCTAAGCTCTCATTTATACAGTGCGGTATCTGACTGTAACTATACTTTTTAATTACAATCTTCCTGTTCACCTTTTCCCTTGCCAGAGAGCAGTAAACATTTTGGCAAGAGAGTTTTTTGACCATCAGATATCAACTTGACGTTAGTAAGTAATTCCTCTTGTGAGGACGAAGGATGGTCTTGGGACAAAAGCAGATGACTGGGAATCAGTGCACATGTCTGTCCTTGACTCTGCTAGAGAGTCAGCTGGTGTCCTTCAGACTCCCACTAAGGCATAGCTTTTCAGAGTGGGCACTGATTTGTGGTTCCTCAATTTTGGGGCTTAGCACCTGCAACCCCAGCGGAAGTGCAGATACTCAGCATCTCTGAATCTCAGTTCACAAAGGTATTTATTTAGGCTCCTAGCTTCCACTGAAATCAGTTGTGGATCTGGGCCTTAGTGTCTATAGTTGGTGATCCCAAAACAGCTTTATGTGAGGTTCTAATACCTGTTAACAAGGTGGATCAGCAGAAGGGCACTGGTCCCTTGTGATGGGGATCCAGAGTGCCATCCATAGCCAAAGAAACAGTTTTGTTTTGTGCTGTGGATGGATTGTGTGCATCTCTACAGATTCACTTGTTACAATGCATTGACAAAGTAAGAGCCTGGACAAGGAGGGATGTAGTGTTCAGTGTATCATGCCCTGAAGTCATTGTCTTCTACCGATCTTAAAGATGAGCCTGAAACTTGCAGGGTCAGGCTTACATGGTTAAGGAATCTTACATATTCTCCCTTTAAAACAGTGAGACCTGACACTGCACCTTTAACGCATCAGTCCTCGTAGCTGTCAAAATGAAGCTGTTAAAGTGACGGTCCCCTCATACCCTTGTTAAAATGTGACTATTCCCTTAGGCTACAATGGAATACATGACCAAATTAATGAGGATGTGACAAAGTTTACAGGTCAGATTAGATTCCTATTCCATGGTGCTACTCAGCACAAACCTGAAAATTGACTGAAAAGAAGGGAAGCCAAGGGTGATGGGCCACTGAGGTTTTTAGAGCATGTGCATTCACAAAAAGAGCAATCCTGTAGTTGTCATAATTAATCAGCTACATGTTAGACATGCTTGGCCCCTCTGGTAAGAAAACTGGATTAAACCCTGCCTACCCTCTTTCTGCATCTCGCTCCATGCAGCCATCTTCCCTCACTCCACTCTTGTGGATGTGCCACACAAAAAGGAGTTTTGCAAACACGCGCTTAAGAACGTGTCTACCTAATTTGCTGAAATCTCTCTCTCAGTATACCAAATACTCCATGCCCATTCCCCCACCCCCCGCTGGAAAGCAGTCTGCTTAATATGAAAAGTTCAGATGGATTTATAATGTGGTGCTCTAGGCTGATTCTGTGAGGAGTATTTTCTGATCTTTGGGTTGACAGCAAGACAACACTTTCCAGTTTTTATTCATTTCTTGTTTGTAAATTTCCCCTTTCTGTTCAGGTAGGAGGCTGAAGGGCAGGCGGGTATCATTCTCCTCCCCTACACTCGCTCTTCACAACTATTAATAGTTGCTGAGGGGGAGGCGGTGTCAACTCATGGAGGGAGGTGTGTCAAGACTCCTGGGGTTCTATTCCCAGCTCTTTGCCGTTGTGCGGCTGAGTGGTTAAAGCAGGACTGTGTTGCCCACCTCTGCCACTAACTCACAAGGCAGCCTTTGGCAAATCACTCACATTTCTCAAAAGCAGCCATTTATTTTGGGTGCCCAAGGGTTGATCATCTGAAATGCTGAGCACTCCTGGCTACTATTTAAGCTACAGGAACTGTGGATGCGCAGCATCTCTGTAAAACCAAGGTAGCTCTTGCTGAGCTTTCAAAAATGGAGGAGCCCACAGTCAATGGCTACTTTTGAAAAATGGCCATACCCCCAGTGTGCTTCAGTTCATCCCTCCTTAATTCAGCTACATCGTATGCGGGTTATGAAATTTATTTAATTTGTTGCACTCCCAAGCACTCCTTGAATTAGAAATCATTGTGATTATTACAATTTTGTAAAGTGCTCAGAGATCCTCTGATGAGAGAGGCTATGTAGGCAGGCACAGAGTATGATTACTAACATAACTAGACATTATCCTGAATCCAAGCGCCAAAAAAATCCCTAGGAACTGTGATTTCTTAGACCCATCTCCGAAGAGCTCTAAACAATGTTGTTTATGAAAAATAAAGTCAGGCCAACACATTCACAGCTTGGGAAGATTTAGTGCCATTTGGTCAAAAGGCCATTCTTGAAAGGAGGCGATCACAGCGTTCTCCACAGCCTGTGTCTGGGGGCACCTCAACAAGTTTCACCATAAGGTCATAAGAAGAAGAGAATAAACATGTGGCAGATGTGCAATCACGGTGCTTACTGCACTTCTGGAGCACTGCAGTTATTAATGCAGTATGAGAACCTAGTAGAAGAAAATAGAATCAGAGTCCACAAGAGAGAAGAATGAGGATTAGAAAAGAGAGTCACACTGAACCAGATCAGATCACAGTAGGAGATCAGAAATGGGTCTGGCTGGGTCAAACCGCATGACTTCATTTAGCTCTGCTTGTTAACATCCGTATGAAAAACAAGGGACTGTTTGCTAACCATAGAAAGGTACTTGGCAAAGTAAGTGCTAAACATTTCTCTGAGCTTTGAGGTGCTTCTAAACTGAAAGGAAAAGATACATTCTAGGCCTCAAACTATCACATCTGGGGCTCAATCTCTTTGTATTGTCTCATATGGTGGTGCAAATGCTGAACTCCTGAGACCCACTTGAGCAGGCAGAGCAATATTAGAGAATGGACACTGGCCTAGTGGATGGGGGAAGCAGTAGATATGATATATGTTCATTTTAATAAGGCTTTTGAAACAGTCCCATGTGATATGCTCACAGTGCTGTTTTTTTTTTAAAAAAAAAAACACAAAAAAGGTGCCAGTACTCACCTCTTGATAGTAAATTTGAAAAATGCCTCTCCCACCCCTCTCCTTCCAGAAGCGCACTCCTTTTCCCTGCTGACCCAACCCTCCTCCCACCCTAAGCTAGGCAGTGGGGCCAGCAAAAACAGTGCTGGTACTCCATACCCCTGCATACCATCACAAAAAAGCACTGCATGTTCATAATCAAACTAGGAAAATGTGATCTAGAATGAAATTACTCTAAGGAGGTTGCACAACTGATTGAAAGTCTGTATTCAAAGAGTAGTAACCAATGGCTTGCTGTCAAACTGGAAGGATGTAATTAGTGGGAGCCTACAGGGGTCTGTCCTACTAGTCCTATCAGATATTTTTATTAAATGACTTGGATCATGGAGTGGAGAGTATGTATATAAAATCTGTGGATGACACCAAGCTAGAAGGTATTGCAAGCACCTGAGAGGGCTGGATTAGCATGCAATACAACTTTGACAAATTAGAGAATTGGTCTGAAATCATAAAGATGAAATTCAATGAAGACAAGTGCAAAGTACTTCATTTAGGAAGGAAAAATCAAATGCACATCTACAAAATGGAGAATAACAAGTTAGGTGGTAGTATTGCTCAAAAGGATATGGGAGTTATACTGGATAACAAATGGAATATGGGTCAATGATGGGTGGTTGGTCCTGCTTTTAGCAAGGGGTTGGAGTGGATGGTCTCGATCTCCTGAGGTCCCTTCCAACCCTAATCTTCTATGATGTTATGTCTCTATGTGATGCAGTTGCAAGAAAGGCTAATATTCTGGAGTGTATTAACAAGAGTGTGGGATGTCAGAGACAGCTGTCCTGTGTTTTGTGGCACCAGTCAAGTCTCTGCTGGAGTACTGTGTCCAGTTCTGGGTACCACAATTTAGAAAAGATATGGACAAAATGGAGAGAGATCAGAGGAGAGAACAAAGGTTATCAAAAAGTTTAGAAAACCAAATCTCTTAGGAAAGGCTTAAAAAAAACTAGGCATGTTTAATCCTGAGAAAAGACAATTTAGGGGGGGGACCTGATAACAGATTTCAAATATGTTAAGAACTGTTACAAAGATGATGGTGATCAATCATTCTCCATGTCCACTGAGGTAAGACAAGAAATAATTGGCTTAACCTGCAGTAAAGGAGATTAAGGTTAGACATTAGGAAAAAAATTCTAACTATAAGAGTAATTAAGGTCTGGAATAGGCTTCCAGTTGGAGATTTTGGAATCCCTGTCATCAGAGGTTTCTAAGAATAGGTTGGAAAAACACCTGTCAGTGATGATCTAGGTTTACGTGATCCTGCCTCAGTGTAAGAGACTGGGGTTGACTTCTCAAGGTCCCCTCTAGCCCTACATTTCTACAATATCTACATCTGATGTATAGAGCTGCATCTCACCTGTAGCTCCACTACAAAGCTTGTGTCTAACTCTGTGGCACCTTCATTCACAGAACAGATATCATCAACACCATCTAGTGAGGAGTGGGTGTTTGGAAACCATGCAAGTGATCTGGGCCCATCTTTAATTTTTAACAGGATGCTAAAGGCTGGACCTGTTCAAGCTGACTGTGCCCTGAATCCAAATCCCTGATGTAGAGATATCACAGCTAATGGCAGAGATAGGTTCTGTTGGAAAAACATACTTGTTTGTGCTGAGAAACAAACAGAGTCCTGCGGCATTTTTAAAGACTAACAGATTTATTTATCACATGAGCTTTGCATTCTGAAGGTCAGAAGGCAGTATTCATACAAAACCCATGGGCTTTTCTCTTACAGATCTTGGATCCCAAGACTGGGTAGGGGAAAAGGGGCTATGAGTGCAGGATATCCCAGTGCTGATAAATCACCATGCCATACCAAAGGTCTGCAAGGGTTAAAATGATGGATCCATGGCTGTCTGGCTCCGAGTGGAGACAGGACAGAGGCGGTGGTGACAGAAGTCACAGAAAATGGACACCTGCAGTCTGATGGGGAGTGCTAATGCATTTTCCTTTCTCAGCTGGACACAAATGAGCATCTTCACCCTGAAGCAATTGAGCGACTGGCCCATGTCACTGTCTCGGCCACGGGAATTGCCATCGCATTGCCAGAATGGAACAAAAGACAAAGAAAGAGGGAGACAGGGCAAGGCATGGCTTTTACAAAACATCTCTAATATTCCTGGAAGATGTCTCCGAGTCATGCACCCGGTTGGAAACGTCTCCCATTATAATTATGACTCATTCATGACTCAGTGACATTTCTGCAATTAAAAAGCATTTGCTCATCCGGTGCTTTGCTGCCCCACTTGGCGGTTGAACCAGTGCTAAACAACTTATTTTGAATGCTTTTTCCCAGACAAACAGAGTTCCTGTCCCTGGCTCAGGCTAACTGCAGCTTTGTCATCTAGCAAGCAGGGGCATGTTAGTTCTCATGTAATGCCCACCCCTTTGAACACACAGAAAGAGTCACTGGGTGTTGTGTTGGAGTTTCGCATCCTACAGCCTATGAGCCGATGCACAGCCGTTAGAGGAACCCACATAGGAAGCTCCTCAGGAGACCAGAGGGTGGGTGCACCCATAATATTTACCACCAGCATTGTTTCCACAGCAGTGATAAACCTCAGCTGTCTCCAGCCACACAACTCAGAAGAAATGTTCCAGGCCCTGTGCAGAGACAGAGTGAAGGAAACTGCTGCATCTGCACAGCTGAGGATCTCCTCCCCAACTCGGGAGGAAAATCAGAGCACAGTCCCTCTCCTCTCTCCCTCTTCCAAGTCAGCGTATACCAGGCAATGGCTTATGGACAGGATCTGTGCTGAGAGAAGGCAGTGCTTCCCTCAGCCATTCCTCAAATGGGACGGCCCTTCCTGTTAGAAGTGAGTTGAAACTGAATCCTGTCATCCAAACACACCCTAAATTTGGACCTGAACTTAACAGGTAGCTTCTAATGTCTCTGTAAAGGAGGGAACCAGAACTCTGAATCCAAACACCTCTGTTTTGTGATCTGTATTCTGGAATTCACTGCTTGCTGTCTCTACAACAGGACAATTTTACCAACCCCCCAGATCTAGACACTCTGGAACTCCATGGCTTGGGCCTAGTCTTTGTTGTCTACAAGTGGCAAAGCTGGACATATAATAAGGTGCTCAGGTGTGTCCTCAATAGCAAAGTACTCAATGTGGGGTCTCTGAATTTAAGAGTAGGAGCCTCTGCTGCCTGACATAAAAGACCCAGACAGTAGAGGGGGATAAAGAACCCTGCTGAATAATTTGTGAGTTACCCATAGGCATTGATGATGACCTATTTGTATACAGAAAGCATTTTTCAGACACAGAGGTCCCCTAGTGCTTTGTAAACTTTATTAACTATATACACACACCACTAAAATGCAGCCACCCCTTGGATGGAACATAACAGCTGTTTCAACAGCTCAACTTTGCACAATGCTATATTAAGTGCATACCGCATTCAATTGGAACTGCATGGGAAATATGAAGGAAGCAGAAATAAATGACTTAACGTGGAATTTGTTCAGAATACTAGATTTAAACACTCCAAACTCTTGCCAAAAACATTTCCATGGAGTTTTACATGACCACAAGGAGCCAGGCTTTTGGTTTTACATCACGTTTCCTATAAACCATCAGCACAGTAGCAGCACTCTGCCAAAACACCAGCTGAACACAGGTTCCAAGGGGTGACTGACCCCACTGAACAGCAAACAGTTTATAGAGCCCAGGTGTTGCTCTCTGGAGATCTCCCATCCAAGAACTGACCCAGCCTGAGCCTGCTTGGCAGGTGCCATGTTGAACTGGCTTAGGTAGTCTCATCAGTTTTCCCACAGAGGCACCTAGTACTCTGCTGCTTTGGATCAACCCTCTTTTGTGGGGGAAACACAGAAAGTTTGTGTTACAAATTCAGGTCATCACATCCTATTTCCTTATGTGCAAATCCTTGCTCTAAAGCTGCTGGCAGTAGCCAAGCTCTGCAGTCCTTTAAAAAACCTACAGTAATGTGATTTTGATCCCTATCAGCCCTTGCAAAATGCAGCCAAGACAGACACCAGCTGCCACTTTCACATGGCGTATGAGCTCAGGGCTGGCGATTTATTACCACATACACCTGTGCCCATGGCTGTGGGGGTAAGATGTGGGTTCAAAGCTGTGGGATCCTTCAGCTTGTTTAGGATGTTAGGTCACATTGTGTTGGTGTGGAGTCTCTTTGGAGGGGCCATTAGGCACTTTTTCATTAATACAGCCCTGCTTCCATCACTTGCTTTTACTCTGGCACATACAAATCCAGGCCGTCAATAAACCCCATTTGTATCATATGCCCCTCTCTCTCCGTGGTCTCTTTAGAGCATGAGGCCTGGTATCAGGTTCAGGTTATTAAAGCACTAGATTTTAAGTTAGAGACATAGACTCATCCAGGGAATGGCAGGTAAAGAAAAGTTGTGGCAGAAGTCAAGGCTTCAGCAAGCCAGTCCTCTGTCCACTCCATCTTCTGCAAATGCAAGCTATTCTTGCAATAAGCATGGTGCAAATGCTTAGCCATGTATATCTTATGTGTAAATGGATAGATGCAATGGGAATAGATTGTGCAGTGACAGTTTCTAGCCATACGGGTGTTTTGGAATCTGTGACTTACGACACTTACCTCTGTCTCTACTATACTTAAATTGGCCTCTCATCCCTCCTCCCCAAGCCCCCCATCTGCTTATTCACCTGTTGAGTACAGTCAAAATCCTATCTTAGGAGCAGGAGCTGGTCTTTCTGCGGCTTGTTTGTACAGTACCTGGTAGAATAGAGCCTCGATCTCTGCTCTGGGGGCCTCGATCTACTGCAGCAATATAACACCCCATTGTACCCTGAGTCCAAATTCCTGAGCACCTTCAACTCCCACTGAAGTCATTGTCAGGATCAGGATTATTCTAGAGGAGAAATCAAAGCCCTTTTCTCCTATCAATACATGGTTTGCCATCTGCCAATCCAGTGGGAGGAACCAAAAGACACATTTAGGTAACTAAATGTTTCATTCTGTAGCTCAGAAACCTGTACCAGCATAGTTGGTACATATCAGAGCACAGAGAGACAATGATTCCCCGCCCTGCCCCCCCCCCCCTTTACTGTTATGACTGAGAAGCATCATCTTTCTTATCTTTTCAGATTATTTAAATTATGTGGTGGTGATGGCTTCCTGGCTTGGAGACAGTTGAGCCCGGGGCCCCACCAAAAGAAATAATGAATGTGAAAGAAGATGACATCAGTAGCAGGGACATTGACTGACAGTAAATGAAATAAGTGGCCAAGTTCCATTGGCATGGTTTCAAAACCCAGGATGATGCTGGTATCTGAAGGATCTTTTCCTAGGGTTGTGCCAGAGCAAGCGTTCACTTTTCATCCTTATTTAGTTTAGTGGTTTTAGAATGTGAGGTCCCAGCTCTGGAGAGGAGATGGCCAGCTACAGTGAACAGCAGAAGTGCAGCCCTTTTTGTAGCACCGGGGCCAGGGAGGAGATGGAGGAAATTGTTGGAAGAGGCTGCAGGCGGAAGCTGCCATGCAGGATCCTGATGGACGGCCACATCACACTAACTCTACCATGCAAAGTGCTTCCTACTGCTCAGCAGGGGGAAGAGCTGTGGGGGTAGGAGCATTTCCTCAGCACTAAATTACACCAGCTTTGATCATTAAAAAGTTGTCGGTTGACATGCCCTCCCACGTGCAAGTAACTTACGCCACTGTTCACATCACCTCTAAAATTCAGTAAGCCCATGCTCCTGTTTCCATGCATGCAGATCCTCGAACCTCTATACCTCTCCATCACCACACCCAAAGGAAATGTAAAATGTTTCCAAGGAAGCCCCAAGTGTTGGAAAGCTCACTACAGTACCCTTATCGGCAGGGAAGCCCAAGGCAGTGGTTTTCAAACTTAGGGTCAGGACCCAATACTCCATCGCAGACCCTCAGGCACTGGGTCGTGGCACCCCCTGCTGCTGCTGAAAGACTGGAATGCATTGCTCAAAGATGTAATTATTGGGCCATGGGCATAAATTATTTTTTTTCAACTGGGTCCCAAGAAAAACAGTTTGAAAACCACTGGCCTAAGGTGACTGGACCGCATGGCCATGAGGGCCTTGTGAGTGAATGACAAGATAGGGACAGTGTCCTCCCCTCCCGCACAGTAAACACATTGTGCTTCTGGTGTAACAAGCAGCTGGAAGAGCAAAGGCCTCCTGATATATATGCAGCTTGATAAACAGCCCAGGGCCTCCCCTACACCCCAAGACTAAAAGCACTTTGCAGTTACAAGGAATGCATTCATTTGGCCCTAATGTGAAGAATCCTATATCTAACTGCCAGTGGAGGGAGACTTTAGGGAGACAGAATTTAAACGACCAGCAATAACGTTCAAAAGCATGCAAGTTCCAAAGCAGTAGTCGTGTTAGTCTAGTTCACCAAAACAAACAAGGAATCCTGTAGCGCTTTTAAAGACTAACAAATTTATTTATCATATGAGCTTTCATGGGAGAAAATCCCACTTTGTCAGAGGCTTTGAAGAAAAGCACTTAAGGGACTTCGTAGAAGGGGATGGATGATCCTAAGTACCTTTTGAAAATAGGACTTCAGTGCTTTGGGACTCTGAATCCCAGACTTCAGATCTGGTCAAGACACAGCCATGGGATATTAAAACAGAGACTGCTGGTCTACATATCTGCTAGTGCAGCATCCCCTAACACCGTGCTGTATAACGGGTCACTTCAATCACCAGGATCATTTACCTTGGTAGCCTCGTCCCAAGGCATGTGACAAGATCCCAGCTCTAGCCAGCCTGTTATAGGCTATACCCACTTGTCTGGGATGAGGAAAACATCTACACGCGAAGGGTGGCTCCTGTTAAAATCAATTCCCCTTGGTGTGCCTGAAAACATTGTACTTCCAATTACTGTAGCTGCAGGAGAAAACTGCAGTAATTATAGTGGACAGACCATCTTTGCTAGGTGACACCTCCCAAGTGAACGCTTTAGGATTTTAGGTTCTTGAGCAATGGCAGTTCCCCGTTTGTCGACAAAGGGCAAAAAGCAACACCCACATTTATAGCTGCTGCTACCAAAACAAAAAGGGGGCAGGATGGAATTTTTTACTAAAATTATCATAATTTTTTTCTAAGAAGGAATTCAGAGCTGGTGAAAGATGACAGGTTGATAGCACTGCATGCCATAGCTCCCTTTATTTGCTGAATGGACAGACGGATGGACAACCATACTCACAGCTAGGACAGGCAGAAGCACAACAGGGCTTTCTCCCAAGCTCTACTTTAGCCTATGGGGAGAGAGGGGAGATGGCTGTTGCCTCCTTGGCTCATAGTGACCCATAAGGGGCCTAATTAGTGCCAACTGTGATGATGGGCTTCGCACTGTGTACTGCTGGGAGCAGTCCTGAGACCTTCAGACACATGTCTGTCTATCACACCTGGGCCAAACATGGCTATTGGGCAGTGGTAGCTTTTGTTGGCTTCTGACTTAGGCTGGATGCAGATCAGGTGCCCTGAGGGGACAGGCTTTATCATTTACAGCTAGAGGCCTATGCTTTGGGTGCCTTGGGCTCCTGTGTCACAATCTGTGACAGGAGCCATTACAAAGCAGAGACATGAGGGCTGGCGGGGGGACTTGAACTTTTGTGGACCTCAGAGCATCAGGAAAAGCTTCCTGACAGGTGGAGTGCAAAATGGCCAAATTTCATCTCCTCTCTAGTGAATGGCGTACATAAAGGATAAGAGCCCACTATTGCTACCAGGTAGCAGGAATACTTTTTTAGCTCAAGTGATGGGGCCCTCTACTTTAGCTGGTGAAGGGCCCACTGCTGAGAATTCCTTGGAAATTTCATTTTTGACAGAAGGAAACCCAACTTCCAAAAGACAAGTATCAGAAGAGCACTTTGTTTAAATGAGAGCTCCATGGAGAGGTGCATCACATAAGCAGCTCACATTAGCTTATTCCCTAATGGGCATGCACAGACTCCTATTTGCTCTTGAGTCACAGATAGGGTTTCTCCCAAGTCTGGGATTTTGACTGAAGCTGGAGGAAATCTGGTGAGAGCAGCTGACTCCATGAGGTGGAACGCTCCTGGAATCAACTGCCCTTGGGAGATTTCAGCCACATCCATGAAGGAATCGGAGAATAAGCTCCTTCCAGCTTCAGTGAAAACCCAGAACCAAAACTGTGCAGCGGTGACTGCATGTACATCAGTAGGATTCAAATCCTCCCCAAGTTTCAATGGGGTCTAGATTCCAAGCCCATCTCTGCTCTGAACCTTACCTCAGCTATTGGCACCTGCAACCGGGGCTGCAGCTCTCCCGAAAACAGGTGTACAAGCTGTGTTACTGGTCTCACCAGATTGAGTCAAAAGGAAGGTGTGAAAAACTGAAAACCAAAGAAAGGTTACAGGAGTATTTGACATTTTAGGCCAGATGGGGTGGCAAGGCTGGCGTGGTTTTATTGTGAAAGCTCTGCTCCTTCCATATCAGTGATCAAATTGCCACATGGTCCTATTTCTTTAAAGCCCTCTGTTCTCACAGAGAAGCCAGGGATATTTCCCAGGAAACCCAAGAGGCCTGGAGATCTGGCAACTTCTCTGAAGGAGAGAAAGCATGAAGCTCCCAGCTAATCTTTTAATTGTTTCATCAACCCTGCTACCTCTGTGAGAGCTGCCAGGACCCCAGTCGCTCTGGCTGGAGTGGTGACAGTCACTGCAAAGGGGCAGCAACAGGTTTCTGTGTGGTTAATTGCCCTCTGCTGTGGCTGCTATTTTCCTGAGGCAGGGTGTGTGTGTTGCGGATGCAGGCTCTCCAGCTGGTAGCTGCCAGAGAAGCACATTGCTGTGCAATGCTGCGGCTGCTTCTCCTCCCACTCACCAAATATTTGTTTAATGAGGGAATTCCTGTCCTACGTGGGCTCTGTGGAAAAAAAGGCTCCCTTGGCAGGATTCTAATAAATGTGGGAAAACCTCTAACCACTGGAGATAAAGTCAGAGCATGGTGCTTATCAGGAAACAGATGCTAGCTTCCCCCTGCCCTCACCTGTGGATTTTCTATTGATCAGCTAAGGAAGCAAAGGCACAGGCTGGATCAGGGAAGATTCCCCTTTCAGCCAGACGGGGTTGTCTGTGGGCCACCGCATCTTGTTCTTCCCAGGGTGTGGGAGGGCTGATGGGGTGCACCACAACTACTACTTCACTACACACCGAACTAAGCAAAGGCGGCAACCCTCAGACCCTCTGCAACAGTGAGCTAAGTACCTGGAGCTTGCTGTGGGGCTGGATGGATATACAGCAAGTAGGAGCTATGGCTCAGAAATTTTTAACCCACTGATGCACCAGGTGTTCAGGATCTTGTTAAGAGCAGATTACCTCGCACTCCTTCCTCCCACCAATAGGCATGAAGTGGTCTGTTCCCTCCAGCTACCTTCCAAATGGAGTATGCCTCCCACTTTCACCTTTAACCCCAGAATAAAAAGCTAGAATGGCTCTGTGGATGCTTTGATTCACTAGTAAATTCCTTATACTGATTAATTTCTGATCAGGCTCTGAACCTAAATGCCTCTTGGAGAGAAGCCAAGATCAAATGACTAATTAAGAGAAAGTCAAGTGAGGAAAACATGAAAGAGAAGAAATTTTGTTTAAAGGCATTAACCCACTGATTCCTGGCCCAGGGGACACTGGAGAGCACTGCAGAAGAATTGAGCAAAGAGCTTTCTCCTGTGGCCTGTAGAAAAGGGGCAAAAAGCTCTGAACACAGAATCATAGAAACTGGAGGTCGATAGACTAGTCACTTCAATATGTCTGTTTTATTAGCACCACACTGCAATGCAATTTCATTGCCTATGGCAGGGCAAGATGGCCTTTCACCTAAGTCACAGAACTAGGAGTCTCCTACTAGTTACTACAGACCTCCTCAGTAGTAAATTTCTGTTCAATTCTCAGCTGCAAGCTGCTCTAGAAAGCATTGGATTGCAAGACTCAGGAGATGAGAGTTCAATTCCCAAGGCTGCCACAAGTCAAGTGTGTGACCTAGAGCAAGTCAGTGTCACTTAGTTCCCATGTGTAAAACATTATACACACACACAGATATTACCTTCCTCCCACCCTTTGTCTGTATAGTCTATTTAGACTGTAAACTGCTTTGAGCAAGGACTTGCTCCTGCTATATGTGTGTACAGCACCCAACACACGCAACGGCAATTTGCAATGCAGATAATATTCTTCAGTACTTTGTTTGCTTGCACCACAGGCTTCCACTGTTTCCATGGAGAGATTAATATAGATGGTCTATCAGCCACAGCCCATCAACACATCACAAGAAGATTCACATGTCTCATGGGGACAGCCAGCCAGCAGTGATACCAGGTTCTGCCTTCACAGAGGAAGGTGTTAGGGAGCCAGAGAAGAGGAAACAAATAAGTAGACTGAGTTAAACAAAGCTAAATATCTGCCAGTAGCCAGCAAGAGAATCTCCTGGATTTTGCTAGCCAGCTGGACTACCATGGAGCTTGTACAGATGCCCGGACTCAGACCAGATAGCTATGGAAACCTCAGTTAGGGAGAAAAATAAAGAGAGGTCAGGAGGGAAGCAAGGAGTTTGAGTGAGGACAAGTCTAGTACCAAAAAGGAAGGAGCAGAAAATTATTATTTCAATTACTATGAAAGGGTATTTTAATAGAAAACAGGGATCCATCTTTGATTCTATGCCAAGAAAAGCAATATTCCGGAGTATAATACCTAGTCTTCATGCAGGGAGAATGACATTAAATCAGAAGAAGAATGGTTTGAGGTGCAGTTAACTGCACCAGTGAGAGAGCAATAGTTATAAAACTTACTGTGTCCCAACATGTGCCCTCCTTCCCATCACCCAGCTCCTGCCCCTTCCCTTTTCCAAAGCCCATCAACACTGTGCATTTGTATGGCTTATGAAAATTCAGGGAGGGAAATTTTAATACAAATGACATGCAAAAATTAGAAACACACCCCTCCTTAAAAAAAAAAAAATCCAGAAGGAATAAAAATAACCTAGTTGCTTATAGTTCAATTGTTGAAAAGTAGCAAGAATGTAAATGAAGGTGCATTCTTATGTAGAAGAGTGTTCCCATCAGCTAACATGGCAGGGTGAATAACTTGGTACTTCTGTTCTGCATGAATAAATATGTATAAAAATGTAATGCTGCAAAGGACTAAAAACTGATAACTGAGATCGTATTTCTCAGAGGCTGGGAGCAACATAAGCCTTCTTATTCTTCAGTATTTATGTAAAGAACCATTGAAATGATAATGTGGACTTTCCCCCCTCCTCCCATCCATGAGTATTCTGTGCTGTTTTGTAAGAACGTTTACCCCTCCCCCCCATGTGGATACTAAGACCATCCATACAAACCTGCTAACAGTGGCAGCTGAGATGGGCTCTTTGTCATCCCCTAAGTAGTCAAGTTCCAAAGGGGTAGCTGTGTTAGTCTATTTCAGAGAAACAAACAAGGAGTCCTGTGGCACTTTTAAAGACTAACAGATTTATTTATCGCATGAGCTTTCGTGGGAGAAAATCTCATGTCATTTGCACAGAGGAAAAGAGGAATTCTGAGAAAGACATCATGCGTCCCCACCAGTGCCCAAATACATTTTCATTCAATATAACCCCCCATTCCCTACACATTACAGCATTAAATATATAAACAGAGTTGCGTCTCACCACTAACACGGGAAGAATGAAGTGTGGAAAGGTTTTTCTGTTTTTAACAATAAGAACTGCCATTCTGGGTCAGACCAGTGGTCCATCTAGCCCAGCATCCTCTCTTCCAACAGTGGCCAATGGAAGGTGCTTCACAGGGAATTAATAGAACAGGTAATCGTCAAGTGATCCATCCCATTGGCCATTCCTAGCCTCTGGCAAACAGCAACCCCTGCCTATCCTGGCTAATAGCCATTGATGGCCCTATATTCCATGAACATACCTAGTTCTTCTTTGAACTCTGTTATGGTACTGGCCTTCACACCATCCTCTGACAAGGAGTTCCACAGACTGACTGTGCGCTCTATGAAGAAATACTTCCTTTTGTTAATTTTAAACCTGCTGCCTATTAATTTCGTTGGATTATCCTGTGTTTTTTGTTATGAGAAAGAGTACCTATGTACTTTCTCCATGCCAGTCAGGAATTTATAGACCTTAGTTTATAGACCTCTATCATAACGCCCCTCTCCTTTGTTTTTTTCTTTACCAAGATGAAAAGTTCAAGTCTGATTAACATCTCCTCATATGGAAGCTGTTCCATAACCAATCATTTTTCTTGCCATTTTCTGTATCTTTCCTAATTCCAGTAAATCTTTTTTGAGATGGGGTGATGAGATCTGCATGCCATATTCAAGATGTGGTGGTACCATAGATTTATAAAGTGGTAATATGATATTTTCTGTCTTATCTATCCTTTTCCTAATGATTCCTAAGATTGTTAGCTTTTTTGGCTGCCATTGCACACTGAGTGGATTTTTCAGAGAATAATCCACAGTGACTCTAAGATCTCTTTCTTGATTGGTAACAGCAAATTTAGATCCTTTAATTTTATATGTATAGCTGAGGTTAGGTTTTCCACTGTGCATTACTTTGCATTTATCAATATTGAACTTCATCTGTGATTTTGTTGTCCATTCACCCAGTTTTGTGAGATCCCTTTGTAACTCTCTTCACATTCTGCTTTGGCTTTATCTTGAACAGTTTTGTAGTACCTGCAGATTTTGCATCTCACTGTTTACGCCTCTTTCCAGATCATTTATGAATATGTAGAACAATACTGTCCCAGTACAGATCCCTCGGGGACATCATTACTTACCTCTCTCCATTCTGAAAACTGACCATTTATTCCTGCCCTTTATTTCCTATCTTTTCACTGATCCAGGAGATGACTTTCCCTCTTATCTCATGACAGCTTACTTTACTTAAGAGCTTTAGCGAGAGATCTTTTCAAAGGTTTTATGAAAATCTAAGTACACTATACCTTCTGGAGCACGCTTGCCCACATGCTTGTGGATCCCCACAAAGAACTCTAGTAGATTAGTGAGGCATGATTTCCCTTTTCAAAAGCCATGTTAACTCTTCCCCCAACAAATTGTATTCATCTATGTATCAGATAATTCTGTTCTTTACTATAGTTTCAACCAATTTGCCTGGTTCTGAAATTAGGCTTAGCAGTCTATAATTGCTGGGATCACTTCTGGGGCCTTTTAAAAAAATTGGCATCATATTAGCTATCTTCCAGTCATCTGATACAGAAGCTGATTTAAGTGATAGGTAACATACCACAGTTAGTAGTTCTGCAATTTCATATTTGAGTTCCTTCAGAACTCTTGGGTGGATGCCATCTAGTCCTGGTGACTTCTTATGGTTTAATTTATCAATTTGTTCCAATAGCCATAGGACAGGCTAAATAACCAGCATTCTCTTACGTTAGCATTGTATGTCTCACTTCAAAAGGTTATGCAGGGCCAACTGGACTACACATATTAGCTACCATCTTATTCCATGCACATTCTTGTTGAACCTTATGGAATTACTTGTGTAGCAGGGTGCTATTTGCCATGAATAATAGCTCACAATCTGTCCTGAGGGGATTCACAAACTTTAGAGTGATGAATCATTGAAATGCTACCACATTAATAGTGGAAAGGGTTCCATCTCTTGAGCAGCTCCTGTCAACACCACCCAAGGGTTCAGAGCAGGGAGTGAAGAAGAATATCCAGCCAGATGAAACTATGGGGGTGTTTTAGGCACACAAAATGTCATTACTTAGGTTGGAATTGGGCCAGGGCTCATATTCTACCTGTTGGCGATAGTCCCATGGGACCTTTGATGACCCCAAGTGGTCAGGGTTTCGATTTCATCTCTCATCCTAAAAGTAGCAGCTTCAATGGCACACTGCCCCCAGTGCCATACTAAGGCCTGGGGTCAATGGGGACTTGGCAGGTATAATCACACACATTAGCTGCTGTGTTTCTTGGATGCCTCTTGTCCTCATTGGGATCAAACTCAACTCAGATTAACTTGAGAGAGCTCACAAGGACACGTTCTAAAGCACTTTTCTAGGCATGTTCTAGAGCACTTCTTTGGCTTTTAGCTTTAATTATCCCATCACTGAACACGTAACATGCTGACCTTACATTGCCTCTCCTAAGAGGGTGAGTCATTCTAAGTTAATGGTTTGCTGGTCTGTGCATGTGTTTTTATATTCACACATCCTGCAGCCAGGCCACCTCAGGCCAAATCAAAAATGGCCAACCCAGCTCAGTGCCAAGTGGGATTACAAGCAGTTTCTGGGTGCTGCAGGGAGTAGTGTCAGCATGGAATTAATTGCCCTGCAGGGTGCTAGGTACACTGTGACACTGTAGATGGAAAACCAAAGTCCTAGCCTGTTGGCTCTTTAGAACATACTGGTGTTTTCCAAGGTGCCCTAAACAAATTCCCACCGAGCTAATTCAATCTTGCTGATCTAAAATTCCTCCCTCTGTAGTTTCAGGTGGAGACATTACATATCACTTCTGTCCCTGAATACTAGAGAGTAGCTTTGCTGGAACAGAAGGGCTTACGTGTTCCACCCCATGGCTCTACAATGAAACCTGCAGTTTGGGAGCCTGTAAGATGAAAGGTGCTATATAAATATAGGTTATGAGGATGCTGTGTTTCTATCCATCGTTTGGCTGGATTCTGCTCACCAGAAGTGACTCAAGTGAAGACAACAGAGAGCAGAGCCTGGCCTGCTATCTTTAGGTACTGTGAATATACAGATGCCTTGTCTTTTAAGAAAGTGGAGCAGCTTAGAGCAGACGGACATTTCTAGCTTAGTAATCAGTACTTTTGCAGCTCCCTTGCATCTAACAGAAGGGTATGGCCTCTAGAGAGTCCTTTAAACACACACATTATACAGCGGATGGGGGGGAGGGGAGAGGGGGTTCTTTCCATTGGCAACAGGAGCTTTAGACCAACCCAAACCCACCCTGCTCTGCCTTGAGTTACACAACCCTGCCTGGGAAGGGAGATCCTATGTGGGCAGACGTGGGCTTTCCTCAGAGCTGACAACAGCCTCTTGCTGCGGCTCAGCAGAACATGAGCAGCTTACATAAACATTGCTTCAGAGATACCCTGAGTGTGGGTTGCAGAGAGTCAGAGGGGGAGAGAGGGGAAAAAAAAAAAAAAAACCCAACCCTAAACCAAAACCTAACAGCCTCGCTCCTTGTGGGGGAAAGAGAGAGAAATGACTCAAAGTGCTTTGTAACTTGTCACATTCTAAGCTGCAATTTGTAGGCAGGGAAGAGTGTTCTGAAATAGTCTTCCACCCCAGCCTTGTATAATTGAGATCCTCCCCGCCCCCACCCCCAGGAAGAAACAAAATCTGTGACAGACTGGCAGTCAGAAAGAAGCAAAGCCCAGAATTTCTGCAGCTTGTTCGGAAGCACAGGAATATCCCCCTAATTTAGAGGAGTTACTCATTCCCTTAAAAGGTTCCCAGGCAAGCATGGGGTGGGGGGGGGGGGAACGAGTATAGGAAGGGATGGTGAAGATGGCTGGCAGAGGGAAGCGTAGCACAGCCAGCTAGCATGCCAGAAACAATATGGGACTGCTCCACTGCTCGCCCCCTCTATTAGCTTGCAACTGTGCCAGCTTTCCTTTCTGTGCTGGTGGGAGAAAACCCCTGTCCCCTTCATGCAGGGGAGCAATGCTGTGCTGCTGGACCCCCTCTGGTCCAGAACAGAGCACCCAGGACCACTGGGTGGCATATGAGGTACTTTGGCAGGGCAACAGAGGGAGAGACAGCAGCCAAGGGAAGAATTTCCTAGCACCTCACACCACAGAAAGTGGTCCCCGAACTCCGCACTAAGAAGCCAACAGTGGGGTGGGCGCCATTCACACATGGCAACACGGCCCTGCTCTGAGCTCAGAGCATCCCATCCAATCCTGAACTCTGGGGTACTAGGAGTGCTCAGATAATACTGGGACAGGGTTATATAAAAACAGAAAAGAATTGTCACTAATGCTTGCACAGGGCCTAGCATGCCATTAGGTGCTACCTCAACATAAGTGAAAAGTGACACGACAGGAAGAATAGGAATTCTGTCACCCCAATACAAGAGGCATGTCTCTTCCTCCATGTTCCCATGTCTTCTCTCCCTGCCTTTTCCCCTTTCCAGCACTCAACTTCTGGCCACTGAGCTGAACAATCCAAAGCCTCAGAGGCTCATGAAAAACAGCTAGAAACCACTTCTGATCAGGCTGTTCACAGACCTGGCTGTGGTGTCTAAGGGTACATCTAGACTGCAACCACAGGCAGTGGCGTGGGAACAGTTGTAAAAGCAGGGTTACTGCGACATTGAACAAAACTGTAAACCCTATATATGATGGCAACCATTTTGAGCCGGGGGTGCAGTAGCACCTCTTGCATCTCAAGTTTTAGCACCCCTGATCACAGGTGTGATTGTAGCTCAGGCAGGTATACTGGCATTAGCTTTAATCTAGCCAGCATGGCTAAAAATAGCAGTGAAGACAGGGTGGCATGGACCCCGATTGTGGGCTGCACACCCTGGCTAGGTTCTTACATAGCTATCCTGTGACAGGCTCTGTGCGACCGCACCTCTCCACTGCTATTTTTAGCTGCGCTAGCTAGATTTAAGCTGCAGTCATACCTCTGACTGCAAGGTAGACATAACCTAAAGCAGGGTTTGCAAACTGGGTGTTGCAATCGCTCAAGGGGTCATGACATTATTCTGGGGGATCATGGCCTGTCAATCTGCGTGCAGACAGCCTGAGCCCATCAGAGCTGGGTGACCAGAAAGCAGCAGCTGATGGCTCTGTTCCCATCTCTGAAGGCAGTCACAGCCCCCAGAAGCAGCATATAAGTAAGGGGTAGAGTGGTATGGTTTGGGGTTATTTTGGGGAGGGGGGGAAGGGGGTGATCACAGCCTGAAATATTTTCAAAGGGGGTCCGGCAAAAAAAAAAAAAAAGTGTAGAGAACCGCTGGCTGGCTTAAGGCTAACTGAATAGGGAGGCAGTCAGCAAATGCAACACATACCTGAGAATTCTAGGGCAGTCTACGGAAGGAGTGAAGTAGAGAGAACATGCCACAAAAGCAGACCCTCCCCAGACTTCGAGCTTATCTGAGGCTAAACTTGCTTCATCTCTGCCCTGTCATCAGAACATTTCAGAAGGTTCTCAGCAGGCTGAGGCTGAGTATAACACTGAGTGAAGGGTGGGCATATAGAGGAGAGAGAGAGGGTTTCCTATTCTCCAAACCATTTTTCACCCTTGCTTTTTGGTTGTATTAACTCTTCTTTGCAGCTAATAGAACATTAGCAGCATGTAAATAGAGTCACTCTCTCTCTCTCTAGCTCTCAATGCTTTTTATGTCAGTGAGCCAGTGTCATTACCCCATTACACAGATGGAGATGCTGAGGCACAAGAAGAGGAAGTGACATGCCTAAGGCCACACTGTGAGTAGCTGGCAGATCTGACCCTAGAACCCAGGAGTCCTGATTCCTAATCTGGTGTGTGCTCAGCTGGATCCAAGGCAACAGTAGGAGAAAGGCACCATTGAGCTCCTGCACAGAAGTACTGCCCTTCTAGTGCCTGCTCTGAGGAAGAATCAAGCAACCCCAAGAGGGCTGCACCCTTGCAACCACACTCCTGCATGGTTTACAGTCAGCCTCCCGAACTTCTCAGCACACAGGTGTGATGAACTGTAGTGAGAAGACTTAACTTGAGACACTGCAAATGGAGCCTGGTTCTCCAAGGGCAGGTGCTCAGCACCGTCTGAAAACCAGAGCCCTTTTAAGGGTGACTGTATCAAGCTGTGCACAAAGTCATTCACTGCTTTTCAAACCCTTGGGGCAAGTTCCAGGGAGTTTCCAAGACTTCTTACAATCACCACTTTAGTTAGGGACTGATGGATCTGCCATGGAAAGCAGAGATGGGGCACATCCAGACCCCAGACCAGAAGGAAACTGTCAGCTTTGGCATCTGGCTCTACATAAGTTTGCAAGCTGAAGCCCTTTCTGAGCAAGGTTCCAAAGCATCCAAGGCAAGGGAGATTTGAATGCTAGGGGCACAGAAGATGGAAGGACTGAACACCTGGGGCTAGAGACACACAAAGGGGATTAAGGCTCAACATGCTGGTGCCTACCATTTAGGTGCCCTGCTGCCCAGTTGAATTCACAGCCCTGAATTAGAGGCTACCTATACAAAGCATGTTGAAACCTTTGCACTTTGCTTGAAATACTTATATATTCATTGGACGAGAGCGGGAGACACTCTAGCCTCACTCCTCTAGGAGACCCACGCTTCCACTCCCAGCTCCAATGAATATCAGAGCATGCCTATCACACACAAGTGGGAAGGCCCTGCCAGCAAGCTAGGCAGGTGGATGCCTAGTTCGAGGGTCCCACTAGGACTTAGGTGCAGAGCTGCTCCGCAGTGGTAGAATGTGGGCAACTGCCCACATTCATGCTGGCAGAAATCTAACCATCATGAGGATGTTAGCAATGAAACTCAGGCACCTGCAGAGTTAAGAGGCAGCTCAGCAGGGCTTTTCAGGATCTAGATTTTGTAGTTTGATGCCTAAAAATTCCTTTTGTAGATCTAGCACCTTGTAAAAATACTCAGCCAAGGATCTCACTCCATTTGTGAATGAAGGCGCACCAGAAACATGCATGTTTAAAGACAGTCTATGGGGCCTCTTTATCAGAAATGGGAGCACGCACAGCTCTCTCTCAAACCAATGGGTGCTCAACGCCTGGGGACGCAGGGTGAGACCTGGTAGAACCATAGGCCACTTGTTTAAAAGGTGCCTAACACTGAATTTGTCTGTCTAATCTTGGAAACCTATAATCACAATTTTCAAAATGTGGGTCTCTCTCCAGATATAGTCCTGCTTAACTCTTAATGCCTTTAAATTGTTGCTCTCAAAGGGTGCGTCTATACTTACAAGTTAGGTCAACTTAAGTTGACCTAAGTCGACCTAAACTACTCCATGTCCACACTGGGCTTTCTTTAAGTCGACTTAAGGAAAAGTTAAGTCAACTTAATAACACCTCATTTTAGGTTGACTTAATGCTTAAGTCGACCTTATTAGGTCGACTTAAGCCAATGTGGATGGGGATTAGCGCCTAAATCAACCTTGTTAAGTCGATTTAAGGTCGACAAGGGGTGACGTCTACACTAGAAAAGTTGTCAACTTTAAGTTGATTTAATAAGGTCAACTTAAAGTTGATCTTATTAAGTTGCCTTAACAAAGTCGACTTTACTTTTCTAGTGTAGACGTAGCCAAAGTGCTTTGCCCAGCCAAGCCCCTGGGGAAACTGAGGCACAGAAGAAATGACAGGCTTGCCCAAAGTCGCACAGCAGAAGCAGGCATGGAACCCAGCACTCCTAACTCCCAGCCCAGTGCTCCGTCCCACACTATTTAGAACATGCCCATCACTGTTACATATGATATATGGCATGTTATAACTTTGCCTGTACCTGTACACACAGACTTTAAAAACCAAAAGTGCATGATTCAACATAAAATATACATCTGCAGAAACAACAATTATCTCTTGGAGTTAAACATTGATGGATAGAAGTTTTAATTACCAAACCTTTTCATCCTCCCGCACAAAAGAGTATTTTCTGGCATGTTTATTTAATAATAAAATATAATAAAATTATATGTTAGAGTAATAAGTGCATGGTGTGTGTGTGTAAAGCATGAGCTGAGCTGAAGACTGTTTTGGCACTAGAGCTGAAAATATTCTCTCTTTTGATCTTCCAATCTTAGCACAAAGTTCCAGCACTTTTAGGAAGCCTGGTCAAACTGTGAATAGCTAATTAAAGCAAGCAGCATATTATCGCTGATCAACAGCAGCAAATAAAGAGGTGCTTCAGGACATTTCTTCATCCTGTGGGGTATAATCATAGCAGAAGTAGTTTCCAATCACTAGATCAGGAGATAGTCAGCACTACTGGGTTCTAGTCCCAGCTACGAGAAGGTGGTCTGGTGGTGTTTAGATGCAAGTCCTTGGGAGGCTGGGATTTTATCTTTTCTATGAGCATACAGTGCTCTACATGGGGAAAATGGACCACTACCATATTTAATGAAATACTAGAGCAAAAAACCATAACAAAGAAAAACAAAATGAGTCTATTCCCAGCTATGGGAGGGAACAAGCTCTATTAATACAGAAGAGAACTACACATCATGGCTTTCATGAGGCCCTCAGTCATTGAAGGCAAGCCCTTCAGACCTTTGCGTCTCAGTTCCCCCATTTTCTCTCTCTCTCTCTCTCTCTCTCTCTCTCTCTCACACACACACACACACACACACACACACACACACACACACACAAAAGCAGGAGCAATAATATTTCCCTCACAGGGATGGGTGTAAGGTTTAGTTATTTATAAATTGCTTGGAGATCCTCAGAGCAGAGGTGCTATAAAGAGATGATGATACCACATGCAGCAGCACAGCAAAGTTAATATTTTTCCCCCACAGTAGCGGGAAAGATTTTTTCACCCCAACTTTAATTAGCATAGTGCCAGATCCCTGCCTGCCTACGCTATGTTTGTATTCCTGGGCCAGATTCAGACCTGCTGTAAGTGGGTGCCTCTCCACTGACTGCTATACATTAGATGAGCATTGTGTTTAGCTTAGGCTATGTACACACTACCAGACTTTTCGCGCAATAAGCCTGTTGCGCATTAAATGTTCCGTGGTTGTTGTTGCGCAAGATCGCGTACACACTCGGCGGACTCTAACGGAACAGACCCCCCCCCCTTCTTTTCGCAGTCCTCCAGCAAAGCAAACTGAACTGTGGGTACCTATCCCACAGTCCCCCGTATCGGTAATTCGCGATTTGGATCCTGGGAAGAAGAAGGCTCGCGCTATGCTGCATGGGATAATTCTTCATTTCCCATGATGCATTCTGCTACCGACGCCAACCAGCAGTTGCCACTAGCAACGAGCGCGAAATTTAAACTTAAACGACCGTCTTTACGGAACTGCCTTTTCAGAATGACCATGGATTCAGCTGTGATCTTGAATGCTGCGTTCAGCATTGTAAACACAGCCCAGCTTCTGATGCAGTACGCCTTTGGCTCTGATTCAGAGCAGGAATCGGATGACTCGAGTACGGAGACTGACAGCCTTGAGAACAGAACTGATATTCTGATCAGTTTCGCAGACCAGCTGCACAGCCGGAACCGCCGTGTCTGGTCACCGCAGACGAGTACAGATTGGTGGGACTGAATCGTTCTTCAGCTGTGGGATGATGATCAGTGGCTACAGAACTTTCAAATGTGGAAAGCCACATTTATGGAACTCTGTCAGGAGCTAGCCCCTGCCCTGTGGCGCAAGGACACGAGGATGAGATTTGCCATCTCCATGGAGAATCGTGTGGCAATTGCCCTATGGAACCTGGCGACTCCGGACTGCTACCGCTCGGTCGGAAACCAGTTCGGGGTCAGACGGTCGACCGTCGGAGTAGCACTGTCACAAGTCTGCAAAGCCATCAACCGTCTTCTGCTAAGGAGGACGGTGAACCTTGGGAACGTGAGGGACATCATCACTGGATTTAATGAGTTGGGCTTCCCGAACTGTGGTGGTGCAATAGATGGCACTCACATCCCTATTCTCGCACCCGACCATCTCGCCTCCGAGTACATTAATCGTAAGGGATACTTTTCAATAGTTCTTCAGGCACTGGTGGACTATCGTGGTCGCTTTACGGACATAAATGCGGGTTGGTCAGGAAAGGTGCACGATGCTCGCATATTCAGAAACTCTGGACTGTTCTGAAGGCTACAGGCGGGTACATTTTTCCCGGACGAGAAAATGACAGTGGAGGGTGTTGAGATGCCCGCAGTTATCCTTGGGGACCCCGCCTACCCACTGATGCCATGGCTTATGAAGCCTCTTACCGGGAAGTTGGATCCTGCAAAGGAGCGCTTTAATTACAGGTTAAGCAGGTGTAGAATGGTTGTAGAGTGTGCCTTTGGCCGTTTAAAAGCGCGCTGGAGATCGCTGTACGGCCGGCTTGACCTACATGAGGACAACATAACAATTGTCATTTCTGCGTGTTGTGTCCTTCATAATATTTGTGAAAACCGGGGGGAGAGATTTCTGAACTCGTGGATAAGGGAGGCAGAACGTCTAGAGTATGCCTACCAGCAACCGGACACCAAGGGTATCCGGGGGGCGCAGCTTAGGGCTGTGCGCATAAGGGAGGCGTTGAAGAATCATTTCATGATTTTGGACTGAAAGGCTGCCTTTTAATTTCACTAATCACTGATATCGCTCTGTATTTTTTACTTTAGAAACTCTATGTATATTAGTGGTTTGCTTCTTTCTCTTTTTTATTTCTTTAGCACCCCACGTCAAGGGCATTCAAAAATGCAAATAAAGAAAGTCATATTAAATTTAACAATGTTTCAACTTTATTAATACAACAGAAATGAGAAGTTAGCTGTAAGGAGAGGGGGGACTAAAGGTGGGTGTAGGTGCGGGACTCCACGACATACGTTGGGGGAGGGGTCGAGGTAACGTTATACCATGGGTGTCCATGGGGTTCAAAAAAACTGTTTGGGGGGAGAATGTTGCGTGGATGGAGGGAATGGCGGCTGTGGCTGCAGGGGGGAGGTGCGAGCCTGGAGCAGACCGACCATGGTCTTCAGCAGGTTGGTCTGTTCATGAAGAATGTCTATTAGGGCATCCTTCTGCTTCTCCCGCCTCGCGCTGCTCTCTCTCCTGTCCTGCCTGCACTGCCTCCTCCATTGCCTTGTCTCCCTCGCAGATGCCTCGTGGGAATGCATCAGCTCCTGGAAGATATCTTCCTTGCTCCTGCGAGGCCTCCGCCTTATCTGTCTCAGACGGTCAGCAGCAGCTGTACACCGTCCAGCGAAGGTCGTTCCTGTGTAAATATGAAACAGTTTGAATGCCGCTATTGTTCTCACCACGTTCAGGTGCAAATAAGGATGCTCTCCCTACACATTCCGAGGTTACACGGGTGAAGAAATACTGGGGGGCAGTAACAAGTTTTGCCAAGCGAGGGATGGGTTGCTGTGATTAGGTCCACGGGACAGTTGACTATTGCCACTGCTTGTTCTGATCCTGTGTCAGAGATGGCTGCAATAGAAGCCGATATCACACTGCTTAGAGTGCCTCTGCAAGCGAGAATGCATCTCCTGCATGTGGCTGACTTCCAGCCGGGACCTTACTCTGCTGGATTGTGCGCAGCTATGGTTCCCGCGGCAGTGCTTGCGAGCTTGAGAGGGAGAGTCTCCCTGAATGGGGGAGGGCAAAGGCTCGCTCTACCATCCAATTTTAAAAGAAGAATTTGGAGATATTTGGAGTACATGTTTAGTGACTTGAAAGGGAACGACTACTTGGCAATCGAGGTATGCATTGATGCGCTTTTTATGTAATGCCAGTAATACCCCGCCAAACCATTAACCCACAGAAAAGAAGACACAGAAAAGGAGAACTCAATGCCTTATCTTCATGTACACGCTAAGCTGTAGCTGCTAGAATAGAGAGCACTGCAAACGTAACTTACCGGAGCTGCCATCGGCTGATTCAGGGGAAGGCGTGCAAAAGGAATCCGTGGAGCTTGTCTCTGGCGGGGTGGCGAATAACTCCTGGCTCCCGATGTCGGTGGCTCCGTTGTCACCGTCCTCGTCCTCTTCCTCCTCTACTTCCTCGTCTACAACAGCATCGTCGCCTTCCGCTGCCTTGTCATTTTCGGACGCTGTCGCCGAAGTGTCCACGGTCGAGATCGGGGTGGTTGTGGGATCGCCACCCAGAATCACCTCCAACTCCTTGTAAAAGCGGCATGTTGCCGGCGCAGAGCCAGAGCGCCGGTTTGCCTCTCTTGCTCTGTGGAACGTTATCCGCAGCTCCTTCACTTTGGCCCGGCATTGCAGAGTGTCTCTCTCGTACCCCTTCTCAATCATTGCCTGAGATATTTGACCGAAAATGTCGAAATTCCTCCGGCTGCCACATAACTGTGACTGCACAGCAGACTCTCCCCAGATGCCTATCAAATCTAGCACCTCTGCTGTTGTCCAGGCTGGAGCTCGTTTGCTGCGCCGTGACGACATTGCAAGCGGAGCACACAGAGGCAGCAGCACTGAACAGCAAGCCAGAAGGGAGAGTGGGGAATTCAAAAATTCGCGGGGCAGAAGGGGAGGTCGGGAAAAATGACGTCATGGCAACAGAGTACAGAGGGAAGTGCAGAAGGGATGGGATTGGAATTGTGGGCCATTTCCGGAGGTTTCGCATTGCGCGGTAACCGTACACACACGGACTGTCACGCAATAGCTATTCCGCGTTAGACGCTACCACGCTCGTTTTGGTGGTTTACATTTTGCGCAACAAGAGGGCTCTTAACCCGCAAAAACTGCAAGTAGTGTGTGTACACTCGGCTTCTTATCGCGCAATAAAGGGCTTTATCGCGCAATAACTTCGTAGTGTGTACAAGGCCTTAGAGAGACAGTGGCTAGGGAATGCACCACACATGCAAGGCCCTGGCCACTGACCCCACACTGCTCCGTCTGGCTGAGTCCTGAAGAAAGCTTGCGGTGAAGAGAGAGGTCTGGTAAGCCCCTCGGTCCTGAGCGTGTAGCAGTAACTGGCTGTGAAGCTCTCTCACACGCAGTAATGCAACATATCAAGTGTGTATGAAACACCGCCCTCTGCCAACTGAGGTGACAGGCCTGCTCAGACAGAATTCTTACCGGGGTTTCTTTTCAGCAGCTTACAGAGAATACACACAGAGGACACGCAGCACAGCTGAAGAAGGGATGTTCTGCGCTCAAGTGATAGAAACCCCCATGGTTTTGGGGCAACACGTCCCTGCTGTCACCTGGCTGCAGAGTATGGCTGATGCACCTGGGGCCAGAAGTTTGCAGTCCTGGGTTCAATACAGTGAGACTGAAATCATATAAAGAGACACTGGCCCATAATGCACCGCCTGGCCAATCACCATTGCTATGTGCCTACCTGCTGCACGCCTCACTTCTGCAACCCACCTCTTGCCACTTACACTGCATCAGTTGCAATTCCTCTCCAAAGTGACCACTTCACCTGGGCTCCAGAGAGAGTGACAGCCTCCATTTTTGCACATGTCCCCTATCTCCTCATTTCCCCGATGAGAAAAGCCAGCTTCCTTAATTGCCAGAGACAGAGCTATGGGGCATCACTGTCACCTATCAGTACCATTTAGGGTTTGGGAACTGCCCAACTCCCATGGGGAACGCCAATTACACTCATGTGTTCATATCAGTGTTAATTTCATCTGGTTCTAGACACCCTTGTCTTGTTAACGTATCTAGTCCTTTACAGTAACATTATCTGATGTGTTGGATTTCTTGACACCAGGCTGTGGGAGCTTTCACGCTACAGCATCAGATTGGCAACTCTCTGCTCCCACACTGGGGTGTCGGAAGGCAGAGGCTTCTACTAAGAGATATGTTTGAGACCAGCAGAGAGATTTTTGTTACTCCCATTCTTTTCAGCATTTTTCTTAGAAGATTAGATGCGCGTCTCCACAGACAAGGGTTTGTGCTTTTATTAGCTGAAATTGGGCAGCCTGCAAGTAATTTTATGGCAGATATTTTCCCTCTTTGAAACAGCCAACCTACTAATGAGTCTTTTTGAACCTTGTGCTGCCTTACCTCTAATTTTACAGCCTGTTAGGATTTGAGTTCTGTGGACAGCCTCACATTTGGTTTAGAATTATAGGCTGAGTGGCTGTTCTCTCCTATTATTGTGCTGTCAATCTTGTATTAGCACATTATAATATGGTACACTGAATGCATCTGTTCTGTATATCACAAGTCCTAATTGTCATTTGTTGAATCATTTTGTCTTATATGATTGTTAAGCAATTATTTCATTCAAGGGAGTTTAAACTTTGATTACTGTATAGTGTTTACGGGATCAAAGTAAAATCAGCCACTGCTTCAAACAGGCACAAACAGCTGTCCTAAATGCGCATGCACATGCACACATGCACGAGCATGCATGCACGCGTGTGCACAAACACACACAGAAAAGCAGTGGGGAAATGATCTCGATGACCTAACAGGCCTTCCCCCTGAAGACAGGAGGATGGGAAACACTCCATTTGTCTGAAATGGTGAAGCATCCAGCAAACATGGCAGTAATCCAACAGATGCAAAGTGACATTTCTGCCAAGATTGCTCATGGCAGGAGGCTCTTATCATACAAGGCACCAGCAGCCTTGCTGTTCCCGTGCTGCAGAATAAGCGCATGTGGTGAAATACTTTGCAGTTCTCTAGTACCTTTCATCAAAGATCCTAAGAGTGCTTCATAAGGTGCTAATGAAGCCTCCAGCTCCCCTGCTCCCCTCCCCAGGATGGCCAATATTTATGCCAATTCTCAGTTTGGGAAAAGTGAGGCACAGAGTAACTGAGGTGATTTCCCTAAGGGTCAGATTCTGAAGAGAGCCCACAGTAGTTGCCAGAATACAGCTATGCTATCATTGACACAGGACAACGTGGTGGAGCGACAACTTGTGGTATGGTGATTTTGCCCACTTTTAAAGGAGGCAAACCCCAACCCCTGCCAATCTGGCAAGGGAGAGATCAAAGTTCGGGGATCCAAATACCATTTCCCAAAAGGGCTAGACAAGGGCCCTTGCGAGGTACTTTGGCTGACAGAGTAATTTAATCCATTATTTCATGAAATAGCCCACACACAGGCTGCGTCTACACTGGTAAAGTAAGTTGACTTAAGCTTGCCTAAGTTGACTTAATTTACCCTGCAGCTACACTGCAGCTTGCTTAAGTCGACTTAAGGAAAATAAAGTCAACTTAATTAAAATTAAGTCGACTTAATTAAACCTCCTTTCTAGTAGACCTAAGGCTTAAGTCAACTCCCTAGAGTCGACTTAAGCCAGTGTAGACATGGGGTAGCCCTAAGTCGACTTAGGGCTACGCCAGGGCTACACCAATGCCCTCCCTGCCGGGGGGGGGCACAGGGGGAGCGTGGCATGCCCCCCCACCTGGCAGGGCAGAGCCCTGCCCACCCTGCTCCTATGCCCTGCCAGGGTCCCTGTCCCCCTTTGCTCCATTGTACCTAGGTACAATGGGGCAAAGGCTCAGCCCCCTGTCATTGGGCAAGGGGTGCCCCCCCGCTCCCATGGACCTGCCCTAGGTCCCCTAGCCCCACAAAGTCGACCTAGAGCATCCAGCATGGACGCTCTAGGTCGACTTTGTAAGTTCCCCTTTAAGTTGACTTTAATTTTCAGTGTGGACACACTAAGTCGACTTAAATACACAAGTGTAGACATAGCCATAGGTCTTTAACCTAAACAGTCCCATGAGATGAAGAGGCACAGACTGTCAGGAACATATCTATTAAAGACACTGTTGAATTTAACCTGACCACAACTCGGATCAACTCCAGATCACTAGATGACACCAACAAACCTTCTGTCCATTATGAACCAAGCAGACACTTGCCTCATTTCATTAAAGGCCAGAGGCAGATTAATTCATGATGCAAACAATCTTACAGTCTAAAATAAGTACCATAAGGCAACAGAAAATAAAGACCCTTCAAAATAGGGAGTGTCCTGAGACCAGGTACCTGATGGACGCAAGAAGACATGACCAATTCAGAGCACTGTACACCCTTCTACACATCCATTCTGATCAAACCACCATTTGAAAGCTCCCTTGGGCGCTAGAGCTTTGCGGGGCATAGACATGTTGGGGAAATCGCCTATGACTGCCCTTCATAGCGGTGGTCAGAGCACGCACGCTCATCAGCAACACAAGGTTTTGAAAGCCATTGTGTGGGATTAGACTGCACAGCAGGAAGAGTGCCAGAGTTCCATCTCCATGAGTGCCCCCACCACTGAAAATGCGGTTATGTTAGTATGATCGTGGAAGGCTAGTGGTGGCACACACAACACTGCATGTGATCCTCTGCGATAGCAGGGTCCTGAAAGAGCAATGGTCCTGAAGGACAACAGGCTGAGCTGCTAGTTAAGACTGAGAAGGGCAATTTCCCCGTGGGATAGAAATAAGTCTCTGTGTAGGGATGATGCTACTTCTTGGTGGAGTATCTGAGATGAGATCTGACAATTCAGTGGAGAGAGGCACAGAGCAGGCACAAAACTTACTCAAGAGACAGAGTCATATCCAGGGTAACTCCCAGATGGAATTATAACGAACAGACTAAGTCACACTCACAAAGTCTGTTGGGCCAAGGACACCAATCAACAATCTATAGTTATAACATCAATCCGCCCGGTCACGAGTGAAAGGAACAGAACAGCAAGAGGCAGGGTCCACCTTGCTCTTTGTTGGTTAGGAACAGAAAGCACGCTCACTGGCAGTGCTGGATCATGCCCTTCTCAGCTGATGACCAGATTGTATCATGATTTGATCACTCCGGCAAGGAGATACAGCGGAAGCCACTTGACAGAGCAGGATTATAGCCAGAGGGCTAGCAGCCTTATTCCAAACAAGTCTACTAGCCTTATTTAAAAGATACCCAAAAGATCCAACCAGATTCTAACTAGGTTGGCCCTCTACATACTGTGTATTATAGAGTCAGTCTCTCTCTCTCTCACACACACACACACACGCACGCGCGCGTGCATTGCCCTTGTGTAGCCCCTCACATCCAAGGATCTCCAAGAGCTGTACCTGCTTGAATTCTCAACACCCTGAGGTAACTAAACACTATAGTCCAGTTAGTTACCACTGAGTAAGCGTCTTAGCCAGGACCACACAGCAAGATGATGATAGATAGGATTACAACCCAAGAGTCCTGACTCAGCTGCTCTACTGTTAACTACTAAGAAACTCCACCCCTTAGGCCACTTCAGGAGGACTATTTAACAAGAAATTCACTGTCATCTGAAGGGTTATCTTGCTTTCCTCGTGGCATGTATGTTCAGTTACAGCAAGTGAGCCAAAGCACCCGAGCTAGCATTTTCTGACCCCAACATGCTCCAGTGTCAGAAAAACCAGCTTTCAGAGTTCCCATCTGTAGCACTTGGCACATCCCAGGAAGAACGCAAGTCTTCTCACAAGTATAATATGCCCAGCAGTCACTTGGCATATTGCATGGTTATATCACCCTTCACAAGAAGCACCTATCCATTCCACCATGGGGAAAAAAACGAAGAAATAACAACCCTGATTTCAAATAATGGAAGCCACCATTCAAAACAAAACAAAAACGCCTCTTCCCCCATGTTTCCCCAGCCCATGTTATCAGTACTACCAAGGCAGGAGCACACATTCTGACCAAGAATGTGGCAGCTGGACACAACCTCAGTTCTCAGTTTCGGGGGTTGTAGCCAACATTCACTACAGCACAATACACAAAGTTTAAAAATTGCAGAATATTCTTGGCCTGGTCTGGACTTGGGGCCTGGCCAGGAACTCAATGGCCACAACTCAAGAGGCTGAGTTACTCCACTTGATGCTCGAGTTAGCTCAGTTATCACAAACTGTGGTTTTCCTTGGCAGCACTTGCGGTCCAGCTTGCTGTTGCTACGCTGGCCGTTGACTGCCAAATTCAAGCTAATCCTACATGCACTCAAGGACCTTGCTTTGGGCCCAGTATTCACCATAAACGTGCAGCACCATCCATCTAATCACAGACATAATGAAAGAGGTGTGAGAACAAAGCTCAACAATACAGCAGAGTCCACCCTCCTGCAGTGAATAATGTTACAGCCCAAAGAAACCTCTAAGGAAGTCGTCAAATGCAACGATGAAAACAGAAATCTGGAAGAGTAGGTAAAAGGTAATGTCGTAAATTGCAGCTTAAAAACAATCGCTGTGGGTAAATTGCTTTTTAACAAGCAGACAAGCTCTATCAATAGCATCTACCGTATGTTTTTATAAAGTGCAGAAATATGTTTTTAAAAGGCCAGTAAATAAAGTTCCTATCGATTTGATCTCAAGTGTAATCTGTTTTTCTGTCTGCCACCAAGACTGGTAATAAAGCAGAATCATGTAATACGGCATTTCGGCTAATGCGGCTATACATCACCTCAGGGACTGCACGCTCACGGGCGATCTATCATTTTCTATTGGGACTGCTTAGCTGCAGAATTTATAAACTTGCTCCAAATTGATGCAACGTCCAATTTTCTTTTCCAATTTATTTTTGGTTGAGCAAAGCAATATTGAGGCGTCTGGGAGACAAGGAGGGAGCATTTCCCGTCTGTCCAGATGTTCCCCACTTAGCCCCGACTTCCTGCTCGAATGAGTGCAGGCTCTCGAAAGCGCCTTGTGGTGGAGAGTGAAGACCATGACTCCTCTGCAGGGAGACCTGTCAATGGGTGTCTGTTCCTTGCTCTCAGGCAGACACTTTAATAGCACTGCTGGTAGCGCTTGCTCCACATTAGAAACACAGAGCACTTCACGAACACTGACTAATCCTCACGACATCCCTGGGGGCTAGCACATCTGAAGCTACCTAGAACTTCACAGCCCAATCTTGCAAAAGGATCTGCCATCACGGACCATTTGCATACGTATGAGTCTCTTGGCTGTTCACATCTGGGGTCTTATTCCATGCTTACTTAGACCTTGACAGCAGCAATGCAGAGACATAACAGATCATTCTGTTTCAAAAGTACAGGCCCCTCGTGTGGCCTGGCCGTGTGAATGGCGGCCTGGGTGTCAGGACTTCTGGGCTCTAACCCCAGATCTAGAAGGAGGTGTGGTGCAGCAGTGGAAGCAGGAATGGGGATTCCAGGGTTCTATTCCCGACACCAAATGCTTGCTGGATCTTAGGTAAAGTCCCCTTACCATTGCAGACTTCTTCTTCCTCGGCCGCCTTATCTAGGGACGACGACTATTACTAGCCGACTACCTCCAAGGGGACACAGTTTAATTGAGTAGCCTAAAATTCTCATTTCAGGTACAGGCTGATTTTGGTATGTTGTCTATTGTACTGCACTATAATGCTAGTTTTCAAAGAAACTTTTATTGCACTAAGCATTCTGCATGAAGAAGAAGATACTATATTTTATTTTTAATATTTTATATATTTTTAAAAGAATGATGAAGGGAAGTACGGTAGACACCGATCTGCCCGTTTAACTTCCCCCAACATGATGTTTGGAGAGGCTACGCATTTGGTAGCTGAGACTCAATATTTAGGGGGTTTTAAGTGTCTTAAAAACACAAATACAAATTTGAAATTGAACAAACAGATTAACCCTCTGTAAATCAGGAAAGCAAATCAGATACTGCAGTGAGGAAAGCTATACAAGAAGATATAGGGTACTAGACTATGTCAAGAGTCCCGGTTTCTGTTCCCAGCTTTATAACTAACTTCCCTGCTTTGTGCCCAGTTCTCATCCGACTCGTGTGTCTGTTTGGTTTCAAGTTCTTTGGAACAGGCACTGTCTCTTGCTATTCATCTGTACAGCACGTGGCACTGTACTGTACATGGGCCCTTTGAACTCAATGAGGCTCCCTGGCTCAACTGTCACATAAATAAGTGGAAGTTGGAGTCACTCATCCCTGTACAGCCAAAACATCATGCTGGGCCTTGAAAACCACCCTGGGAAAGTATCAGTGAAGAAAGAGTTAACCAGTCAATCTAGTTTCACATGCCCAGCTCAGAAAGCTTCAGTAGAGGAAAGTAAAATCAGCCTTTGGAAAGTCTTAATTTCAATAAGAACTTTAGCAGCCTAGGCAGATGGGTTTGTGAACCTCTGGTTTTTAACCAGACAGTGTGTGAGGTTTGCACACCAGCTTTCCCCAATAGGAACAGTCTGTTCCTGCAACCCCAGCTCAGCGTATCTGGCAGAAGCAGCTTGCAGTGGTGGTGCTTTTCATCTTGGGGAATCGACAGTTTAAGGTTACGCTGAATCCCACTGAGTGGGATCTACTTTCCACACAAGAAAACAAAGACATGAATTGAGTTAGCACTAAGAGCCCCCAAAACCTAGAGAGCAAGAATCTTCCCACCTCAGTTTAAAATAGCCTCTGAGAAAATGTTCAGGATCTTATTCTTTGGATCCAAGAAACTTCTATGAGAAGACACACAAGAACTGTTTAAAAATACATGTTCCTCCCTCTAGGCTTAATGTTAGTCTCAAAGTACCTGGAGAGTGCATTTGACTAAAGCTACTCCACAGAGCTTTCTTTACAAATCCTGGGACAAATTCAATTCTCCTTACACATGTAAGCACCCCCTGGGTGAGCAAAATAGGCAGGATATAGTCTCAATTAAATAAATCACAGGTGAGGTCTGTGAGGCAAGAAGTGTTGCCCTATTGCATGTGCACAGAAAGGCCAAGGATTTCAAGAATGGCCTTGATCTTTGGAAGCCCCATGTGAGAAAACTTGGGACTGACTATCAGAAGTGTCCATCTAAATGATGTCACTAGCAGTGACTGGTGCGCAATACCTCCAAAAATTATGTCTTATGTGCCTCAAGTTGTCCCCCTCAAGGGGAAAAAAATGTCATCATTGGCTACTTTGGAAATTGTCTTAAGTGACTTGACAAAGTATCAGAGTCAGGCTTAGCAGCCCCTGACTAAGCACTAGATCAGCGGTTCCCAACCTTTTCAGTAACACAGCACACTTCAATGAGACAAAACAATTCCACAGCACACCCACTTTTTTCAGCCGAATTGATTGCTCATAAATGTCACATTTACTTACATTTACTATGGTTACTGTCTTCCTAGAGAGATTTGCAACATAGTGCATACAACAAGCTAAAGAAGGATCAAATGTATTCATGTTTCAAATCCATTAGAAAAAAATACACATCATCTCAACGTTGCCCTTTGGGCACCTGCATTTAGAATGTTCATGTTTTAGAATCGACTGATACCTCACTTTTAATTTGATGATTAATTTTCATGAGTTTTATGAGTTGCAGTTTCGGTTGGTAAGAACAGCGGTTCTCAACTACTGTATCAGGACACATTATCAGGTCACCACACTGCAGTAAGGATGTCACGGAGAGCTGGGGAGATAGCTGGATTTGGCCTGGGTATGGGATGATCTGGTGTTTCCTGTAGGGTCGTGAGATGCTGCCAAGTGTGTTGCGACCCACAAAAGGTTGAGAATCACTGAGATAAACATTGTTTCATCTTAAACAATATTCTGTTTTACATTGATTTTCATTAACTTTGTACAAAATTTCATGTACACTTCTCACAGTATACTGCTTGAAAACCACTGTACTAGATCACAAATTCTCCATACTGCTTCTTCCCTTAGCTAAGCCAAAGCTGCTGAGAAATAATTTTTTCTACAAACTTCTCCAACCTTTACACTTTCAGTAATTACAAGATCTTGAAGCGCAAGACTTCAGGCTAAAAATACTGGTTTGGAGGAATAGTTTTTTCCATTGTACCCTGGCTCCCTTATTAAGGAAGCATTAATTGATTTACCAATCCTTGCCATGTAAAATATCAGAAACAAAACAATTATTACAAACAGTTAGCTTTTGTTTAACAAGGCATTATACAGTATTATAAATAGAAAGATCCAAAGATTAAACAGGTTGCTTTCTATTATGGAGTAAGAATCATTACAACACCTATGACATGTCATTTCTAGTGATTTTAAACAAAAAAATGAGTGAAATCTCTGATTATACATTTAACAGACCAGGAATGTCAATCAAATGTTAATGTTCAGAGAAGTTGGAGAGATGTGGAAGGGTGGGGGGTGTTTGGTTTTTTGACAGATGACTATGCTTAGGGTGTTGAATAAATGGTAACCAAAATATCTAGTGTGGCAGACCGAGCACTCTCAACCCCCGTGGGTCCTGCGCTTCATGTAGTGGCAGCCAGCTGAGGCACAGTTCTCCCACCTCCAAACCCCCAGCATTATGGATTCTCAGTCCTTCCTACCCTGGGGCTGGGCTCTCCGCTCCACAGGCCGCTGGGCCTGGGGCCCTAAGGCCAATCTGGACAAACTTGCCTGACTGCCTGTACATCCTAGGTGCTGTCAGTAACAGCTACTGGTCAGCTCTCCTCCACTCTTCTTCGCTCTGTTCTCCTCCACACAAATTCTGCTCCTACCTCCACCTCCAAACAACACACCCAAACTCCCTCCTGCCTGGCTGCAACAGGGGCTTTTTCTGTCCTTCTTAATTGGTGTCAGCTGCTGTAACTGACTCTGGGTTCCTTAACTGGAGTCAGGTGTTCCAATTGACTCCTGGTGCCTTAACTGGCTCAAAGAAGCCCCACCCCAGCTACCCTGGGAACAAGGCCTTTCTAAGCCTGGGACTAATATACCTGCCCTCCACCATCCTCCTCCATGTCCTCCTCCATCTCCTTCCAAACCGCGCCCTTTGACCTTCACACCTGTTTCCTGTTATTTCATGTGTTGTCCCCCGTAATCATTTGAAAGCCGGGTCTAGTGCGTCCTCCCCTTAGGCTGGGGGAGGGGCTTTAGTAGTGGGCAGGCTGGTGCCCACCCACCTCCCCGGTTCTTCAATAGGACCATCCTCCTCCATCTCCTTCCAAATCGCGCCCTGTAAACATCTGTACACACTCGTGCTCCATACCATTCACTTCCTCGCCCTCGTGTCCCGCCCCGACACAAAGTGGCGGGACCTGATTCCATCTGTAGAGGGCGAGGACCCCCGGTGGGCCAGTCTATATGCCACCTTGACTCCAAGGCCCGCCGGGGATATAAGTTGGCGGCTCCTTCATGGAGCCGTGAGCACGGGCGTGTTCCTGGCGCGGTTCACTCCCCGTCCCGACACCTGTCCATTTTGCGGAGTGAGGGAGACCCTGGTGCACGCCTACCTTGAATGCGCCAGGTTGCAGCCCCTTTTCCGGCTCCTCCAGAACCTCTTATTGAGGTTCTGGCTGCACTTTTCCCCACACCTCTTTCTTTATGCACTCCCCATCCGTGGCCCCACAAAGTCGCGGGACCTCCTCGCCAACCTCCTCTTGGCCTACGCCAAAGTGGCCATATATAAAACCAGAGAGAGGAGGTTGGCTGAAGGAGGTTCCTGTGACTGTGGGGCCTCTTTCCGGTCCCTCGTTCGTGCACGCATCCGGGCAGAGTTCCTCTGGGCGGCGTCCACTGGCTCCCTCGACACCTTCCGGGAGCAGTGGGCGCTGTCCGGGGTTCTCTGCTCGGTGTCCCCTTCCGAGTCCCTGATTTTGATCCTTTGACCCTCACACCCATTCCTGTTTGTCATTTGTTGTCCCCCGTATTCACTTGAAGCCGGGTCCAGTGCTCCATCCCCTTAGGCTGGGGGAGGAGTTTTAGCAGTGGGCGGGCTTGCGCCCGCCCACTTCCCCGGTTTTCAAAAGGACCATCCTCCTCCATGTCCTCCTCCATCTCCTTCCAAACCACGCCCTTTGACCTTCACACCTGTTTCCTGTTATTTCATGTGTTGTCCCCCGTAATCATTTGAAAGCCGGGTCTAGTGCGTCCTCCCCTTAGGCTGGGGGAGGGGCTTTAGTAGTGGGCAGGCTGGTGCCCACCCACCTCCCCGGTTCTTCAATAGGACCATCCTCCTCCATCTCCTTCCAAATCGCGCCCTGTAAACATCTGTACACACTCGTGCTCCATACCATTCACTTCCTCGCCCTCGTGTCCCGCCCCGACACAAAATGGCGGGACCTGATTCCATCTGTGGCGGGCGAGGACCCCCGGTGGGCCAGTCTGTATGCCACCTTGACTCCACGGCCCGCCGGGGATATAAGTTGGCGGCTCCTTCACGGAGCCGTGAGCACGGGCATGTTCCTGGCGCGGTTCACTCCCCGTCCCGACACCTGCCCTTTTTGCAGTGTGAGGGAGACCCTGGCGCATGCCTACCTTGAATGCGCCAGGTTGCAGCCCCTTTTCCGGCTCCTCCAGAACCTCTTATTGAGGTTCTGGCTGCACTTTTCCCCACATCTCTTTCTTTATGCACTCCCTATCCATGGCCCCACAAAGTCGCGGGATCTCCTCGCCAATCTCCTCTTGGCCTACGCTAAGGTGGCCATTTACAAGACCAGGGAGAGGAGGTTGGCTGAAGGAGGTTCCTGCGACTGTGGGGCCTATTTCCGGTCCCTCGTCCGTTCACGTATCCGGGCAGAGTTCCTCTGGGCAGCGTCCACTGGCTCCCTTGATACCTTTCGGGAGCAATGGGCGCTATCCGAGGTTCTCTGCTCGGTGTCCCCCTCCGAATCCCTTATTTTGGCCCTTTGACCTTCACACCTGTTTCCTGTTATTTAATTTGTTGTCCCCCGTACACAATTGAAGCTGGGTCCAGTGCTCCATCCCCTTAGGCTGGGGGAGGAGTTTTAGCAGTGGGAGGGCTTGAGCCCACCCACCTCCCCGGTTCTTCAATAGGACCATCCTCCTCCACCATCCAATTGAAACTGGGTCCAGTGCTCTCTCCCCTTAGGCTGGGGGAGGAGTTTTAGTAGTGGGCGGGCTTGCGCCCACCCACATGCCAGTCCTTCAAATAGGACCATCCTTCTGTAACCCTTTCCTGTTTTCACATTAGTTGTCCCCCGAACTTAGTTGGATCCGGGTCTAGTGCCTCCTCCCTTAGGCTGGGGGAGGAACTTTAGGAGTGGGCGGGTTTGCGCCTGCTCACCTCCCGGTCCCCAAATAGGACCATCCTCCTGTAGCCATCAGGCCTTGGTCCGTCACACTAGGTATCGGTCCTCTGCCTGCTATGCTGGATATACAAGTGGTGTGTTTACATTTTTCCATTATAACCTCCCATATTTTTTGAACCGTTCTTCTTTTTCTAGTAGGAGGCTTTCAATAATTGAGCAGCTAGCAGCAGATGAGATTAGTTCTTCTTTTCCTTTTTGTGACTATTTCTGCTATCAAGCCCCAAAAGCATCATTTAAAGATCCATTGGTAACCAGTATCCAACAGCTTGCAATATTTCGTTATGGATTACAACCCAATACTTTCCAAGGACTGCTATCCTGGCTCTTATAATCCTGATCAGAAACTATCATTCAAACTTTTTAGGGTCTGAAACTCTCTGTTCAAATCTGGTTGCAGATGTGAGCAAAAGGGACTAGGAATTGTGGCCCATATTTTCCGGATTCCCTATTCTGACAGTGACCAGCATCAGATGCTTCAGAGTGCAAAAAAACCTTTCTAATGGACCAATATGCATTCATCTGCCCATGGCAGGCTAAGCTTGGGCCCTGCAGGATGTGGGTTTATGTCCTAGCTACTGTAAACTCAGAGGAGGAGATTGATCATTTCTTGAACAGGTATCTCTGAATACTATTAGCCTGTCCATGTGCCTGCCCCGCATGACTGTAGGATTGTACACAAGAGCAACGAACACTTTGAGGAGCTTTGCCACACGCCTGAGAGGTAGGAAACACCTCACATAGACTGCAGTGCAGAAAGTGGAGACACACCCGTGTGGAAGGCCTATACAACACTTAAGTCCCGCTTCACCCTTCACTGTGGCCTTAGGTGGTAGCCTTTTGCTGGCTCTGGAGCAAATTTCCCCTGAGAGAGTGACTTGCCCAAGATCGCACAGCAATTGTAGCAGAGCCAGGAACTAAACTCCAATATTTTGTATTTATATTGGGGTATCACCTAGGACTCTCAATCACAGACCAGGACTCCATTGCACTAGGTGCTGTACAAACAATCAGACGTAAGATGGTAAGACAGACTGGAGAGCTATTGCAACAACTGGCCTATATCTTTTGCCTGCTTTGGAATTTACCGTGGAAAATAGGTCAAGTGATTTTCAATAAAGATTGTTATAAACAGGTGCAATAGAACCAGACAGAGGGGCTACATTAGTCCAAACAAAGGGTCATGTTGATACAGTCCAAGGACTGTGGAAATTGTGCTAGTTAATAAACATGATCTAGAGCTGGAACTTAACCAATCAGATCTGGTGTGATGGATATTAGGCCTAACTGCTGTTAAAAACGAATGGTGGGCGGGTGGGGGAGTGTGATTTATGCCACCTACTTTCCCCTTCTTTAGTGTTTTTAAAGGGAGAGTTTGAGGGGGAGAATTTTCTTCCCCCAGCTCATTCCCCAACCTGGCAGCACTGCAGCTCACCTCCAGGGTCTTCTTGAGAGGAAGGCCAGGTGGTTTGCTCTTGTTTAAGGAACTTTGTTTTCATCTGTGAGTGCTGAAAATCACCAAGTTACCATAACATTCAGTCCTCAGCCCTCCAATGGGGCTATTCAATTACCAGCAGCGGAAAGGCACACAAGACCCTGTATTGTATTCCATACTGTCTTGGGCTATTTTCTGCCCCACTGTTTCTTGTCTCCTACTCTCTTGGCTTCACATCAGATTCTAAAAATCAACTAAACTGCATCCACACAAGTCTTCCTTGTTTAAGGAGAAACGGAACCAGCCAGATGATGGCCCTTATCAGATGATAATTAAATACGTTCCAATCACTAGGTATCATGGTCAACTTGCCAGCCAGAGCATCCACTCCTAACTAAGCAGTGGTCCAGTGTTTCAAAAACAGAAAAACAAGTCTCTCAAAACTTGTGTCTGCTTGTTCAGAACAGGATCGTTTTATATCTTTCACATCAGGAAAGAGTAAATTTAGCTTTTGCCTTCTCAGAGAAAGGTTGCTCGCAAATAAGACAAACAAGGAGTCCTGTGGCATTTTTAAAGACTGACTAAATGTATTTATCACATGAGCTTTCATGGGTAGAATCCCTCTTCATCAAACACATGAGATGGAGGTTAACGTATGAAAGGAGATATATAAATGCAGAGAAGGGTTAAATCACAAGGTCTGCAAATGAGAGAGATTGATATTTTGACTCTAAAAGGAGAGGGAATTTGATACAATCTGCCTAAGTTTGCTTGGTATAATCACTCAGCCACAGTTTCAATATAAATGTTTGTTTTAATTTCTTGCATTTAATCAATAAACTTTGAATTTGAATGTATGCTTTAGTGTGTTTGACAAATAAAGAAAAACCAAGAGCTCTTTTTAAAGATAACCCCAAACCTGCCCACTACTGTTTATAAACTTTCACTGTCTAACATTAAATGCCCTTCACTCTCTGGGAGCAATATCCATGCAAGAGAGTATCAGGAGACAGCATTGGTCAGCATGAGGGCCAGCACCTCAGCCATACCAGTGATCCAATCATTGCCAAGTTTCTTGTGGGCATGTTGGAGGACAACAAGGTAGCTTTGTGGGAATTTACAGGAGAGCTCGTTCTAAACATGAAGATTGCTGTTCATAAAGTATAACAGATGGAGAAGCTAGCATTATTATATACCTCAAATTCCAATCCAGCATCTCAACATCAGGATCATCCCTCCTCTTTGCTAAGTTCTTCGCTTCAAAAATACCACATTGCAGCAATTTCCACTGGTTAATTCTATGTGGTGGGGATAAAACAGACAGGGTGGGCGCCCCTTTCCCCTCTTCCCCCCCAAAAAAGTCCATTTTCCCATCCCTCCCCATGGCTCTGACTTACCAAGGCAGAAGACGAAGACAGTGACATTTTGGAGGCAGCCAATCACTGCCATCTCACCTGGCTTTGAGAACATTTCTTCCTCTCAAGATGTAACACTCGAGAGTTTTACGGCATAGCCCTAACAGATTCTCATGTGAATTAAAAGCTGGTGCCTCCACCGAAAGGAGCCGTGTTCAGTGATGCTCTGTCGTATGCATTCTGAGACCAACTGAGACAGCAAACCTGCCAATGAAGTAGCTGGCGGCCGAGTTATCATTGATGGTCAAATTCTATTCCCAGTGGGTTATGCTGGGCCCTAGCTTTATAAGGATCGTATTGGAAGACTATCAGGCTATGTCTACACTTGCACTTTTAAGTCGACTTTAACTAAGTCGACTTAGTGTGTCTACACTTAAAATTAAAGTCAACTTAAAGGGGAACTTACAAAGTCGACCTAGAGCGTCCACACTGGATGCCTAGGTCGACTTCTAGGGGCTAGGGAGACCTTGGGCAGGTCCATCGTGGCGGGGGGGGGAACCCCTTGTGTGCAATGAGGCAAAGGGGGATAGGGACCCTGGCAGGGCATGTGGGCAGGGTGTGATGCTGTCTGGATTTAGGGAAGCATTTATGCTATTATTTTCTATCCATATATCCTAAATGCTATAATCCATAGGAGTTATGTCATGTTTGGTATCAATAGAAAGGTAGTAATTTGCTGGGAATGATTATATAGTTTATGTCTAGGAATTGAATTTGGATTAGAAATTAGTTTAGTTAGGAATTTGGTGTTATATCTATACTTTAACTTGTGTGATTTTATGGAAATGTCTGAGAGAGGCAGGTGTGTAAAACCATTGTCTCCTTAATGTTAAGGAATGTGCCAGGTGATATGGGCCCAGGAAGTAAACTGATGAGCCATTAAGGACACAATGGTTGTCGTCCTTATGTCCTTAATGGAAAATTCCTAAACATTAAGGACACAATGGTTTTACACACCCGCCTCTCTCAGACATTTCCATAAAATCACACAAGTTAACTTAGGGCTACCTCAGGGCTACACTGGCTTAAGTCAACTTTAGAAAGTCGACTTAAGCCTTAGGTTGAGTTAAAAGCAGGTTTAATAAAGTTGACTTAATTTTCATTAAGTCGACATTATTTTCCTTAAGTCGACTTAAGCAAGCTGCTTAAGTGTAGTGTAGACGCAGGGTAAATTAAGTCTTAATTTACCAGTGTAGGCGCAGCCACAGAGAGCTCAGGCGAGCTCTGACTGAGACTACAGCGGGGCCCAAATCATGTGAGGTGGTGTGTAGCCTTCCTGTTCCAAAGCCTCTGATGTTTTCACTGAGCCCCCTCTCTGTCCATCACCAAGAGTCTCTTATTCCCTACTGGGACAGTAATTGGACTGGCCTAGGGTTGAGCCATTGGTGCACACCTAGACTAGTTTGACATGCAGAAAGCCTGCAAAATCCAAGTTCCTGCCACTGTATACTAACATAGAATGCCTGGCTTGCACAGAGGTGGGGCGCTAACCACACCCAGTGAAATGAGTGAAAGCTGGGAGAGGAGGCTCTGTGCCTCTGAAAGTTAAGCCAAAATGGTTTCTGCTCTTCAGACTGTCTCTCTGGTTCTGGTCTAAACATTGTGTAGGAACAACTCTGCAGTCACTGGAGGGAGAGACCAGTTCAAATATTAAGGACTGCCACAGGACTAACTCTTGAAGTAATGTATTCACTGGGAAGAAGGGGGCAGGACCAGGTCCTGAGCTTGGGGGTTGATTGTACATTTCGGTACCTCCCAAATTAACATGGATTAAAAAGAAATAGCTAAAACCCAGGAGAGGAGAACCAGAGATCGGGCCAAATCCTCAGATGCGTAAACAGGGCCAGCACCATTTGTTTCAGAAGTGCCACGGTGATTTGCACCAGCTCAGGATCTGACCTTCTGAGTCAGTGAGAGCTCTCATACACTATGTAAGATGTGGTTGTTAATAGCTGGAGCTCAGAACAATAGTTGCAGCGTGATCCGTTTGTTTATTTCTTTTAAAAAACACACCACTTGGCCAGACCACCTGAGAATCGAGTTTACTGGGATCTCAGCCCAGTTTCTAACAGCACAGGTGTCTGCATTCTCTCCCCTAAAAAAAAAAATCCACTCCACTGAACCTGGCCTCCTTGTTGTCTGTCTCAGCTGAAAAGCCAAACTCAGAGTCATCTCTGAGCAGAGAGATGAGGTGCCGGAAACTTCTTTCGCAAAAGCATCACAGGCCCAAACACAAGTCGCTTCTGGAACAGCAGCAGCATCCTTGTGGGGCTGCAGCAATGGGCAGAGCCGAACCAGCAGAGCTGGAGGCTTGAGGGATTAGAAAGAGAATCACCTTTGCTGCCATCTTCCCGCACTGGCATGTGTGATCAGATTAATTCAGAGAGCTCTGTAATCACACTGAATGAGATCTCTTTGCACTTTTCACCTTCCTGCCAAGGATCAAGAACTTTACATGCCTTAATATGTCTCCATTAATATTATACACATTTTGCAAACGGGGCGGGCGAGGCGTGGGTACTGGGCATAGAAAGAGCCGGTGACTTGACCAGTGAATCTGCGGTGGCACTGGGAATAAGACACGATCCCGAACTCCTAGTCCTGTGCCTTACTGCATGGCCATACCTAATGAGGGTTTGCATTCAAATTGCAAAGCTCACTTTGGAGCATGGGCTACACAAGTTGCCACTTGCTGGCCTCTTCCCACTTCAGGAGGGGAGCTGATCCCACCCAACTAGCACAGGTGCAGCTTGCCCTGCAGGTACCACACCCTCTCCCCATTGCACGCACAAAGGCAGCATAACCCTCCTAAGTACAGGAGGAGAGAGGCAACACACGCCACATGGAAGAGCTAACATTTGTGGAAGCAGTCTGCACCTACAGTGCCAACAAAGGAAAGTGCCCTCAGTCCAGCCTTCCCCAGGGGGCATGCTCCATAGACTCAGTTTGCTGACAGACACCACAGATCATCACAATGCCACGTACCTGGCAAAATCAACTACGCTATATCCTTTGATGGGGATCAACTTCAAAGGTGCTGGTGTGGAACTGGAAATCACACAGGATCACGACTAGACTGGATCTCAGCCCAGCCAGCAGCTTGACTGGCTTCTGTGCTGACAAACTGCAGGAAAATTGAGATGTTGCATTGGAGGCAAGCCGAACCCGTGTCCTAAAGAGACTCCGCAAGAGGTAGAAGGCAGCAAGCTGCTTGTGTGTGTTACTGGGGAGTATCTCAGAGCATGCAAAACCATGGATAACTCCAACTTCTAGCTTTATGCATCACTGGAAAGCATCCAAATACCATGATGATGGGCACAGGATAAGAACCTAATAGAAAGGTAACTCGGCATCACTTCCTCCCCCTAACTTTAGGGTCATCTTTCTTCATAACCTGCCCTCTAATCAAACACTTTCTACTCATTTTATTGGAAGAGTATAACTTCCACACCGGTTACACCTTGGTGGCATCTTATTCTCTCCCTGCAACCCCACTCATTTTCACGGGCCCAATATTTTGAATGGATACTGACCCCATTTTCTCTGACACCTCATCAAAAGGTTGGATACATTATTCATCCAGAAACACAGTGCCACATCCAGACCAATGACTAGCTTAAAAAGGAGCATGTTCGGAAGACTAATTCGCCCTAGGAAGAGAAATCTTATATACCAAAGATCACCATGACAGGATTTTTGAACATGCATGTAGAATATGGCCCAGCTTGGATCATTAATTTTAATAGTTAACTGGACTGGAGGGGAAAAAAATCCCCCTCTTCCCATGGAAGATTTTGGTTTTCCTAGGGGAAAAAAATGCTTTGATTCTTTGAAAAGCCAGCTTTCCACTTGCAGGAAGTGTCTTGCTTAAAGTTTTCATTTGGTCAAAATGGAAAATTCTTGGCCAGCCTTACACTTAGCTCTTTCCTAGAAAAAATAACAATTAAGTAGCAAAAGCACCCATCAGTATTGTTTTCCCTGTTTTCACAGATGAAGAAATTAAGGCAAAAAGGGGAAGCGACTTGCCCTAGTTCACACAGTAAGTCACAGAGTGATGGGAAGAACCCATGAGACCTGACCCTCAAATGCCAGTTCTAAGCAAAACATTATCACCTGCTGGGGTGCCTGCCGGAGGGCACACCTGTGGGAATCCACAAAGTGAGGCACCTTCTTATGCACCTGAAGCCCATGAGCAACCATACCACACTGCAGACCTGGAGTCTGGTTCAGCCAACCATGCAATGTCTGGGGTCAGCCCTGAGTCCAAACACTAGTTTCCAGGTCAGACTGTGTAGAAACAGAAATTTTGGTAGAAACAGATATTACAAGAGTTCCTCCACACTTCAAAAGCATCCTAAGGCATTGAGCGGTTCATATATACAGAAACTCGGCAAGCAGGGCTCTTCAGAGTTAGCTTTGCATTTCAAATCTCACTGTGCATTGCCCCTTGCTGAAAATTAAAGTACTATAACGTGCTGCAAAACCCAGCACATTGTGCGCGCGCGGGCACGCCTCTCTCTCTCTCTCTCTCTCTCTCTCTCTCTCTCTCTCTCTCTCTCACAGACTTTTTTTAGAAACCTACCGAAGTGCTCAGGAGCAGGTTAGTCAGCCAGCCACACTTCTTCAGGGAGAAAGCATGTGTATACCACATTCATGCAGCTCCCCCTGCTGGCTAATCCTTCAGTGCCACCAGTGGCTCCAGAAGTGTGTGGAGAAAACAGTTTATACTAAGAGGGTCAAAGTAGGACAGAGGATCAGGACCCAAGGGTTTTGGTGCCCTAGGCAAACTATGATTTTGGCACCCCCCTCCCCCACATGTTATAAGAGATAACATTCATATTTGTTTTAAATAGAGAAAAAAATCACTTCCATCTAATTTACTGCCCGTTAAAGCCTGGTGCCCTAGGTGACCGCCTAGTTCGCCTATATGGTTGGGCCAGCCCTGCAGAGGGTAAAACTAAGTAAGCAAAAAAGTTGGGGCATTGGTCTAAACAGTGAGAGCTATTGAACCATGGAGTAGTGTCTCAAAGGGAAGAGATTGAAGGCTTGCCACAGGGGACACAGTTGTACAGATGAGGGAGAGCTACCCTCCATTGTGCTGGGTTAAATGGGGTTTTGTGAATTGTTTCTATTTTCTAATGCCATCAATTCTAGAATTTAAAATGGGACCTACAGAGAGAAAGAAGTGCTGGAGACACCAGCCTGGGCTCCCACGTTCATGGTATTTCAATTATGCCAAAGTCTTCTTGACTTTACAAGTTCCAAAGGGGTGGCCATGTTAGTCTAGTTCAGCAAAACAAACAAGGAGTCTGGTGGCACTTTTAAAGACTAACAAATCTGTACTACTCCAGCTTCAAGTGCCTGATGCAGTGGGATTTTGTCCCACAAAAGTTCATGTGATAAATGAATTCATTAGTCTTTAAAAGTGCTACTAGACTCCTCGTTTGTTTTGCTGAACTAGAACACCACAGCTACCCTTCTGGAACTTGCCTAGTTAAGAATGCTCACCGACCAACAGGAAAACTGGAAATCTCAGCAGTCTAACAAACCCACAGAAAACTATTAAGAGGAGGAGTCTGTGGACTGGATATAGGTTTGCTTGAATTCAGAAATAGTGTCCTCTTGGTCACCTTTCAGCTAAGCAATGTTGGGGCTACTTTTTATTTGAATGGGGGATCTCTGAGAGACACTCCAGTGCTAGAATGTGTAGGACAAATGGTTCTTTAGGCCCTCTTGAGCTACATAAAACCTCAGCACGGCAGTGGGGCACTGTGCTGCCTTGCAGATGAGATGTAAACTGACCACATGGTCATAAAATCATCCTGTCCTGATCACAGGGTCATAAGAGAAACCAGAGCACTTCCGACAAGAGTAACCCCAGCATACTGGCTCCATTCCCTACGGAGTGCTTGCAAGCAGAATAAAAGGGGAATGGTGCCATCTAGCAGTTTTCTACAAATACAGCAAGCATTTCACATGGTTTGCAAGTCTCTCGTGCACCAGCCTCCCCATGTGCTCCCCCCCTCCTGCCCCCATACTCACATGCAGAACAGAAAAAGAACGCTGTACTTGAGGCAGCAGAAGTCAGATTTTGCACAGCCGAGAGCCTTGTGTAATCACTTATACAAATCCACTGCCAAGAGTGGATGTAACACACTATTAGGCCAGTTTGGAGCAGTTTTTACAGATGGAAATGACAGCACAGGGGGGAGAATCAACTGACTAACAAACAGTGCTAATAGCGTCATGGCTGCAGAGAACTTTGGCCACTCACAGACATTGCTAGTGTGCATATACATCACACAATGGCCGCGCGTCCACAGATGGTTTGAAGAGCAGCTATCAGTCCCAAGGTTATTTACCAGCTTGTGACATATATGCTGCAGCAGGAAGAATGCCAGGCTAAGCATGCTGGCTACCGTGACGGTAGGGCTCTGGTGACGTTCAGCTGTTCATTCCTCCTTTATAGCCAGATGGGAAGCTCCCGTCTAGCTGTCTCAGATCTCCCAGCTGCGTAACTAGCCAGCAGTCTGCACCTCACCATTGTGTCCCCCTCCCTGCTGGCTGCTACTCATGCTTGGAACATCTTCTCATTAGTTCAACCCCTCCTTAAGATGTCTTTTTTCCTCAAAAACCTTTCAATGGCAATGCCCAGAGAAGAACAACGCAAGGCCCTTTCTCCAGCAAGCCGCATGCAATCATTATCTGCTGTAGGCTGCAAACTCCTTAGCAGAGGCAGAGTGTTTTATTTTGAGTCTGACCAGCCCTAAGCCATGACAAAGGTGATCAAATCCCCCTGTTCCTGGACTATACTGATTAGCATCCTGGCTGCTTTCACTTTGGCCCATTCATACAGGTCCAGCTTTTAATTCTCCCCAGTCAGATAATGGAAACTCCAACAGGCAGAGCCAGTGAAGTTATTGCTCTGCTTGGGTTAGTTTAAGAGTCTGGTTTAAAGAGCCAGTGAAAGAGAATCTGGAAGTCATTCAGGTATGTCTACACTACGTTGAAAGACCCGCAGCACAGCCTATCTGCATCAGCTGTCCTGGGTTGACGGAGCTAGAGCCTAGAGGGATGGGGGGGGGGATAAAATTAGTGCACACCTTTGGGCTCAGGCTGGGGCACAGGCCCCTTTCCTTTCACAGACTGCAAGCAAACCCTCTGGCAGTCTCAGGCATGGAGTAGGGTTAAATTCACTTCAATCCATCCCAAGGTTCAGGTTCACCACAAAATTCACCAGTATGGGGTTTGATTGAATCCAACAAGCTTCATTGAGTGTGATTCACCCCTAAGTTTGTTCAAAGCAGAGACAGGGGCTGAGACACAAGATTCAGACCAGGGCCTGGCATAAAGATGGGGCCCATTTGCAAATATTGGATACAGGATCAGATTTCAACCCAACATTAGAGATGTTCAGCTCTCAGATTCTGGCTCCCCCTGCTCCAGTGCTGGGTCACTGTGGCTGCTGGATCCAGCGCCTCCTTTGAGTTGGTCATGAAGCCTTCAGGGCTTGTTCCTGCACAGCTGCATCTGGTCAATGCAAGTCTCACTGGAAGCAAAATCTTTACTTCTATCCATTGCCCAATAGGGGCCGCTACCATGCTAAAAATAGCTCATCCCCCAGCAGGTTTGGGTAACCAGACTCAAAGATCCCGTATGTAGGAAAGAGTGAAAGACCCAGACAGCGGTGAAGAGCAGGGGGAATTTACTGCTGGCTCACATAAAGTAATTTGTTTTCTTCTTTGTGGTGTCAAGAGCTGTAATGATGCAGAATGTTGCTGGTAAGCACTATATCTCATTACCCAGCATGCACCAGGGTTAGGGCTAAAATTCATCAGGAGTTGTAGGGGAGGATGGGTATGGCTACCAGCCTTCCCGATTCACCCCCTCTAGGTTTCCAAGCATAGCAGCCAGTGAATCCCTTTCCTAGACAAGGTCTCCATTCCAGGCACTTGTCACAGAGGGGTAGAGAGAGTTCCTCTCCATTCTCCCTTCCCCAACCCATCACACCCGGCCTAGGCCTGGGCCCAGAGGCATCCAGGATTTTTCCAGATAGCCAATGACTCTCCTCAGCGACCTTCCCTCAGACAGTGGTTTGGATAGCGCTCTCTCTCCAGACACTGTCAGTGCCTCTCCATGCATCCCTAGCAACACTAGGGGCTTCCTTGCAATGGGCTCCGGTGTCTTCTCAGTCCTGGAATAAGGGACCAAGCACAGACCCCCCAAGGAGGGATGCCCCTGCAAAGCAATAGGGTGTGCTGTCATTACACACTCAGGCTAGTTCTTTATTGTCAGAGGAACTCAAGTGGAGGAGACCCTCAGGCTGATCACTGCTGGCAGAGGGATTCAGACAAGAGCCAGACTTGACAGAGCTAATGGAGGTGTCGAGTAACTGGCTATAGAAATGAGTCAAGTATAAACCTCACCCTTGAGCCTTCCTACCTCCTGTTTCCTTTCAGATACCACCAGCACCTCTCCTCCTGCCTGGAGCACAGCCTGAGCCAACACACCTGTGTGCTTCCTGCAGGGGCTGGTGTTGGGATACAGCTACTCTCTTCCCATTGCTCCCTGAAAACTGGCTTATGCTCTGTAACAAGCATTCTCTAGGTAAATTTGGGACTAGGCTGTAGCCTGCTCTGAATCACTTCTTCCAAAGCCCCTTCTGCTGTGGTTCAGCAGCTCCACATGTCCCTTGGCAGGACACAGGAGACCAGGGAAAGAGTGTACTGCTACAGTAAGCTATGCTGTTTAGAAACAAGAGCTAGAGCCTTTGAATCTGTATGATGCCTCCTAGAGCCTGACCAGTGCAGTGCAGAGACGGGCAGGACAGGTCTAATGCACACACAAAGGCTGGGAGGGGCAAATGTTTCCAGACAACAATGTACGGGCAATTGTTAGACTGCAGCCTCAGAGATATCAAGTTTGCACAAAATTACAGAAAATCTGCAATTACAGCAGCCCAACGCTCAAGGTGAAGCTGGAGTCCCTCTCCAGGGCACAAGCCTGGGCAAATAATATGAAGGTCCTGAATTGTCTATGCAACAAATCCCTCCACCTTCCCTTCTCCTCCTCCCCCAACCCTTAGTGTCACGGGTAAGGTCCAGAGGAGAGGAAGAATCAATACATCTGGTACCAGGTCCACTGCAGCAGTTGCCGGAGAAATGCTATAATGTTAGTACCTGCCCGCCTTAGGGACGCCACTCCAGATTTTCTGTCTGAATTTACTCTCATATCCTTACATTCTCCCAAATTCACCTACAATACAGCAACCCACATGGTTCATTTTGGCTGTGCAGCCGATGATTTCAGCAGCCCAACATTACTCTTACAAGACAAACAAGGAGTCTTGTGGCACTTTAAAGACTAACATCTATTTATTTAGTCTTTAAAAGTGCCACAAGACTCCTTGTTGGTTTTGCTGAACTAGACCAACACAGCTACTGCTTTGAATCTTACAAGACGGAATCACATTAACAATATCAGAGATGCTGGACAGTAAGGTTTTGGGGGGACACAAAGTTCTGCAAAATCAAAGATATTTGCAAGTTTACTTCTCCTTTAATTCAAAGAATAAAAGAATTTCAAAAATCTTCCAGACAATTGGTTTGCATCCAAAATCCTGCAGCTTAGAACTAGTGCAGGAGTGTCAGGAAGTGACGCCGACTAGATACAGAAGTGGTACTGAACAGCCTAGTGGGCTTTTGTTTATTTATTTGCAGAAGAGCTCTATGTAAGCTTGTCTTGTTCTCCCGCAAAAGCTGGCCAAGTAAAAGATATTATCTCACCCTGTTTATCAGCCTACTTTTGTTATCGGTGAGCATTGGAATACAAGTAATGAGCTTATTTAAATGGTCGGATTTAATAAACCAAGGTGTCATTAGTAACACAGGCAAGAAAATCTCATTTAAAATCATGTTTTTAAAAAGGAGGCGTGATACTTTCTGAACAGAACCAGGTTGTTTAAGTGTAGACAGTGAGATTTTCAAAACTGCTCTTTGTGAGGCCACCTTTGGTCCCTGTGCCGTCAGTGGGAGTTTTTCCACTGAAGACATTAGAAATAGGCGTATGCCAATGAGGAATGTTTTTGAAAGTCCCACCCAGAGTCTGAATCTCATATCCCACACAGGGCATCTCTGCTGGACTTCCATGCTCGACTGAAGCAAGAGTGGAGGAAAACCAACAACACAAGTTTCGCCTGCAGAGTGCCTGAGCTTAACACTCTATCTAGGCTCAAACAGCATCCACTGAGCTCCCTTCCTTGGAGAACATTGTATGCAGAGTATAGATTCCTAGCTATAATCCCACCAGATGAGAAGTCAGTGAAAGACTTTAGGTTGTAGAGGTCTATGTTGAGTAACAGGATCCCCAGTGCACAGACAGCTCATCCTTTAAGAAAACTAGAATAATGAGTTCCAGTTCCCTAATTCTCAAAGGACACCACTGTCTTGTCATGATGCACTTAACTACAGTATATAATTCAGACACCAGAGCATGTTTGCAATATGAAGTTCCTCCAGGCAGTGGCATGGTCCTGGGGAGATAAGATTGGAGCTTGAGCAGTATGGAAGCCTGTCTGTGTGTGTCTATAGGTGGTAGCTATTTTCGCTAATAAATTCCTCCCATTTAAGGTAAACAGTGATTCAATATCGCCTGAGAAGTCTGGCTACATGTTCAATCCGCAATCCAAATACCTAGAAGAAAGCCCACTGATTCTTCAGTGCTGCCCAGTGCAAATGCACATAAGTGACATTATTTAGGCTTTACCTTGTCAGCCTGTGGATACTTAATCTTTGGGCTGCTCCACTCCTTGCTGATCCGTTTCCTGTACTGGTTGCACTTTGGGATGTATGTGCAGCCAACATCACCCAGCTCTGGGTAGAAAACTTCCAAGTCCCCTCTGGAAAGGAGTAAGGAGGAGAAGGAGAGAAACACTGAGGTGAGACTGGGGTGGGGCAGCTTTTGTGGGGGAATGAGGGATCAATCAGCTCTTGTTTTCTGAAGTGCTTAAACTAGGGCCACAATACTGAAAGAAAAATGAATTCTCAGCCACCCTGAACCCACCGTTAGTGGCTCATTTCACAGGGCACAATGGAAGGATCCATCATTCTGTTCTTAAGTGCTTTTCTAAACTGGGAATTAAGAGGTAAAACCCAGCTTTTGGTCTGCTTTAGAGACCTTCTGGCTCCTTTTTGCACTATGCTAGTGCCCAAACTGGGAAATTTCAGTCCTCCTCTCTGTAGGATCAGATTATTGAAGTGCCATGCAACATTGTGTTTTCTGCAGAAAATGCCACATTTTTTTCTAACCTGCTCTACTATTTATTATTTATCTTCATCTTTGACTTAGGGAATCATTTTGCAAGATAGAGGCAATACAAAATAAAGTTACTATCGACTATTGGACGATTCAGCTGAGAGTGGGGGATCGGGTGGCGGCAGGAGCGGCCATCCCCCACCCGATCCCCCGCTCTCAGCTGAAGCCTCCGCGCTTAAAGCACGGCGGCTACAGCTGAGAGCCAGAGCCCCGGGGAGCCGGCTCCAATCGGAGCCGGTCCCCCAGCACCGGCCAGGGGTTCGGGTGGAGGCAGGAGCTCCCGCCGAGCTTCTGCCATAACCCGATCCCCACCGGACAGCTCCCCAAAATACTCAATTTCACTGCTCTGCTTGAGCAGTGAAATTGACATATATGTCAATTACACTGCTCAGCAGTGCAGTGAAATTGACATATTTGACAGCTCCGGTGTCCCAGAGTGGCATGGATTGGCACTCTGGGACTTTTCCGGAGGCCAATCAATGCGCGGTAAAGGTACACACGAGCACAAACGCGCAACAGATGATCCGCAACAGCTGTTACCACTCTCGTGGGAGTGGTTGTTGGAATGCGCAGCAACGAGGCACTTAGTGCGCAGGAACAACATTTCATGTGTGTACAGTTTGCTTGTTAACACGCGGTAATGTTTTTTAATGCGGAATACGGTGCTCGTGTATACAAGGCCCAAAAGAGAAAAGAAATTGCTCCAGGGCATCATTAGTTTACCACAAGGGCCAGGAAGGAAGCATCTTTCCCTTCTGTTGCGTGCAGCACTGTATGTGGAGATCCACTGCCTGGGAAATCACCATCCCCTGCTGTGGGAGCTTAGCCTACAGCTGGCAGCAAGAGGACACCTGATGCACTGGCTCAGCAGGTCAATCTGGTAAGGCAAGTCCTACATTCCTGAGCGTGTTGGGACCTGCAGGCTGCTCTTCCAGATGGCCTCTGGATACATGGTGTTTCAGGGCACTGGCAAGTCTGAGAACAACAAGTGGAAGCTGCTCACCTGCAGAACTTGTGGTCCTGGCCGGACAACTTCTCAAAGAGGCAGATTCCCATGTACTCATCCCGTGCCACAGCCTCGCCTCCCCAAGCAGCGATGCTGACCAGACCTGCAACCAGCACCACGGCAACCAGCAGCTTCATCCTGACATGTCAGGGACCAAGGAACATTGGGTTAGAACTTCCCCCTGGCAAGGCGGCACCCCACAGTCTCAGCAAGGCCTCTCCTCCTCCAAGCAGGCTCCTTTTGGGCACTGAGAACTGGAGAACAGCTGCCTGGGGAGCCAGCCCACCAACAGCAGCACACAGCTCCCTCCCTTTCAGTTCTACTGCAGGGAGACTGTGTGCAGCTGTCTTGCTGTTGTACCGGCAGCACGAGTGAGCGTTTCTACTGCATCGCTGAGTCCTGCTGGTTATCTAGTCCTGGGGATAAGCGGCAGACCAAGCAAAGCCATTCCTACACATCACTTTTGCCTCTGCCATGACACATCACTCAAATCTTGATTATGTCAGACAGTAACTGTATTTCCTAATGACAGACAGTGGCAGAAAATGCAAGACTCCTGCCACGCTCTGTCCACAGCTGGCCCTTAGCAAGGTCTTGCTCCTTGGAAGGCCCATTGCTGTTTTGTATAAAAGGCAGCTCAGCAGATCTCAGAAAGAAATCAGCTGCATTTCTGCTGTTTGCTTTGGGTACACAAGTGGGAGAGGACAGAGTGGCTTTCCCTTGCTGCTCTTGATGCAAATTCATTTCAAGTGCACCCCACTATTCATTCCTCCATAACCCCTATTCCATACTCCCTCTGCCATCCCTCAGGCCTTGCTGCCCTTTCTTCCAGCATCATCCAGATACAGCAATGGATCTACCAACATTATCCTTAACACATTCATGGATGCAACCTGCTATATTGAATCAGAATCATTAATCTGTATTTGCCAAAATACAAAAAACCAGGGGTCACTCAATGAAATTAAGATGCAGCTGGTTTAATACAATCAAGAGAAAATACTTTTTCCACACAATGCACTTTTAACCTGGGGAACTCATTGCCATAGGATATTGTGATGGCCAATAGCATAATTGGGTTCAAAACAGAACTTGATGAATTTATGAAGGAGAGGTCCATCAAAGGCTCTTAGCCTGTGGCAGGGAACACAACCTCGTGCTTTGGGTGACCCTACACCTCTGACTTTTTGTCCGGGGTGGAATATAAGAGTGGATTACTCTAACAGCCCTGTTCCTTACACTACCCCTGAAACTCTGGGAGTGCCACTGTCAGAGACACATAATGGGCTAGGCTGACCATTCATCAGACCCACTATGGCAGTTCTTCATTTTTAAATCTGTATTTGAACGAATACTGCAGCGCCAACAAAAACACAATTGAGGCTTGGGTCTGAAACCAGTAATCCCCAGAGAGAGGAGATGTATCCTAAGGGATATCAGAACACTACCATATGGTCTACCAGATAGGATTCTGGACTAGTCAGGAAACCTGGGTTCTGAACTAGCTGGCCTCCATTTCTCCTCCCATCCTTTACTTTGTCCATTTAAGCTGGAAGCTCTTGAGGGCAGGAATATGTGGACACAGTGCACTGGGAAATCTAGAATAGTGTTGGTACTAGTCCCTAGTCCACATCAGTCCTGTATCTTTAAGAGTTGACTGTTCAAAGAGTGTGCATTCAAAGGGACAACACCTAGTCAGTGATCAAAGTAGACATCCTTCCTCTGCAGTGCTAGCCAGGGTTAAATCAAGGTATCTCTCCAAGTAGTCATATGAGTTCCTTGCTGCTTTTTATATACACACAGAAAGCATAGCATCACAGTGTGAGGGAAGAGGAGAGAGATTTGCATGAAACACGGCCTCATCTCACCCAAGAAGTTCAAACTAGCACATTGAACTACCAAGAACAATTTCTGTGGATTATGCAACTAGCCAGCTCCTACCATCCCAATCTCATCACTGATTGAGAAGGGGCTTTGGACACCTCAGTGAGAAGCAAAGTATAGAGACAGGAGTCAAAGGGGAATTAATTCCGGATATTTTTCTAAGATAGCTGCTGTAGTTCAAACAAGCATTAATTCAGGGAACTTCTTTGACCTGGGCTATGCAAGTCAGACTAAATAACCACACAGTCCCTTTTCTGCCTTTGTAAGATATGAAGCCAGGAAGATTTTATGACCTAGGCTAGCCATGGCTGGTGCCATGAGTCTTTTATTGCAGTGTAGATGCACCCTAACAGGCCCCACTTGAGAAGAGTGTCCCTTTGTGCTAGGTGCTATACCTACACCTTGCAAGAGATTTTCCCAGCCAAAAAGCTTGCAGTGGAGCCCACATACATGCAGACGAATGGCAGCTGAGAGGTACACAGATTAAAGGACTTGCCCAAGGTCAAGCAGGGTTTGGACACAAGTCCCAGTTAAATGCATTAAGCGTGAGCCAGTCTTCCCTGCTGGACTTCCTTGCTACCAACACCTTTCTCTTCCCTTCCTTGCAGTAGCTAACTCTATTTCCGCCTCTCTTGTTTGTTCCTGATAAATTAGGGAGCAATCAACAGGGAAAGGAAATGGCCCTTCTGAAGCCCCCAACCCCACACACATCACAGCCCCCCAGTCTCTGCAGGTTACCTGGAGCAGCAGAGTCGGGCCAGGTTGGAGCGGGGCACCCTGTGTAAGTTATCTGCCTGGTTCAGGTGGATAAACACTGCAGCTGACTGTACTTTGTAACCCTCAGTCCTTCCTCATGCCCACTAAGGTGACAATTGGCAGGTGTCAGGGAGGGGAGGCGAAAGGCGCAGGGAAGCAGGAGCTGAAGCCGAGCGAGTTTGGCAACTGTCAGTCATCTCAGAACTGACAGTTAGAGGCTGGTTCTGATTCTGGCTCTCCTTCCTGGGTAGGGCACAGAGCATTCAATGGGGGTTAGTTGATTTGCATCCTTCTAGGAAGCTCTTGAGATTAGAGGGAGTAGCCCTCTACCTCCATCAAGGAATCTGGGAGGGTGCATTTTGGGTTGCCATGGAGATGGTTTCTTCAGTGGGAGAGGGGAAGGCGAGACTGGAGCAGGGGAGGGGAGAGAGATTCTGCAAGGAGAGGAAAGTAGCTAAGAGAAAAAAGAGCAGCTGCTGAGAGACTAAAAGCAGCAGGTGGAGGGGTGACCTGTCATTTTGTAGGTGGCATCCCCCTGTTCAACATACAGCTTGTATTTTATGCGCTACATCTTCTCTAGCACTTTTCATGAGAGGATCCAACAGTGCTTTACAAATAGTAACCTATCTCCTGGATGGGGGTATGGAGAGAGGGTTGTGTTAATATAAATGGAAGCACGGAGAGGTGAAGATACTGATCCAAGACGGCCTAATAAGTCAGAGAGTAGGAATAGATCTCTACAATCTCAGTGCCCAGTCCCACTGCTCTAACTTTGAGACCCTGCTTGCTGCAAGTCCTGGATTACAGTTCCTTGGTCTAGTCCGGGGATCGGCAACCCAAAAGATAAGAAGAGCCATTTTAAAAAATTCCTTCAATAACCACGTGTTTTGAGAGCTGCAATGGGTGTAGCCTCCTGGTGGGGAGGAGCTGGGCCAGAGCATCTGCCATAAGGTCCCCTGGTGGAGGGGAGGGAGCTCAGAAGCAGGACCGGGCCCTCCACAGGGTCCCCTGCTGGCAGGGGGAGCCCCGAGCCTGGTGTGGGCTGCCCACAGGGTCCCGCAATGGCAGGAGGAGGCCCAGAGCTCAGAGCCACAAGGGGACAGCCAAAGAGGCTCATGAGGCTCCGGAGCCACAGGTTGCAGACCCCTGGTCTAGTCACTAGATCCCAGATCAGGATATATACATCCTAAACTCAGTCTAGATTACACCCTTTCCCCATCTCCATAGGTCCTGGTCAGGATGTAGGCATTCCTTCTAAGCAAGGCAAGCTCTGTGGCACCCAAGTCTCCATAGAACCAGAAGACTAAATCTGTGCATAGTTCTAAATTACTACCTATCCCTTAGCTACTGCCTCCAAGCTAGCTAGGAGGGATCCAGCCTCAAAATATTTATTTGTATGATGCACCAGGCAATAAAGATGGCTGGCTAATTGAGTCCGGCTATGTCACTCCCAGCTGACAGTGTTTTTGTTTACATGTAAATTTGACTCAGTTGTCTTGGGGTTAAACAGGGACTATGGATTTTTCTCACATTACAACAAGTGATTTGACCTCCCCCTCCTCTATGTGCTGTTCCCCAGTGTTTTGAATCCTAACACCTATTTTGATTTGCTGTTACAGCCTGACCTGATGCTATGTCATACACTCCCCTGCATTTAATTTCCTCCCACTCTGTAACTTTCCTATCTTCAAAGAGTCTGATGAAGTGGGATTTTCTCCCACGAAAGCTCATGCGATAAATAAATCTGTTAGTCTTTAAAAGTGCCACAGGACTCTGTTGTCACAATAGAATAGTTATAGACACGCAGAGAGAGCATGGGCAAGCAGGAATGCCACTATCTACAGAAGAGGAAGCAGGCTCAGCTGGTCGGAAGCACGAACATAATGGGAGCCATCCTGAGGTCTGGGACTAATTGCAGTGTTCCCATGTTCAGAGATGGGCAAGCCCTATAATTAGAGTCTTGATCCTGCAGACACCAATTCAGGTGAATACTTCTTTTCCCACTGAAGGCAAGGGGCCTGCTTGCATGACCAATGACTGAGGGCCTGACTTTATATTCTCCTCTTCTCCTGTAACCCAGGAGTTACATAATCTAAAGAGTTCCGTGCTTCCCACTACAACTGGTGGAATGTCTAATGATGTCAGTGTTGGCTGTATTTGCTGATCGAGGGAAATTCTAGCCCCACAGTATGAAGACTGTGGCTTTGCATTGTTTGCGAGGCAGCTGCGAGCCACCAAATCCCTCTATTGCCTGAAACTAGCAAGATAGCTAGCAGTGCATATAGCTGCTTTTCCCACTGCTAAGAGGCTTCATTCTCCTTTTTGACAGGTCTCTCTAAAAGGGATGGGATTGAGCGACTGATGATGCTGCCGATACCCACTTGAAATAAGCCCAGGGGACACTCACGCAGCCTTGAGCATTTGTATTGTGCATGCTCATTGCAAGGCACACTCAGGACACCCTGTTCAGTGCTCTGCCGTCTTCGGGCCCAGTCGTCCACCCTCCTCGCTAGCATCTTCTCTAACTCATTCAGAATTTCTGCCCTTGAGAACTGCCCTAGAGACTGTCCCACTAGCCCAGTGGCTTACAAACTGGTTCCTGGTAGATGAAGTCCCTTTATTGAAACAGGTCATGAGGGCATTCTCAGCATCCTCTCAGCTACATCCTCTCTGGCATCCAGTGCAACATTTACTGCTGTGTCTACTCACATGAGGATTCACACCACAGCAAGATCTTCCTGCACCCCCAGCAACCACACTGGGTCAGCCAGCTTGGACAGTAGCACTTGGGATTGTCTACTGGGGTGGAGGGGGGGTTTGCACCAGTAGTAACCTATAGTATACACATACCGATGTAAAGAGGGGTAAGTTGCCATTGGTGCCAGTCACTTTTACACCAAAGCAGCTCATCTACACTAGTGTTTACACTGGTGCAGCGATATCGTCCCACCCTCCCCACACACACAGTAGCAAGGCTTGCAGAGTATGTATCCATACTTCCCACCTCCATTCACATTACACGTTACAAGCAGTCTCCGTACTCCTAGAGATATTTCACCTAAAGGACACAAACATTAATTAAATATCGGATTCCCTGTAAGAAAGGCATCACCACCACTTTGAAGAGGTGGAAGCCCAAGGTGACGCAGACCACTCGAAATCGGAACCCAGGAATGCTCCAGTTCCACTCTCCCCTGTTCTCACCACTAGACATGACCCCTCCTGCCCTTTCTGAAAGCTAATCCACTCCCTGCTCTGAACCTGGGGCTCTTACCTCCACACGCAGCGACTTGTTTACTGCATAAAGTGCATTCAGGGGGTGTGGCTTTGAGCCGCAGTGAGGCTCTGGGCACCATTCTGTGGCAAGACTAGACAGACTTGCAAAAAGGCATGCGCAGGGAGGTGCTTACCAGAAAGGAGGAGAGCAGCAGAGAGACACAGTCAATTGCATCCAGCACTGGAACCTCCAGAGAGGGTAGTTATGAAACAATACAAACAAGGGCAAGAAAGAGGCGAACAGAACTCCCTGAGGGACATTTAGGTACACTGAGCTGTTGGGAACAACAAGCCCTTTTGCTGTATCCAGTGTAAGATGAGCCTTAGTTGGCGTTGTCCCTACAAGCTATTAGCAGAGTAATCATATCATGATCTTGTGACTCCCACAGATGGCAGAGCTCTAATGACAGTGAGAACGCCATGCCCACCACTGCTGAGTGGGCTTGCTGCAGGCATGAAGTCACATTGCATAGCTCAGCACAACAGCTCCTATGTGGGGTGGAGCTTACTGCTATTTTGACTTGCAAGGAAGGCCAAATGACCACCCACCAGTGCTATGCACCTCCCCAAGAGTTTGCTTTCCAGATACATGCACCATGATGGGAGACTCAGAGTGCAGACATGCACACAATATTGTCTAGCAAAGAGTAATACTTCTATAGAGAGGCCAAGTTTTCTTCACTAAGTTTTCAACTGGGTCCCGAGGAAAAAAAGTTTGAAAACCATTGTGCTAGTCTGTGTTGTGGGGAACTTAGATTAGGCCTCACAACAAGCCAATGAGGAAGATTGAACAGCTCTTGTACTAACAGATGGTTTTTTGGTTCACTGGCCCAACCAACCAACTAACCATCTGAAACAGAACACCAGTTCTCACCTCAGCATAATAAAGCCAACTTCTGAACTAGAATTTTTCCTCACTAAAAAGCAGCTTTTCAAAAAGCTAGTTTTGTGGCAAACGGATGGCGCATTTGTGCCATTATTGAAACTAGCAACATTGTTTGTTTACCTAAACCCTAGTGTCTTAGTGAGTGGAAAAAAATTTCTTAACTGTTCTGATAATGGTTTCCGCAATCTTCCTGATGAGTTTTTTTTTTTTTTTAAATGTAAAAAATTGATCCATTTCAATAAAAGTTGGTTGGAATGTTTCCACCTAAGTGAAATACATTTAATCTTCAATAAAGCAGCATATCTGCCTCACGACACTTTCACTGGGAAGGTTTTGTTTTTGTTGTGAGTGATGGAGGAAAGAGAATGAATGAATATGAACACTCAGGCTATGTACACACGATCAGATTAAAGCGCAACAAGGCAATCGCGCTACAAAACTCACGTGACCTTTATTGCGGGACAACGCGTACACACGTTGCTCCCTGCAACGCAATAAAATTACATGCATTATCGCAGTTGAGCGCAATGACTTCTGGGCACCTATCCCATCGTTCCATTTTCCCTGAATCGGCGCTATGAATGATGGGATGAAGGAAAGGAACGCAAAGCGCCATGGGTAAACTCTCAGTTTCCCATGGTGCTTTGTGTTCCCCTAGCGTCTTCCTCGTTGCCAATAGCAACTCGCGCCTATTTTCAACATTGCAGTGACGCAACGCACCACTTGCAATCAATCGCTACAGCGACAGCATGGATCCTGCTATGATCTCCATTGTCGCCTTCAACATTCTGAATACATCTCGGCTTGTTGCTCAGTACGCAATGAGCTCCGAGTCAGATGAGGACACCGAGGAGCAGGGGCTGATCGATGCCATGCAGAGCAACAGCACCGCGTTGCTCAGCTCCTTCACCGATCATCTGCACACGGTGCAACGCCGTTTCTGGTCGCGAGAGACGAGCACCGAGTGGTGGGATCGCATTGTTATGCAGCTGTGGGATGACGAGCAGTGGGTACAGAACTTTCGAATGCGGAAAGCAACCTTTCTGGAACTGTGCTCAGAGTTGGCCCCTGCCCTGCGACGGAAAGACACCAACATGAGGTCAGCCCTAACCGTGGAGAAGCGTGTTGCGATTGCTGTATGGAAGATGGCGACTCCCGACTGCTATCGGTCCGTTGCAAACCAGTTTGGAGTCGGGAGGACCACCGTCGGATTAGCCCTCTCACAAGTGTGCGAAGCCATCAATCGCATCCTGCTACGGAGGACAGTGACATTGGGCAATGTTCGAGAGATTGTGGACGGCTTTGCTGCCATGGGATTCCCTAACTGCGGGGGAGCCATAGACGGCACACACATCCCTATTTTGGCTCCAGACCATCTCGCGACGGAGTACATAAACAGGAAGGGCTACTTCTCCATGGTGCTGCAAGCACTCGTGGATCACAAGGGTCGTTTCACGGACATCAATGCTGGGTGGTCGGGAAAGGTGCATGATGCCCGCATTTTCAGGAACACTGGTCTGTACCGGAAGCTGCAAGGGGGCACCTTTTTCCCTGATCAAAAAATAACAGTGGGGGAGGTGGAGATGCCCATAGTCATCCTCGGAGACCCAGCATACCCACTGATGCCATGGCTCATGAAACCCTACACCGGGAACCTTGATCGCAGCAAGGAGCGGTTCAATTACCGATTGAGCCGCTGCAGAATGACTGTGGAGTGTGCCTTCGGCCGTTTAAAAGGGCGCTGGCGCTGTTTGTATGGGAGGCTGGACTTGGCGGAGGACCAGATCCCTGCCGTGATTGCGTCATGTTGTGTCCTCCATAACATTTGTGAAAGTAGGGGAGAAAAGTTTTCCCCTACGTGGGCTACGGAGGCACAGCGCCTCGAGGAAGCATTCGAGCAGCCAGCCACTAGGAGTATTAGGGTGGCACAAGGAGAAGCTGCTCGCATAAGGGAGGCACTCAGGGAGCATTTCAATGATGCCCTTCCCTAGTTCAGTTCCATGACGCATGAGGTGCACCTTAGGATCATTTCAATAATGTGTATAAATAAATGCATTCTTCAAAGTATTTGTTACTGTTTTTATTGAAACCTGAAAGATGGGGGTGGGGTTACAGGTTGGTGTAGCTCCGGGTCTCGTAAAAGTAGCTTGGGGGGAGGGGGGCTGGATGTTGTCCTGTACCGGGGTGGAGGGTGGCCTTCAAAGAAATGCTTTGAGGGACTGCGGTGTGTGGGAGGCATACACGGCTGAACTGTCTGGAGTGGAGCCCGGACATTTATCGCCTGGGACTGCAAAGCTATCATGTTCTTTAGCAGTTCTGTTTGCTCCTTCATGACGCTTATCAGTTCGTCCCTGTGTTTCTGCCTCCTCTGCTGGGATTCCTCTCTCCAGGCTCTATTCTCCCTTGCGGATTCTTGTGTTGCTTTCAGCAGGTCATTAAACATATCCTCCCTGTTTCTTCGAGAACGCCGCCTAATGTTTCTCATTCGGTCAGCTGGGGTAGACACCGGCCTTGTGAAGCTCAATTCTAATACAAAAATAACAATATAGACATTGTTAACACATAGCATAGATAGCCAATGTAACCTTCCAGTAGCACATTCCACTGGAAGGTACAGGGCGGTCAACACACTACGCTGCGCTGAAGCAGACAAGGTACATTCTAATAGACGGCTTACCGGGGGCTAAGAATCGGAAGAGGGCACACAGATGGAACCCAATATCCCTCTCCTCAGAGTGCCCCTTCCATCTAGAATACATCTCCTACATGCCGCCGGTAGCAGGCCGGGACCGTATGCTGCTGCACTGTGTGCTGCCATGGTTCCCAGGGCTGTGCTTTGCAGCTGGAGAGGCAGAGTGTCCGTCTTTGGGAGCGCAGACACAAACGCTCTCCCATCTAACCTGAGTATTAGGCTCTGGAGGTACATCGAGGAAACCTTTTCTGACCTAAATGCAGATGATTATTTTACAATCACTGCTTGTATTGATGCCCTCCTAATGAATGCAGAGTAAATAGCGTGCACAGCGGGGACCCGCAAGCACCCCCACCCCAGACAATGATATTTTAGCAGGAGCAGAGCTGAATGAAGGAGAAACTTACCTGAACCCCCCTCTGCCGCCTCAGAGAACAAGCTGCAGTTCAAGCCTTGGGTGGACGTCTCAGCGGGGCTGCTGAAGAGCTCCTGGCTACACGCGGTTGCGCTTTCCTCCGTGTCATCCTCCATCTCCTCCTCCTCCTCCTCCTCAACAACGTCCTCATCCTGCTCGGCTCTGGCAATCACCGGACGAGGAGGGGCTGAAGTGTCCACGGGACTTTTGGCAGTGGTTGTGGGGTCCCCGCTGAGGATGGCTTCTATTTCCTTATAGTACCTGCATGTTGCAGGCGCTGATCCGGAACGGCGGTTTCCCTCCTTCGCTCGGTGATAGGTAATTCTGAGCTCCTTCACCTTTGATCTACACTGCACTGTGTCTCTATCATGCCCTCTCTCTGACATGGCCCGAGAAATTATGCCAAATGTGTCATAATTCCTCCTGCTGCCGCGTAGCTGCGCCTGCACGGCGGACTCTCCCCAGATGCTGATCAGGTCCAGTACCTCTGCCGTGCTCCAAAGGGGTGCGCGTCTTCCACGGCGGGCCGCCATTGCTACTGATGATCGGAGCACAAACACACTCCACGAGGAAGAGAGCAGGAAGTGAAACAGACTTGAAATTTGAAAATCCCGGGAATAAGTTCGGGGCAGGGCGGGGACAGTTTCGTCACGGCCACAGAGCGGGTGGGGGGGAAGACCAGAGAGGACGACTTGGGAATGCTGGGACAGTTCCGGACTCCAGTCAATGCGCGGTAAGCGTACACACGAGCTCAAACGCGCAATATATGATCCGCAACAGCTGTTACCACTCTCGTCGGAGTGGTTGTTGGATTGCGCGACAACAAGGCACTTAACGCGCAAGAGCCCTGTTGCACGTGTGTACGCCGTTGTTGCTATCGCGCGGTAATGAGCTTTAATGCGCGATAATCTGATCGTGTGTACAAGGCCTCAGAGGCATGGACACACATTGTAACTGGCTTGCAAGTGTGCTAGTCCAGTGGTTTTCAAACTATGGGTCTGGACCCAGTACTGGGTCACAGAGCCTCAGGTATTGCGTCATGGCGCTCCCTGCTGCTGCTGCCACCGCTGTAAAACTGGAATGCATTGCTCAAAGATGTAATTGTTGGGTCTTGGGCATAAATTATTTTTTTCAACTGGGTCCCGAGGAAAAAAGTTTGAAAACCATTGTGCTAGTCTGTGTTGTGGGAAACTTAGGTTCAAGTCCCTGACTTGGAGAGATCTGGGATGCAGGAGATGGGGGCAAAACGAGTCGCCCTCTGCTCTAAATCAGGCACAATGAGGATTCACCCAGCTATAGTTTCTCTCTCTCTCTCTCTCTCTCTCTCTCTCTCTCTCTCTCTCTCTCTCACACACACACACACACACACACACACTTTGAACCCAGCAAGTTTGACATGTGACAACCTTTTAAAAAATTTTAATGGATGCAATATGGAAGTTCCAAAAAGTTGGTGGCTTTCTTCTCTCTCACTCAAAAGCACCATGTATGCCACTATTACCATAGACAACAGAGTCCTGTGGCACTTTTAAAGACTAACAGATTTATTTATCGCATGAGCTTTCGTGGGAGAAAATCCCACTTCGTCAGACGCTTTGAAGATAGGAAAGTTACAGAGTGGAAGGAAATTAAATGCAGGGAAGTGTATGACATAGCATCAGGTCAGGCTGTAACAGCAAATCAAAATAGGTGTTAGGATTCAAAACACTGGGGAACAGCACATAGAGGAGGGGGAGGTCAAATCACTTGTTGTAATGTGAGAAAAATCCATAGTCCCTGTTTAACCCCAAGACAACTGAGTCAAATTTGCATATAAATTTGAGTTCTGCAGTCTCTCTTTGAAGCTGTGATTTTTTTATTCATCTGTTTCAACACAGCTATTAACAAGTCGTCAAGGGAGTGAGCAGGGAGATTGAAGTGTTCCCCTACAGGTTTTGCAGTGTTGCAATTTCTGATGTCAGATTTGTGTCCATTGATTCTTTGGCGCAGAGACTGTCCTGTCTGTCCAATATATAAGGCAGAGGGGCATTTCCGGCACATGAGGGCATAAATCATATTGGTGGATGAACAGGTGAACGAACCCTTGATGGAGTAGGTGGCATGATTAGGCCCTGTGATGGTGTCATCAGTGTAGATATGAGGGCAAAGTTTGCAGCATGGTCTGCTGCAGGGCTGTGTTCCTGCTTTAGTGTTTCTGTTCTGTGATCTGTAGTTGCTGGTAAGTATCCTTTTAGGTTAGGGGGCTGTCTGAAAGCAAGGAGAGGTCTGTCTCCTAAGGCTTGAGAGAGTGAGGGATCATCTTGTAAAATAGGCTGTAGATTTTTGATGATGTGTTGAAGAGGTCTGGCTTGGGGGTTGTAAGTGGTGACCAGTGGCGTTCTGTTGTTGTTTTTCATGGGCTTCTCCTGCAGTAGTTGACTTCTGGGTACCCTTCTGGCTCTGTCAATTTGTTTCTTCACAACAGCACCTCTAACCCACCCAACAACATTGTTAATCTTTCATGCTACAGACTTACTCCAGCAGAGGAATCTGTGCTGTCTCGGGGACTTTCTTTTTGCCCCACCACCCCCACACATATGATACAATTCTGTGGTGACCTTGAGAACTACTTTTGCCTTATATATTGGACAGACAGGACAGTCTCTGCGCCAAAGAATCAATGGACACAAATCTGACATCAGAAATTGCAACACTGCAAAACCAATAGGGGAACACTTCAATCTCCCTGCTCACTCCCTTGACAACTTGTTAATAGCTGTGTTGAAACAGATGAACAACAAATCACAGCTTCAAAGAGAGACTGCAGAACTCGAACTTATATGCAAATTTGACTCAGTTGTCTTGGGGTTAAACAGGGACTATGGATTTTTCTCGCATTACAACAAGTGATTTGACCTCCCCCTCCTCTATGTGCTGTTCCCCAGTGTTTTGAATCCTAACACCTATTTTGATTTGCTGTTACAGCCTGACCTGATGCTATGTCATACACTCCCCTGCATTTAATTTCCTCCCACTCTGTAACTTTCCTATCTTCAAAGCATCTGACGAAGTGGGATTTTCTCCCACGAAAGCTCATGCGATAAATAAATCTGTTAGTCTTTAAAAGTGCCACAGGACTCTGTTGTCTTTCTACAATAGACTAACACGGCTACCCCTTTGGAATTTGACTATTACCATATAAATAGTCACTCCCATCTTACAGGTACATAAGGAAGCAGCACAGAGGGATTAAGAGATCTCAGTGTCTCTCACCAAGATGGGAATAAGTCTAAGGGCAAGGCAGCATTATACTCTAACCCAGTGATGTGATTGAGGGGACTCATTAAAATTCTAGCATCAAACTGAAAGGAAAGTTGGATAATTCTCTTGCTTTCAGTAGAGTCACCCCCTTTTGGATAATGTCAAATCAATCACTTCTACCCGATACAATGTATCCATTTGTTTCTGAAGAGTAAATATTTTGCCTTTTAGATGTGCCTAATGTCAGACCTTTTTGACTCTACCTGATACTCCACCCACTCACACTGGTTTAAAAAAGAAAAAATCATGCCAAGACTATTACTTTGGTTGAACAAGAGGTGAGTTGAAATGAAAATAAGGTTCTTTCCCCCTCTTATCAGCAGATCAGAGTCAGCTGATCATGACTCCCTCAAGAAGGAAAGCAAACACTAAATTGCACTTCCTGGTGGTTTGTTTGCTAGTGAAAATGGTGTCAGTGTGAGGGAGGCCTCCAGCCTCTGAGTCAGAAACTATGCATTTTCCTTTCAGTTGACCTGATGCTTCAGTAAATAAGAGAAGTTACATAGCTTCTCCTGAGACTTTAAGGGGACAATGAAAGAAGCTTCTGGACATATGCCTGCCCCTGACTTCCCTCTGCCATTTTTAGTCTCTTGAAGTCCTTGCAACAAGGTAGATTGACTAATCATACAGAGTAAACTGTGAAATTGACTAAATTGTCAACTACAAAGCAAACAGACAGCAGTAAGAAATATTTTCTCCTGCCCAGAACAACGGTCAGGGTAACGCCCGTGGTTGGTGACTAACACTATGGAATGATATTTTGATACACAAGTGCTCTTTTTAGTGGCTTGTAAACTCGTAAATCTGAATTCAAAGAATCCAGAACATAGATTTTGCTGAAGCACATTAGGTCATTGGCCTTTCCAGTCCAGTAATCTGTTTCCAGAGTACCTGCTGCTTTAGAAAGCACCCACAGGACCAGCCGTATTTAAGAAGGAAAGGAAATTCCATCCATGCCATCTTACTCCCTGGATGGTTAGGGAACTACCATTCCATTGCAGAAAAATGCAGTTTTGTTATAAATAAATAAATAAATAAATAAATAAATAAATAAATAAATGACAGAAAAGTGTAATTTTTCTTACGTATTAAAACAATTCATTTGGGCTTAATTTTAATATTATTACTTTTAATTCATTAATATGAAATAGAATGTGCAAGTATGTTTTGCCATTAAACGTTTCCAATCCAAAATTTTTCAAAATTTCTATTCATGAAAATGTTTGACTTTTAATTTCCATTCAGAGAACAAAAGCAAGTCTCAAAATATTGTCTCCCCCCAGGGGACTGAAATTCTGTATTTCAATCAGCTCTAGTTTAAGATTAACCAGCACTGTTTAAAATTTAAAATCCAGACACAATATTTGCCTCCCAGACCTCCCCACACAGTGATTTTCCATGCTATGTGAAGTTATTTCATTTTGTGGTGTCTAAATTTAACTGCATTAAATTTTATGCAGTCACCTCTATTCTCATAAGATGCAAGATGTTAATTGCCTGCAGTGCAGAGAGAAAAGGTGTCAAATCAACTGACTATCTCTAGCCGCTCCAAGGCACAGGAACCCAGAGCGTTGGTTGCTGCTTTTCTTTTCAGTTTATTTGGTCCTTCGGTAAATAAGAGAAATTACTTATATCCCCATCAGACTTGACTTTGGATTTATGATCCTATACTGATATAGAGCAAAGAAAGGTTTCCAGTTTTTCCTGCAACCATATTTTAAAAACCTCTTCTACTGTTTGATGTAACATGGCAAATATCTAAAAAAGGGTTGGCAGTAGAACATAGAACTGTGGTTGCAAAATTGCAGCTAAACAGCACTGCTTATTTTGATAGCTTAGTAAGGCACTTTAGTCCAAGCACAGAATCAGGAAAGCCAGACTCCGTTCTTGGCTCTCCCACCAGTTTGCTCTTTGATTTAGGAATGTCACTTCACAAATGGGGAAATTTGCAACACACAGTTGAAGTGCTGATCATTCCCCTCACTCACAGATGACTGACAGGCATCTTGCCAGCAAAGCACTTTGAGAGTTTCATGTGGAAGGTGAGATAGCACTCTAGGTTCAGTAACAGAACATATATAGTACTATATCAGACAGTCCAGTGAAGAACCTAAAGTTACAGGAAACTTTGCACAGCAATACAGCCTCAATCAATTGTGGTGCCATTGGCTAGTACTTCCACTTTTGAGCAATGCAAGAAAGCAGCAGCAACTCCAGGCATTTCCTGGTCCTCCGGCAATTCTCAGCAGAGCAAGGTTTGGATTTAGAGATTTTTTGGTTTCAAACTCAGAGCACCCCTTATCAGCTTCTGCTTTTGGCTGCCAGAACTGAATTTGCAGGAGCAAGAGAGTTTTCTATCTCCCCCAGTCAGAGCCCCTGTCTTGCCCTTTTTAGGTCCTATTGCAAGGAGCACCCCCTTGTCTTGGCTTTTCCATGGCAGTAGGAGTTGCCAGTTGTTGACTGTGGCCATGTACACACGATCACTTTATCACACATTAACAGTCGTTACCGCGTGATAACAACAACAGCGTACACACGTGCAATAGAAAAACCACCTCGACGAGGGTGGTAGCAGTTAACACGGAACAGCTGTTGCTCCTTTCCACTCATGTGTACGCTTACTGCACAATGATTGGCCTCTGGAAGTGTCCCAGCATTCCAAAGTTGTCCTCTCTGGTCTTCCCCCCACCCGCTCTGTGGCTGTGACGAAACAGTCCCCGCCCTGTTCTGATTCCCAGGATTTTCAAATTTCTCCTCTGTTTCACTTCCTGTTCTCTTCCTCGTGGAGTGGAGTGCAGCTCCGATCTTCATTAGCAATGGCGGCCCATTGTGGAAGAAGCACACCCATTTGGAGCACGGCAGAGGTGCTGGACCTGATCAGCATCTGGGGAGAGTCTGCTGTGCAGGCGCAGCTATGCGGCAGCAGGCGAAATTACGATACATTTGGCATAATTTCTCAGGCCATGTCAGAGAGAGGTTATGATAGAGACACTGTGCAGTGCAGATCAAAGGTGAAGGAGCTAAGAGTAACCTATCACCGAGCGAAGGAGGCAAACCGCCGTTCAGGATCAGCGCCTGCTACATGCAGGTACTACAAGGAGATCGAAGCCATCCTGTGGGGACCCCACAACCACTGCAAAGAGTCCCGTGGACACATCGGACCCCCTCATCCACTGAATGCCAGAGCCGAGCAGGATGAGGACGTGATCGATGAGGAGGAGGAGGAGATGGAGGATGACCTGGAGGAGAGCGCAACATTGTGTAGCCAGGAGCTCTTCTGCACCCCCGCTGAGACGTCCACCCAAGACATGAATTGCAGCGTGTCCTCTGAGGCGGCAGAGGGGGGTTCAGGTAAGTTTCTCTTTCGTGCAGCTATGGCTCCTGCTAAAATATCATTGTCCGGGGCGGGGGTGCTTGCTGTCTCGGTCCCCGCTGTGCATGCTCTTTACTCTGCATTCATTAGAAGTGCATCAACACAAGCAGTGATTGTCAAAAAATCATCTGTATTTAGGTCACTAAAGGTTTCCTCGATGTACCTCCAGAGCCTACTACTCAGGTTAGATGGGAGAGCGTATGTGTCTATGCTCCCGTATTAGGATACTTGGCCTCGCCAGCTGCAAAGCACAACACTGGGAACCATGGCAGCACACAATGCAGCAGCACACGGTCCCAGCTGGCATCCGGTGGCATGTAGGATATGTATTCTAGCTGGCAGGAGCACTCTGAGGAGAGAGATATCAGGTTCCATCTGTGTGCTCTGTGCAGAATGTTAGCCCTCAGTAAGGTTTCTATTAGGACATACCTCGTCCGCTTCAGCGAAGCATAGGATGTTGACTGCCCTGTACCTTCCAGTGGAATGTACTACTGGAAGGTTACATCGGTTATCTAGGCTATGTGTTAACAATAGCTTTATTATTATTTGTTTTTTATTAGATTCGACCTTCACAAGGCCAGTGTCTACCCCAGCTGACCGCATGAGAAACATTCGGCAGCCTGCTCAAAGAAACAGGGAGGATATGTTTCAGGAGCTGATGAAAACAGCAGAGGCATCCGCGAGGGAGAATCATGTCTGGAGAGAGGAATCCTAACAGAGGAGGCAGAAACATAGGGACGAACTGATAAGCATCATGAAAGAGCAAACAGAACTGCTCAAGAGCATGATTGCTTTGCAGACCCAGGCGATTAATGTACGGGCTCCACACCAGACAGTTCAGCCGTGTCTGCCTCCCACACCCCGTAGTCCTTCAAAGCATTTCTTTGAAGGCCACCTGTCCCCCTGGTATACTGCAACATTCAGTCCCTCACAGAGCTACTTTTTAGAGACCCGCAGCTACATCCACCTGTAACACCTCCCACCACCACCCCCCTTTTATCTTCTAATAAAAACAGTAACAAAAAATTTGAAGAGTGGCTTTCTTTGTACACAGTGAAAATCTCATAAGGTGCACTTGATGCATCCTTGAAGTGAACTATGGGAGGGCATCATTGAAATGCTCCCTGAGTGCCTCCCTTATGCGAGCAGCTCCTCATTGGGCCCCCCTAATACTCCTAGTGGCTGGCTGTTTGTATGCTTCCTCAAGGCACTGTGCCTCCATAGCCCACCCTGGGGAAAACTTTTCTCCCCTACTTTCACAAATGTTATGAAGGACACAGCACGCCGCAATTACAGCAGGGATGTTGTCCTCGTCCAAGTCCAGCCTCCCATACAAACAGCGCCAGCGCCCTTTTAAACGACCGAAGGCGCACTCCACAGTCATTCTGCAGTGGCTCAATCTGTAATTGAACAGCTCCTTGCTGCAATCTAGGTTCCTGGTGTACGGTTTAATGAGCCATGGCATCAGTGGGTATGCTGGGTCTCCGAGGATGACTACGGGCATCTCCACATCCCCCACAGTAATTTTTTGATCTGGGAAGAAGGTACCCCCTTGCAGCTTCCGGTACAGACCAGTGTTCCTGAATATGTGGGCATCATGCACCTTTCCCAACCACCCAGCATTGATTTCCGTAAAACGCCCCTTGTGATCAACGAGTGCTTGCAGCACCATGGAGAAATAGCCCTTCCTGTTGATGTACTCGGTCGCGAGATGGTCTGGAGCCAAAATCGGGATATGTGTGCTGTCTATGGCTCCCCCGCAGTTAGGGAATCCCATGGCAGCAAAGCCATCCACAATCTCATGAACATTGCCCAATATCACCGTCCTCCGTAGCAGAACACGATTGATGGCTCGGCCCACTTGTGAGAGGGCTAATCCGACGGTGGACCTCCTGACTCCAAACTGGTTTGCAACTGACCGTTAGCAGTCAGGAGTCACCATCTTCCAGACAGCTATCGCAACACGCTTCTCCACGGTTAGGGCGGACCTCATGTTGTTGTCTTTACGTCGCAGGGCAGGGGCCAACTCTGAACACAGTTCCAAAAAGGTTGCTTTCCGCATTCCAAAGTTCTGTACCCACTGCTCGTCATCCCACAGCTGCATAACAATGCAATCCCACCACTCGGAGCTCATCTCTCGCGACCAGAAACAGCGTTGCACCGTGTGCAGATGATCAGTGAAGGAGCTGAGCAATGCGGTGCTGTTGCTCTGCAGGGCATCGATCAGCCCCTGCTCCTCTGCATCCTCGTCTGATTCGGAGCTCATTGCGTACTGAGCAACCAGCCGAGATGTATTTAGAATGCTGAAGGCGACAGTGGAGATCAGAGCAGGATCCATGCTGTCGCAATTGTGATTGCGCAAGTAGTGCGGCACTGCACTGTTGAAAATAGGCGCGAGTTGCTATTGGCAACGAGGAAGACGCAAGGGGAACACAGTACACCTCGGGAAACTGAGAGGTTACCCATGGTGCTTTGCGTTCCTTTCCTTCATCCCATGATTCCAAGCGCCAATTCAGGGAAAATTGAACTATGGGATAGGTGCCCAGAATTCATTGCGCTACACCGCGATATTGCAAAGAATTCTGTTGTGTTGCAAGGAGCGACGTGTGTACGCGCTCTCCCACAATAAAGGTCATGTGTTTTTTATAGCGCGATTGCCATGTTGCGCTTTAATCTGATCGTGGGTACATAGCCTGTGTGTGTAAGCTCCCCGTGTGTGGTCTGTTCCAGCTCTGTGCAGATAAGCGGGACACCACTTCACCATTAAATAATTTGATGCAATCACAGACACGCTGAGCAATGAAGGCACCCAGTCAAGTTTATTCTTAGCAAGCACAGGTACTGTTATCCTGTAGACTCTACAGGACCACTAATATATGTATACTTGTTACAGTAGAGCAGCTCGATAAATGGAAGAACTTTTCATTTCCCCTTAGGCCAGACAAAGATGTTTTCTCCGACACCTTCTTTTATACACTGATACAAACACATTACATATTACCCCTCTAGTGTGTGTAGCTGGCACCTCTTAACACAATAAGGTACCACTCATTACCTTATTCTGGATGGGTCAATTAAATCATCTTTATTTATCATATTATCAAAACATTTCTATTCAATGTCATTTGAGGAGGTCAGTGAGCTCTTGTTATCTGTGGGGTATTAGGATGTCCTGATACTTTTCTGGAATGTGTTTATGCTTAATACTTTTGGGAATGTGGATTTCTTATACCAGCTTTATTCTTGCCAGTTACTCTGAGCCTGCCAGCATTCACAGCATGACTTCTAAGTTCCCTTTATAACAGACTTGACCATTATTTTAGCTCAGGCCTCATAGCTGACCTGTTATATTAAGCCTCATGTTTCAGGCTCTTACTTTCTACTACATTTCCTCATTTTTTGTCTTTTTATGGGGATGATGTTTACCCATTGTCCTGGACAAACATAATGCATGGACTGAAGGTGACCCCATAGGCTAAACACTATTATATGGCCACTATTTACTACCATACTCTTTTCTGATATTCTAGGGATTAAATTCTAAAAGGCACCAAGGTCCCAGAAGTCTTCAGTAAAACAGGCAGGATCTCAGGTTATGTTCTCTAATATGGGAGACTATATTATACATATGTAAGGAGAATAGATGTTGCCTGCCTATTCCCCTTGTAAATCACTCTCGTGATTAGCACAGACCTGGCAGTAGGCTGCGGGCTCTTTGCTGTGCAGAATATACACTCCTATTTGGGTTAACGAGGGTTGATCTTCAAGTGGCACTCAGGTCCTACAGTGACATCAGAGTTTGAGCAATAGTGATCTCTACCCAATAGCATAAATGATGTTTTTCAACTGGGAGTCCTGAGAAAAAGTTTGAGAACCACTGGCATAAACCGTGCTGTGTGTTTGGAGAGCACCCAAATATTATCCTCCTGTTTCCGATACATCACTAGCTGTAGAAGAGGCCATAGATCAAATATCTTCTCCAGCAGTTTCCTGCCCTGCAGTGTCATAGACTTTGGCTCACCTCATGTGCTGAATAGAGCTTTAAAGAACTATGGCAACCTTTTAAGGTTCTGAACCATTATGGACTGGCAGAGTTTAATGGGTCTTATCAATAGGAAGAACTTGCAGCATAAGGATTATGGACTCCACTCCCATAAACAGAGCTGTTGGCAATTTTCTGAGAAGATCTTTGTTCCCTTAGAACAGCTGCCCTCCCCGTCTCCCTGACCCTCAGCTGGTGCCATTGGTGGCCCCCTCTGTTGGAAAAGAGCAGCAGCCACCTAAAAATTCAGCACCAGTTACAGCTGCGGGGTGTGGGGGGGGGAGGGGGTGCTTCCCAGGAATGCTGCTGAAAGGAGCCACTCATGGAAAGAAGCCGCCCAGAGTGGCTCCTCTCGGTGCTGTGCCTGAGACAGGGATCCCTAGAGATGCTGCAGAAAGAAGCCACCCAGAATGACTCCTCTTGCTGGCATGCTGGGGTACCATGGAAAGAAGCTCCCTAGAATGGCTCCTTTCAGTGGCAGCATGTTGCAGAGGTGAGCCGCTGTGTGGATTCTTTATGCAGCATGCCTGAAGCATGGGCATGGCGGGGACCTCCACGCACTTCGGCTGCCCCCAAAAGAAGCCTCCCAGAGTGGCTTTCAGTAGCAGGAACAGCAATTCCACTGTTGGCACATGTGCCAGGGGTTGTCTGCCTCTGCATTATAAACTGGCAGAATTTAATGGGTCTTAATAGGAAGAACTTGAAGCACAAAGATTATGGACTTCACTCCCAGAAACAGAGCTCTTCACAATTTTCTGACAAGATCTTTGTTCCTTTAGAAAATACCGATTCATTGAAACTGTCTGCCAGAGAGGTTTAATTTGGACAAACTGCCCAGGTTTCAGAGTTGTTGAAACATCCTTTTTTTTCTTTTTTGAAACAAAGGTAGGTTTTTTTGGTTGTTTCAAATGATTTTCCAATTTTAGTGAATTTATACTATGAGGTAAAATTGAAAGGTTGAATTCAGAGTGTTTCAGCTGTCCTGCTCTGAATTTTTCACAAATTTGTGTGAATCAACAATGAGAGTTTGAGTTTTCATGCTGAGTTGGTGGGGGGTGATGGGGAAATATCAAATTCTCAAAAGTTATTGCAGGAAAGCAAACAAACAATTTTCCACCCACCTCCACTTATAATTTAAGTGGGCTGGACAGGTATGTAGCTAAGGTCCCAGACATTGCGCAATCGTGATTAGTTCTGGTTGTTACTTTTCTTGTTGATATTGTTCCCACCACTGTAAGTTATTAAGAATTCAGGATTAGATAATTGGACTCTGGAGACATTACTAAGAGTCCCTGGTTCTCTATTCATCTTCCTCTCTCTTTTATCTCAAAGAGATCATAGATTTTTATTACAAGATAGAATATCCACTCCAAGATGTAGCCCTGGGCTCATTGGAGATTCATATTTGCTAAATGGGTCCCTTGAAGAAACAGGATAAGACCTTGGATTTCTGACAGTGTTTTGCCCCAGACCTCATTAATTAGTGCTCTTTACACCTTAAATCAGTGGTTTTCAAACTACAGGTCAGGGGACCCGATACTGGGTCATGGCACCCCCTGCCACCACTGCTGAAAGACTGGAATGCATTGCTCAAAGATGTCATTGTTGGGTCGCAGGCATAAATGATTTTTTTCAACTGGGTCCCAAGGAAAAAAGTTTGAAAACCCCTGCCTTAAATAGTTCAGGAAAATGAGCATTAAAAGCACTTTGGTTACTGAATGGAAAAGTTCATGTCTTTATGGAACAATCTCATTCAAGAGATGAGCAATGTCATCTTACTGCAGCACCCAGTGGCAGCTTTGAAAACCTCAAGGGAACATGAAGTGGGTTGAATCTGAATGTGTTCAGAGACAGAACAGTCGATTGTACTACCAAATATCGTTAGCATCAGCCTTTATGTAGGTAGCTGCAGTATTAATCAAAGCAACACAAGAGTGGTCTGGAAAACAGACCTTTTCTATAGCTACTATATTGAACAACATCCATGAGGATTCAGGCATGGCCCAAGGTACTTTAAGTACCCCGTCAGCCACGGTGCCAAGTTCTCTCACAGGCAAGAAAAACACTCCATTATACAGAGCAGCAGATTCACTGTATTAGCAGGCAGCCAGTGTTAGAATTTAGTTGAAAGGATTTCTATCTGCCAAAGCCAGAGTTCAGGCTCCTGGATTTTGTCTGCGCCATTTGCTAGTAGGCAGCCATGATGGGCCACACTGGATTAAGTGCCAGCTATATCATGGACTGCAATAGAGGTCTGAGCTGTAAAGAGACTAACCACACGTCTCAAAGTACCGAACACTTATTTCAAACAAACTATTACAAATATGATTAGTCAGGGCACATGCTTCTATCCATCTTTCTCCCTTTCACCATCCCCAGTTTATCCAGGGACAGTTATTAATCTCCATGGAACCAGCAAAAGGACAGATGGTTCATCCTTGGATGAAAGCAGAGAGCAAAGTAGCATAACAGATCTGTTGCTACCTATGAGCTTCATGATTGTCCATCTGACACTCAGAGGGAACAGATCCCCCTGCTCCAAACAGCACAAGACCCATCACATAACAAAAGGAGAATCTTCCTGGTCTCTTAGCACTACAGAGCCTCTGGCAATCCAGCAGTTCTGAGTAGCAAGCAGGGGGTAGCGATTCATAACACAAGCCACTTAAGCACACTAAATACATAGGCAAGTTAGGCTTCTGGTAAGATGCCTCTGTGTAGCGGTATATGGATACCTTCCCCCACTTACTAGCCCGTTCCCTTAAAATAGCTTTGTCTGCACACAACCATATGGGGCTCTCTCCCACTGGTTCAGCCCTCCCACAGGCAGTGCTAGTGAAAACAGGACTGAGGTGACTTCTGGCATTCTTCCAGCACTGTGCTCAAAGCTGTGCTAGATGATCCAAGAGCAGAAGTAACACTGGCCCATCCACTCTAGGGCTCTCACTCACTGTCACATTCTTTCTCCAAGAAAGTCTTGCACAGACCCAGCCACTGAGCCAATAACATTCTAGAGTGGCATACGGTAAGCCAGCCAGCTTTTTCATCTGCCTGGGCCATGGATGGCAGATGAGTGCATGTGCCAAAGTACTGCACTCTGCAGCTATGCTGTCTGTCCGCTTCTACCCTCCAGCCTGCATAATCACTGCCCCCTTCATAAACTCCCCTTCCATGGTTCACATCCGGCCCCCAGATGGCCCATTTTGGGAGGGTCAAGTGAAGGCTCTGGTAAACACGACAGGTTGTCTTGAGAGCCAAGATGGGTGAGGTAATATCTTTTATTGGACCAACTTCTTTTCTCTTGAGCTAAGCCACGGAAGGTGACCTTGGAATCTTGAAATTGCCTGGAGTTAATAGCACTGAAACACAACGTGCTTGAGCTACTGATTCTGACACAGGGATTATATGAGGACACCTGACAATACCCACCACAGCCACATGCACTTTCTGACTGCTCCTGCCTGAGCTGCGTTTTTACAGCTGCTGCTCTTTCTGGAGGATGGTGTTCTATTTTGGGACTAATGTTTTCATTTGACCTATATCAAGGATATATATTTTGCAGTCACAAGGCAGATGCAGAGAACACAGGGCTGAATGAGAGTGGGGTTTTAGGGCCAGAAGTGGTGAAGTTTGGCATTTTGCACCGTGATCCCAGCATGGAGCAAAGGACTACTACTGAGCTTTTGATCACAATAAACAAGGAGTCCTGCAGCACTTTCAAAGACTAACAAATTGCTTTATCGCATGAGCTTTTGTGGGAGAAATCCCACTTTGTCAGACGTTTGAAGATGGAGAACTTACAGAACGGGAGGAGATTAAATGCAGGGAAGTGTAAATTACAGGATCAGTTCAGTCTGACCTGATAAATAAATAAATAAATAAATAAATTTGTTAGTCTTTAAAAGTGCCACAGGACTCCTTCTTTGCTTTGCTGAACTAGACTCACACAGCTGCCCCTTTGGGATTTGATCACAATGACATCACTCTACACAAGTCACTTGTGGCTATGCCCAGTTAGCTACATTTAGAGACTAAACAGAATTTATAGTGTGTAAAGTGCCACTGAACTGCTTGTTATCTAGCTATGTTATCTAGCCACCCTTGTCTCATTTGTTTCCCCCTTTGAATGTAGATCTTAAATCCCAAGACTAAGATGACCTTTATGATCACCAGTGCTAAGAGCATTCCTAGATCCCAAAGGCACTTCCTGAGACATGCTCTGAACTCTATTCAAAGGCTTTTTAACATGACAGCAGTGTGTTTGGATGCAAGGTGGATAAGTTAAGAACATCATCAGGTTACACTGTGATCTGCAAGCCTGTTGCAACATGGTGTAGGCTCTTGGTACATGAATCTGTCCCAATGGGACTTGCTGTATTTTGGCCAGAGATTAAGATCAGGTGTTTAGGGTACCAGTTCAGTGGGCTATGGGCATTAATTAAATACATTATTTGCTATCTCAGGGCTGGTTTACATGGGGAAGTCAACTGGCATAGCAATAGTGGAAAAGTTACTCCAGTAAAGCTATTCCAAATACCTCTCTCCATGAACACTATTCTGAAATAGTGACTATAATCCAGAATAGAGTGTCCAGCTGGGGGTGCTATTCCTGGATAGCTGTAGAAGATGTTATTCTGCTAGAGTGATCCTGGGAAATTCCCCTTGTATACACAAGGCCTAGGAATGTAAACATTACATACTGGAAACAAGTGTCTGTATAGCCTTGTCAGTCATCTCAGGATGGCACATTAGGACACCGTGACTTTAATAACATGACAATATGTTACTCTTTCATGATGCACAACTGTAACACGTAGGATGCAACACCGGCATACCATTGCAACACAAATTGATGACACTGCATATGAGTCACCAGGAAGCACTGACAAGAGCAATATGCAGATGCTAGCATGGATCCAGAGTACATAAGCAGGACCCGAGCTGTTTTATGGCATTAAAGTAGTACTCCAAAATTAATCAGTGGAAGGCAGTAGGAAGCCACCAGCAGCCTGCAAGGCTGGCCACAAATCCTAAAGCCTGAACTTTGAACATTTAAATGTTGCAAGCAAATGTGACAGATTCATTTGGGCAGCACAGTCTGAGAGATGAGCACTGAGCTGGGACTCAGGAGACCTGGGTTCTTTTCCCAGGTGTGGCACCAGCCTGCTGCCACATCTACTCCCTCCATCCCACTGGATAGGCACTCTTTCACTATGACTGTACCACACCTAGCACAATGGAGCCCCTCCATCTTGAGAGGGGTCCTCTAAGCACTAGCACAGTGCAAATATTTGTTACTAATAAGTGTTGGCGCCCAGGTTCCCCCAGGAAGAGCTGGATTCCATCCACTTGGTGGGAAGGCCCCGGGGCAAGCCATTCATAAGTTGTTTCTTTTGCCATGCATTACATAAGGCAGATGATGACCACATCCTCAGGTCTGACTCAGATGTGAAGTCACATGCAGGCTGCTGCCAGTAGGTACCCACCCTGGGGACTGTATCCTAGAGCACCAGCGTGGGAATGAGAGAATGATCATTAATATCTCATTAGCAATGGTGTCTAACTCATAGACATAAACAAAGTCTCACGGAGCACTTCCACATCAGCCCTCCAATCAGCCTCAGCAATACAAAGTCAGGCCTCCCAACCCTGCCATCCTACCCAGAGGTAAAGATGTTCCAAGACAAGCCATTAAGCATCCTTCCCTTTGGCCACTGCTCACTGCACCAGAGACCCTGATGCCAGCACCCCCTCCACACAGATAGCTGTATGCACCATTATCATCCAGGGACACATCTATCCCCACTCAGCACAAATCTGAATCAGTGTTGACTGTTCACCTTTATGATCCTCTGTGTCTTTGACAGCCATTAACATCCTTCTGTGAACTCAGACACAGGGGATGCTCAAAGCCAAGATAAAATGCTTCCTAACCTTCCTGTGACTAGCTCAGAGCATGTCTACTCTGAGAGTTGCACTGGTTTAAGTTAAAGATCTTTGAAAAGAAAAGCCAAAACTGGTGCCAACCTCTGGTGTAGGCATACTTAATCCAGATTAACTCTTGCCTCAGTAAATTACCAATTTATATTAAACCCAAAAGTTAAATCAGTGTAAATTCATCTAGATTAGGAACCTGCGTGGGTTTAAATAGATCAGTTTAGTTCCACTAGTGAAACTTTTCTAATTTAGACCAGGCACTAGGACTCTAACTCTGTATCAGAATTTGGATGCTCTAACAGCAGGATGTCACTGTGCCTCAGGACTGTTTCTAGGTTTAGAAGAGGCACTATAGTATGTACCTTCTCTCTTGCAGGTTATCTTTCTTTATGAACCCATAAGCAGTGCATGAGCTCAGGAAACAGCAAGCAAGGGGGGGGGGGGGAAGATGTTCCTGCAACAGAGCAGGGGAGAAGGGGCAGGCATGAGAGTTACACAGAAAACATCACCATTACTCCTATGGCAAGCCACTTCTATGGCAGGATTTGAAACTTGGAGTGTGCAGAGAGGGATGTTCTCAAGCCATTGCATCTCATTCCTTGGACAGTGGCTTTGAATGCCATCAAGACAGACAGGAACACGGTCTCTGGGGCTGTCAACCTAATTGAATGGGATGATTTCAGCCCTCCATCTTGTCTGTTTCCATGCAGCTTTAGCACTAAGGAAATGGTCATCCCAAAAGGCTTGGAGAGTAAGGCCCTATTATCCACAAGTCAGGAACAGCCTGTGGGAATCTGCCCTTTCCCCCACATACTACCTACCTCTCTGCTAGAGGGTAGCAACCCCACCACAGGCCATTGAGCCCCTTGCCTCTCTGTCAAAGCTGCACATGAGAGGACTACTGAACAATGGTGACAGACTTCTTTCTGCTAGGTAAGGGCTCGGTAACCTGTGCCTTTAAGTATTGAGCTTCCCAGACAGAGAGTCTGGGCAGGGCACTCTGAAGATCTTGTTATGCATGGAACCAGACACATAATAAAAAAGCTCCCCTGCAAAAACTTTAAGCCCTGAGCATCACTGAACACCATGCTAGGAACTGGATTGAGACCCACCTACCTAGTTTACAGACAGGCCAAAAAAAAAAAAAAAACACCACAATAACAACAGCTTCTTGTCATACTGACCTGTTCAACAGCTAGGCCATTTGACAGAGAGCATAAGCACCGTAAAGTTTCACTGGGCCTCTTCTATCTCCGAGCCAATGGGGACCTATTGAAAAGTGATAAACCCACCATATGCTTTGCTCTGCATTTGCACCCCACCTCTCCTGCACACACAGCTGTGGGAGCTCACAGTCAGGCCTGGGGCAGCCTGCCCAAGAAACAGCAGAGTCACTATCCAGAGTCCCATGGGACCTGGCTTTATGGAGACAGAACACACTACTGACCTTCCACAAGCTCTTTCTGAAGCAGCTGGAGGGCGGGGGGGGGAAGCATCCTGCTTTCACTCCCGGGCCTTCCTATCCTCATGGCATCTCTCAGAGCATTGCAGCATCAGTGTCCCTGATGCAGGGGGGTTGGAGCATCTCTTACTGAAGCCAGGAATTAGACTCAATTAACAAACAGCAAGTCCCCCTAAAACTCAATAGGACCACCAGCCCAGTGTCCCAAGGGGCTAAAAAGCCAGCCCTAGAAACACTGAAGAGTCCCATCATCATTAAGAGGCAAGTTTCCCTCAAACAAGCACATAGCAACCATCTCTCCCAGCCACTGAAGGTTGGGATAATTACCTAATTTACCATACCTGGCCAAGCCCTGCCACCTTACTCATTGCCTACAGCTGTGGGCTTCCCTGTTCTCAGGGAAGCACCCTTAACCCTCTCCCTGCTGGCCCCTCATATCAGCTGTAAAGGAGCGAGTGTATGCCGGTAGTACAGGACTACTTTCTCAAGTTACTTCTTTGCATAAGGGAGAAAGTTGGGACTGGGAGGTCTTGAATGCTCAGAGAATGGTATCACACGATATAATTAATCTGTGTGCTACCACTACCTGGGAGCATGATTTTGTAGCCTTTGCCTTTATTTGTGTCATAAGAATACAGCACTGTGAAGAAATTTAATCCAGCACCTCAAAGCTCTTTAAAGATGTTGATAAATTAGAACTCCTAGCCTTCTATTACTCTCTCACCCACTGGGAGAAAGGTAAGTATTCCTAGCTGCCTGCTCTCCAAGTAATCCTCAGATACTAGAATGGGGGTGTGTACTAGAAATGCATAGTTAGATATTTACAACTAGCAATGCTGAAGCAAAAGGAAGCTATTTGGCTTGCCCAAGGTCACAAAGCAAATCAGTGGCCAAGCAAGGAACAAAACCCCACAGGCCTGCCTCCTCCCCAAGTCATTGACTCCCAGTTCCTCCTACGCTAGTCACTAGACCGCACTCCTCTCCTCAAAGAAGATACAGAACACAGGACCCCTCTCCCCAGGCTGGGAATAGAACCTAGGAGTACTCACTAGCGGGCCTGTCTGCTCCATCCACAGATCACTCTCCTCTCCCTGACAAGGGAATAGAAAGCTGAAATCCTGATTTCTGCTGTCCCCTCGTTCTAATCTGCCAGAACCCACTTTTCTCTGAGAGTTGGGAAAGAAACTGGATGCCTGATTCCTAATTCCTGTTCTAGCCATTCACTGGTACTCATTCTCTACTACTCCATATGCACTCAGAAGGGGAGAAAATGGAAAAAGCATGAATTCCTCAAGGAGGAAATGCAATGACCATGATCTGCCCAAAAATGCAACACTCAGAGGGATCAAACAACATGTCATACTGCAAGAGAGAACCCAATCACGCAGCAGTGTTTACTTTAGTCCTGCACTGTCTGCATGCTTCCTGTTAGCTGCAGGAGGGAGCTCACCTCTCAGCACCCTCTGAATTGCATGACCCCAACCTCTGCAAAAGGCTTGGCACCAGTCCTATCCCCAGTTCGAGCCTCTGGCCTGGACTCAGGAAGGACTCATAAGAGTCAGGTCTCTATTACTCCAGATGCACTTGCCTGCAGGCCCTTTTCCCTGTGTGTTTCATTTCAGCCTATAGAGCTCTTGCTCTGAAGGGGATTTCAAGGTGACTGATTTTTATGGGGAGTCTCTGGCCACTTCCCCTCTTCCTCATTAAAAGGGCTGCAGCCTCACCAGAACCACTAGCTCCTCAATTAAACAAGGGGCTATAGCAAATAAACCTAAAAAGGTGGGAAAGCAAATAAAAACCCGAAATGCTGTTTTCTTGGCAGCATGCCAAGATTGCAAGGTCCTACGTCAGACCCAGCCACTGAATAAGATTTCCAATCAGTCTGAATCACCAGAGAGTTCAAATGGGAGGAGATTGCCCTGGGATACAGCACAACAGTTAGTTTTCTTATCCTCACCAGAGTACATCCAGTGTTTGGATGAAGTGGCTGTGACCCTCCTCTCCCGAGCTCCCACCCCCAAGCACTGAAAATCAGACACCAAGGAGTAATAAAACTTAGCATCTAGATACAGTATCGCCAACCCTAAGTGTTCCAAAATCATCAGTCAGGCGCACCAAAAATCATGACATTGCCTTTAAAATCATGAGATTATGTAAAAACAATAGACTTGTTGGGTTGGTTTTTTTTAATTTGCTTTCTGCTTTTTGAATCTTTTGGGTGCACTGGGATCATATTTTAAAGCCTCCCCCACAGCCACAAGGGCTGGAAACATACTTTCTCATTATGAATGAAGGCTGAAATGATCACTTGACTCCAGGAGCAAGGGCTTTAAAGAAAACAATAATTATCATGAGACTTATGACCAAATTATGAGAGTGGGCAAGACCGGAGAGGTGAGGCTGGTGATAAATCTTTGAACACACCAGACTAAAGAGACTTGGGATGGGGATTGGCAGAGGGTTAGACCTTCTGAGTCAGGCAGAGCAGCCCTTGGCTTCAGTGGATCAATCAGAATCTGAGCCCTTAGGCTGCTTGCAGGAACTGGACCTTATTTCTGAGGTTGGGCAGCTTGCCGTGGGTAGAGCTGGCCCACAGGGGTTGAGGTCAGGCAGACAGAAGTGAGTGCAGCTGGGACACTGAGCTGACACCAGGCAGTTTCAATTGGCAGGAGTTGGGGCATAGAGGCTGCAGCTGGGGCCCCAGGGCTGATGCCAAGCAGGTTGAGGAGGCCGAGGTCAGAAAACTGCAGGGCGCTCAGAGGTGAGCCCCCTATTGAAGCTAACAGCAAGCGTGCAGACCGTGCAGGACTGATGCAACTATGGCAGTGTGCCTGTGCTTTCTTGCACTACAACACATTCCACCCCTTTGATTGTTGCCGTTTGGGGCAGATCACACCATCATTGAATATCCTCTAAGGGATTTGTGGTTAAATTCTCATCTTCTCCCCCTCCAGTGCATTGTTACTTGGACCTGAATAAAGTGCGCTGCCTCCCGTGAAAACATACTGTACCTGTGACTAAGCATCAGGTGACAGCCCAGCACACATGGCCAGAGAGGCGTCAGGAAATGGCAGTATCCCAATTAGAAGGTGAGGTAACAGCTGCTGAGGTACCAATGTGCATGCATCCAGTGGCACATTTCCTCATGCTGTCCATTGAACCAGTGGTGGCCTGTGTCATCTTTTGATAGTCTCAGTCTCTTTAAATGGAGCTATCCCTGTTGTATTGGTGTGACACAGACATAGCCAGGCATTGGCACATGTATTATTACTTCTGTGTCCGACCATCTTCTCGATCTCTCTCCACAGGAGGTTGTGTATGGTCTCTGCCACAAGCTAGCTGACTGCCATGGTTATTGGGAGATGTCTGTATGAAAATAGTTCAAGAAGAGATGTGTAACTTGTCGTCTGAGACAAGGAAGGTCTCAGAGCTAACTCAGTCAGTACCTGAGAGCAATGGACATCCACGGAGCCTGCACTGTTTATTGTCTGGACCAGGTGCAAGACAAGAAAAGTCTCTGAATCAGGGACCCTTGGGGGTAAGTCTGGAACCATGTAAGACAAAAGGGCTATGTCCACACTTGCTAAAATTAGTTCGAATTAGTTAGTTTGAACTAATTTTAGTTAGTTCAATTTAACTGAATTCGAACTAGAAAAATCTAGTTTGAATTAGCGATCCCCATTCATTTCAATGGTCGGTTAGTTCGAACTAAGAAATTAGTTCGAATTAACATGGCCACATTGGCTAATTCAAACTAGTTAGTTCAAATTAACGCTTTAGTTCGAATACCCTGTTCGAATTTATTAGTTCGAATTAAGGAAGCCATTAATTCGAACTAAACTAAAGCCTAGTGTAGCCATGGCTTTAGTTAGTTCAAATTAAGCCTCCTTAATTCGAACTAACTTGCCAGTGTAGACATAACCAAGGAGAGCTCCCAAAATGTTATCGATAACAGAGGAGATGCTCTGTCAGCAGAAATTTCTCATGAAAGGTAGATCCCTGCTCTCCGGACTGGACAAGCACTGTAAGAATTGCCCATTGGGTGAGAAATGTCTTACCAAACAGGAAAGTAACTTAATAACTTCAAAGCATCTGATGAAGTAGGATTTTCTCCCACGAAAGGTCATGCAATAAATAAATGTGTTAGTCTTTAAAAGTACCACAGGAGTCCTTGTTTGTTTTGCTGAACTAGACTAGCACAGCTACCCCTTTGGAATTTGTTAAAAAGTATAGGCTATAGATGACATTGCATGTTTTTCTTTGACCTGTAGCTTTACGTTTCCAAATCCTTACACTTGCTTTTATTTGCATCTTTATATTAAGTGCATTAAATAAACTTCAGTTTGTTTTTACTATAGACGTGGCTAAGTGCCTTGTTCTAAGCTGTGTGTTGAACTAAGTGGGGTGTACTGCTTCCACAGAGGCAGTGGATCAGTGTGCCTCATGGGTGTCCTTTTAAAAGATAAGGACTGGGAATTTGAGTGGAACAAAATGGGTGTGCTAATTGCTAGTTGGCAGAGAAAAATAACAAAGCTTGCCTAGCCTAAGGTGACCTGTAGTGACTGGGGAGAGTTTCCGGAATGGGCACAGACCAGGCTGCCTCCCATTGTGAACAGGTGGTGTTGATTCACCCCAGGCAACTTCAGTTAACATAAAGTGTGTGTCACAATTGGTTCTTAGAAATTTCCCATCAGATTGGCACATTCCTGTCTCCCATTGATTTGATAAATAGTTATTCCCCATTATCTTATTATCACTTCCTAGTTCCCATTGACTCATCAGCATCTTTCTGTTCCCACTAACTCATCCTCCCCTTTCCATGCCCTGGCTAATGGTCACCTCTCCATTCCCATTGACTCACTGACTTCCCTCCATTCCCCTTGACTTGGTGCATTCCTTTCTTACCCTCAGCACCTAAGGCATGTGGAGGAGAATAGAATCAGCACAAGGCAAAATATGGATTTGTGCACCTAGAGTTTTGGGGACAGCAGGTATTGAGACATGAACATGTTGTACATCAGGTTTATATAGCTTGCATCTATTAAAGTTCCCATGGCACTTTTTGTCAGAATATGAGTGTCAGTCCTGATGTGATGGCAAGGGCTGATTCCATGCATTTCCTCTGTTGGATTCCTTTTTATTTCATGTCCTAAAATGGACACTGCCATATTCTGTTCCAGAGGTAGTCACCTTTCAGTAGTAGGCAAAGTGGTGTATACTTTTTAGGATCAGTCAGTAAAGTTTCTAAAGCATTGTGGGATCCTATTGGAGCTAATCTGTTCATCTATTTTGCCTTCCATGCTAGCCATCCATCCAGATTATATGTATTTATCCAGCCTATCTAGATGCAGCTATGCCTAATAGATAGACCACTGAACTGGGATTCAGGCGATCTGGGGTCTGTTACAAACTCTGCGGGCTGGCTTTGGTGGGCAAGTCACTTTGCTATTCTGTGCTCAGTTTCTCCACCTGTAAAATGAGAATTGTGATATTGAGTGCTTTTGTAAAGCACTTTGAGACCTAGTGAGAAGAAGTGTTGTACAAGGGCTTGGTATTATTATCTATGCATAGACCTATATAAACATACTTTCAGTTTTTCTCTCTCACTGTTTTTCTTCCTTTTTTTGTTTTATTGCACCCCACCCCCACCTCACCTCCAGATATAATCTCCAATGCAGGAAAAGAGCAGGTTGTAAACCACTGAGCTGGACTGAATGCCTGTAAGTGGAAAATTCCTTTCTGCTGAGTGTGGATTGCAGTTCAACAGGTTTGTTCCCAGCCCATTATTTTCGTTGATTTAAAAACTCATCCCTAGAGCATTTGTTCAGATCACATGGGCAAGGATATAAAAATGGAGTCTAGCTGCTCAGGCCAGTTAGCACTTCAAGGAACTGGGAGATCCTACCAGCTGTTTCTCCGACAGAGCGGAAGAGCAGAGACAACATACAGCCTCGTGCATTAAGGGAAAACGGATCAGTAGAACACAGGTAACTAGGGGTGGTCGGCTCATTGCTTGTCTCTGAACTCATGGAACTAGGTTGCTGCTGCTGTTAATAATTCTGTCTTCCTTTGTGCTGATGGTTAATCCGTATTCAATGGGCCAATCCTGCTTCTACTGAAATCAGTAGCAGTTTTGAGATGGAATTCAGCTAGAGATAGGTCTTTCCCTTGATGGGAGCTGGGGTCTATGGCACAACCTCCAACTACAGACTGATTGAAGGGAGGTCTTTCTTTCTGGTAAAGTTACATTCCATGTGGCTAGAGGTGCATCTTTAAAAGTGCTGTTGTGTGGGGGACGGGGGCATGACATCTTGTAGTTCATACACCTATGATATGGATTCTGAGGTACTGACCTGATCCTCTGCTGCCATTGACTTCAGTGAGGGCTCAGCACTCTACAACATTGGCCCCTGGATGAGATTTGATCTGTTTATGTATTCTGGGCCCGTATGCCTAGTGTGTATGACAAGAGATGTGGAATACTGACCATCCTTTTGATTAATGGAGTTCCCTTGTTTTTATCAGGATGATAAGGGTGCTGCTTAACTTAGAGAACGGGCATTCAGACACAGACACTCATAAATAATGCAAAGGAAGCAAAGATGGCCTGAGATACTGAGTCCAAACACAGTAGTTGCTGAGGAGATTCTAACCTCTATATAATGGGATGAATCTGAAAACTGATTCTGAGACATTCAGATTCCATAGCCAGGTTCTGTGACTTGACCCTCACTCCCTATCTAATAAAAATACTCAGCACTTAGGTGCGTCTACACTGGCTTAAGTCGACCTACACAAAGCCGTGTCCACACTGGGCTTTTATTAAGTAGACTTAAGCGCTTCCTTAAATTGACTTAATAACAGCTTGAGTCGACTTAATAGGACCACCTCTGAAGGTCGACTTAAGCCTTAAGTCGACTTCTTAAGTCTACTTAAAGACAGTGTGGACGGGGAATAGCGCTAAGTTGACCTTATTAAGTCAACTTAAAGTGTAGCCACTCTGTTAAGTCAACTTAACAAAGTTGACTTTAATTCGACGTTAAGTCGACTTAACAGAGTTGACTTAACTTTACAAGTGTAGATATAGCCTTAGAGTCTGCAGATCTCAAAGGCTATGCCTACACTGGCAAGTTAGTTTGAATTAAGGAGGCTTAATTCGAACTAACTAAAGCCATGGCTACACTAGTCTTTAGTTAGTTCGAATTAAGGGCTTCCTTAATTCGAACTAATAAATTTGAATAGGGTATTTGAACTAAAGGGTTAATTCGAACTAACTAGTTTGAATTAACCAGTGTGGCCATGTTAATTTGAACTAATTTCTTAGTTCGAACTAACCGGCCATTGAAATGAATGGGGATCGCTAATTCGAACTAACCTTTTCTAGTTGGAATTAAGTTAATTCGAACAAACTAAAATTAGTTAGAATTAGTTAGTTCGAGCTAACTAATTCAAACTAATTTTAGTAAGTGTAGACATAGCCAAAGTGCTTTAGAAAAGCAGCTGTCTTTATCCCAGTTATATATGGGGAAACTGAGGCACAGAGTGAGGCTGTGACTTGCTCAAAGTCATGTAGTTAGACAGGAATAGAAATGAAGCATCCCACCCCTCATCCGCTGTCTTATTAACTGGCTATGTTTCTTCGTGTAGTTAAATCAATTTAAAAAACTTCTAAAAGTAGAACAAATAAGGAGTCCTGTGGCACTTTTAAAGACTAACATTTTTTTTTATTGCATGAGCTTTCATGGGTGTAATTCCACTTCATCGGATGCCTGAAATGGAAGCTATAGCATGTCTGGTGAATAAATAAATACAGAGAAGGGTAAGTCACAAGGTCACTGCAGTCTTTTTCAGCAAACCAAATAAGTTGTCTCAGCTCTGACTCCAGGAAGGAAGGTCTAGTGCAGGGATGGGGAAAATACCGCCTGTGGGTCGGATGCAGCCCGCCTGAGGCCTCTGTCCGGCACACCACCCCTGGCCTGCTCTCCTCTCGCTTTTTCCCCCACAGAGCGCTTCATTGCTCTGGGGCTGGGGCCAGTGCTGCACCCTCCCCCCCCCCCCCAGCTGGTGCTGTGCCACTTGGAGTCCAGAGCCCTCCATTCCCCCCCCCAAGTCAACGCTGCATTGCTCCAGGGTGAGCGCTGTGGCACTCTGGGTCGGGACCAGCACTGTTGCTGCCCTGTCCCCATTCCCCCCCTTCCATAGCCAGCTTTCCCTTGCCCCTGGGCTGGCTGGCTGCTCCTCCCCCCCAGCTCCCTCTCCCACTCGCTCTCCTCCCTGCCTGCTCCCACCCACCCGCAGCTCACCCCTGGTCCCTCCCCCATTAGTTTCTCCTCCCCGCCCCACTCCACTCCAGTCCCAGGGCAGCTCCCCATCACCATCACCAGCCCTCCTCTAAATATTATTCCCCACTCCTGGTCTAGTTAGTAAGGAATTGCCTGAGGAACTCAAGAGACTGAGTTAGTTCCTGGTTCAGCCATAGACTTCTTGTGTGACGCAGAATAAGTCACTTAATCTAGTCTGTGTCCTAATTTGTCATCTGCTAAAGGGGATGACACTTCCCTACCTCCTAGGAGTGTTGAGAGAATGAAATCCATTAATCATAGCAAAGTGCTCAGATACTATAGTGATAAGTTCCAGAGGGGTAGCCACGTTAGTGTAGATCAGCCAAACAAACAAGGAGACCTGTGGCACTTTTAAAGACTAACAAATATATTTATAACATGTAAGTTCCCTATCTTCAAGGCATCTGACGACATGGGATTTTTCCCCCATGAAAGCTCATGCGATAAATAAATTTGTTAGTCTTTAAAAGTGCCACAGGGCTCCTTGGTTGTTTATAGTGATAAGGGCTTGAACTTTGGAGAAAGGATGTTCTGGTCCTGCTCACCCTACACTGGAGAGTAGGAGAAAAGCCCCAGCACTATCTGGAAAGGCAGGGAGACATATGTTATAAAACTGAAGCCAGTAAGCCCCGGAAGGATTCTGGGTATGTGAAACTGCAGACTGTGGGCGCATCTACACTTGTAAATTAAGTCGACTTAAGCCTGCTTAAGTCAACTTAATTTACTCTACACTACAATTTCCTTAAGTCGACTTAAGCTGCTGCTGCTTAAGTCAACTTAAGGAAATTTTAAGTCAACTTTATAACTTTATAAACTTTATAAAACCTAGTTTAAAGTCAACTTACTGGCTAAGTCGACTTTTATTAAGTCGAGTTAAGCCAGTGTAGACGTCGCTTAGCCCTAAGTCGACTTAAAGGGCTCCCAGGGCTCCCCCACGGACCTCCCTGCCAGGGTGCCTGGCACAGCCAGAGCCTGGCGTGCCCACCCACAGGGCAGGACACAGCCCTGCCCACCCCACTCCTGTACCTTGCCCCGTCCCTGTCCTGCTCAGCACCCAATGGGAAAAATGCTGAGCCCCCAGCACTTTTAAAGGGGTGTCCCCCCCCATGGACCACTCCCAGGTCCACCTAACCCCTAGAAGTCGACTTAGGAGTCCAGTATGGATGCTCTAAGTCAATTTGGCAAGGTTGACTTTAAGTCGACCTAAATTTACAGTGTGGACTTAGCAAAGTCAACTTAAAGCTTCTTGTTTTCTAGTGCCAAAGGTGACTTAAGCTGTGCAAGGTGTTGTGGGATACTTGGCATGGGTGAGCAGAATTGAGCAGAGAGCATAATACATTCAGTTACCATAACATCCCAACACAGATCACTGTAATATATAGTATATTAATACCATGAACATCAGACCTATGAATATGGCATATACTGTGCTTAGCATATATGTATTGGCTAACAATCTTGGACATGATCCTCAGGAAGTCTTTCCATTTATGTCAGTGGCAGCAGGAGCAATATATAACTACAAAATGTTACCATTACTATCATCCTCCAGTGCCTCCTACTGTTTGTTACACTCACTTGTTGCACCTTGTCTTGGTTTAGACTGTAAGCTCTTTGGGGCAGAACAATGTCTCTCTGTTTGTCTCTAAATGGTATAGCCCTATGGCCTTGATTTAGAATGGGGCCTTATAGAAATAAAGCGGTTCATTGATGATGATTATCATTATTATACATCTCAAGTACTTCCATTTGTGTGTATGTGTTTTAAAATAAGGCATTGAACTTAAAAAATGCAGAACATCTATCACAAATCATTCATTCCCTTCTCCTGCCAAAATCCAGCCAATTGCTGCCCTATAGGCTTTGGCTTTTGAAGCACAGGAAATGGTTTAACTTCCACCTCCAGCCTCTCCCACCTCCAACTCTGTCACAGAACTGTAGCAGTTAGACACAAAGAGCTTTCTGGGGTATGACCATGCTCGCACTGCAATTAAACTCCCATGGCTGGCCCATTTCAGCAAGCTCTGGGACCCAGGTGCTAGAGCTCAGAATCCCTTACAATCTTGAATGTCTGCACTGCAATTTTACAGCCCCAGGAGCCTGAGTCAGCTGACACTAGCCAGCCCTGGATGTTTGATTGCAGTGTAAACATACCTGCTGAATCTGTTCCTACCACCAGCAGGAAGTGCAGGTATTCAGCACCTTTGGGCTAGGGGAGGGGTAAAAGGAAAGTAGAGGCTGTTATCTGGGACATTCAGAAGCATTGTCTTTGGAGGCAGCTCTGCTTATCCTGCTTCCATTTCCTCTGCACTTCTCCCCCCACAACCCACTCTGCCTTTATTGCTATTGGAGACAGTTGCTTGGAAACCGAATTGTCATGTTTATTTTTTAACGCAGGGGACAATGAGAACTCTAGAGCCGACAGCCCTCCATGTGCCCATAGTGTAAAGTGTCACAGTGTAAAGAGCCTCACATTCCCATCCTGGGAAATCAGTGTCCATTCAAGAGTTGGCCTCAAGAAAGCCAACAAGAGGGCCTGCTGGGATTGGTCTTGACTGGGATTTAAAAGTGTGTTGTGAGGAAGTATTGGCTCACAAAGATAGACTTTAACATTGATTTGAAGTGCTCACCCCTGGGGTCTCAGCTTGAATGGCTTAGAATGTGTTCTCAGCTATCCTGGCTTGGCCACACTACCTGCTTGTCTACACTTATCCAAACTGAGACTGAGGAGGAGTGACCTTGCAGAAAAGAGACTCAAGGAGAACAGGTGCTCAGTGGCAGCCCTATGCCTCCTTCCCCCTCTCACCCACCCTGCTTCACCCAGGCTGGTCCCTTTTCAATCTCTATCCCTGCAGTCTGCTCCCCTCAGCTCTGCTCCCTCTTGAGCCTCCCTCCCATCCTGTCCCTCTCACAAGCAAGGCTCTGAGGCAGCTGGATGTTGCCCCCTCCTCTTCCCTCCATCTGTCTATACTAGCTGGGCACATGTAGAGGGGGAGAGACAGCCTTTCCGCCCTATGTGCTGAAGCCACAGCGGCTCCCAGTCAGTCAGGATGAGTCGCAGTAGGGGAAAACCTGCTAAGTCCCTGCTGCACTGCTGAGTGCCTGTGGGAGTCTGAGGTGGAGTTGGAACAGGTGCAAAGCAGGGGTGTCACAGAGGGGGCCAGTTCATTGTCTTAATGTCAAGCCTACCCATTAAAAAGGAAGGTAAGAGTTTCAGAGCCCAGGAGAAAGCCAGCATGTAGCACAGGCCTGAGAGCCAAGGACTGCTGAGATCTCACCCCTGGAAGACCCTGACTCCATCTGAAACTATATTTTATTATTACAGGTGCACATGGATGGAGGGTCCCACTGAGATCAGAGCCTTGTACGTTCACCTGCTAAGAGACAGCTTATGGTCTAAATAGGCAAAGGGTTGGAGGAAAGCAATGCTATTATTTTTTTCTGTTAACCACTGGGACTTGGCTAAGATCACAGAGGCTATGTCTACACTTGAAAAGTTAGGTTGACTTTATGAAGTCGACTTAATAAGGTCGACTTTAAGTGGACCTTATTAAGTCGACTTAACTTTTCAAGTGTAGACATGGCCCCTTTTTGGCCTTATTAAGTTGACAATGTTTTAACAATGAGAGTCGTGTGGTACCTTATAGACAAACAGATTTTCTTCAGCATAAGCTTTCATGAGCTATAACCCAGTGGGGTATAGCCCAGGAAAGCTTATGCTGAAGCAAATCTGTTCGTCTATAAGGTGCCACAGGACTCTTGTTGTTTTTGCTGTACACAGACTAAAACGGCTACCCCTCTGGAAAATTCTTCATGTTTTAAGTCGACTTAAAAAGGTCCACCTAGGCATGACTCCGCATCTCCACTGGCTTAAGTCAACTTAATAAAGTCAACTTAAGCACTAGTTCAAATTAAGACCAGGTGTTATTAATTCAAACTAACTTTTCCTTAATTCGACTTAAGGAGCAGCTTAAGTTGAATTAAGGAAAACTCAGTGTAGACGCAGAGTAAATTAAGTCGATTTAAGCCTCCTTAAGTCGACTTTAATTTCTAAGTGTAGACGCACCCCTAGTGAGTCCAGAGAATGGCAGTGCCAGGAGGAGAACCCAGCGCTCCAGCCCCATGCCCTTTCTCTGCCCCTCTCGGTGCTTTTATTTTCCCCAGCTGTAAAAGGAGGGCGAGATGGATAATCCCAATTAGCTGCCTCACAGGTGCTTTGTGTGAATTAATTCATTGCAAAGCATCTTTTAGATGGAAAGTGTGAGGTACCTCCAGCAATATTATGTTCTTATTTTTGTGCAGCTCTCCCCAGCAATAAAGAGCCTAAGGAGAGAGAAAGACAGAGACCACGGGATGCGCTATTATAAGCAGAATGGTCTCCAAATAGAAAGCTTCTCACAGTTTTTTACGAGACGTCAGCAGCCCTTAATACTGCATGAAGCTGTGAATACTGTATGAAGCAGTTCAGTGGGGAGTCAGGCCTGTAAATGTTTCATACCAACAGCTGCAGCTCTCCTTGCAGCTCCAGGTACGCAGTGCATGCTCAGAACCAGGCCAGGGTTGGTGGCAAAATACAGCTGTACAGCAGCCATTCGCACTAAAGAACCACTCCTTAACTGAACATTTCAGACTCAATCTTGTGCCCACTCACTGATATTGACCTAGGATTTAGCCTATCTGCTTCCCCAGGGCCACAGGGGTTTTGGTCTCAATAGTCGAGAGACTAGGTTGAATTCTCTGGCCTGTGTTATGCAGGAGGTCAGACTAGATAGCCTGTTGGGCCCTTCTTGGCCTTAAACTCTAAGAATCTGTCATTGGACCTGTTAAAATCACCATCAGTATCAATGGCAGTATGAGCTACACATTGAGTGTCAATTGGTCAGATATGGGGAAAGTGGCAAAGTTACGCAACCTGCACTGATATAGGATCATATTCAGACCTTGACCTCAGTAGATGCAAATCCTATTGAATCACATCTGAATTTGACCCTGAGCTTCTTGGGGAAGGTGTTGGGTAAATTAAAAAGTGGCAGGCTGATTTAGCTTGCATCCTCTGCTTAGGTGCTTTTCCTGTACCAGTGTGAAAACCACACACAATTTTGTCACTTACACCTGTGTCCTGATCAACTTGTGCCCTGTGCATCTTTCATACTATGGTAGAGGCCCCGAAGCAAAATAAGAGCTCTCATGACTTACCCTTCACTGCATTTATTTTTCCCTTCCATACTGTAAGCTTTCAATTTCTAGTGTCTGATGTATTGGGATTCACCCACAAAAGCTCATGCGATAAATAAAATTGTTAGTCTTTAAAAGTGCCACAGGACTCTGTGTTTGTTTTACATATACATAGAGTGAGTATGGAGAATGTGGGAAATTTCTGTATTACTTTTATGAAAAATGTGTGACTTGGTTTCCTCATTCACTTCTGTATTGTTACCTCCTAGGACAGGTGGGGTTAATTTCTTCCTGGGACAGGGGAATGAGAGATGGGTGCTGGGAACTCAGGTATGTCTGGGTTGGCGTGAATGTGCTATCAAGATTTAGAGATGAGGTAAGGGTGTTATTATCTTGTATTTGACCAACTTCTATTGCTGAGGGAGACTAGCTTTCAAGCTGGTGCAGAACTCTTTTTCTTCTGACTTGAAAGCATGTCTCTCTCACCAGCAGAAATCAGTCCAATAAAATATTATCCCACTCATCTTGCCTCTCTAATATCCTGGGACTGACATGGGTTACATCAATACTGCATGCTGTCAAGAACTGTCACTATATGAATGGTGTTACCTAGGAGACACAATGGAAGATCTACAGCTGGACATTAACTTTCAATAACTGCCTTGCTAAAGGGATATTCCACAATCCCCTCCCACACCTGAGCCCAGCAAAGGGTGGGGGCATAGGAGCAGCTCACATGACTGCAACAAGAAAGGAAGCATTAAGGAGACACTGCCAGAGAAATCATATGAAGGTTGGAGGCAGAGTGTGCCTCTAAAGGCGTGACAAAGAGCTAACAAGTAAACAGAGAAGTCATATCCAAGGTGTAAAAGATAAAGGATTATTACACTTCCAAGCCACTGCTGCATAAGGCCCGGATACTTCCATGAGTGATGCACCCACTTATTGAAGGCTGCAGTTGACCCTGTGTATTTTTGACTCATGTCAGCCAACTTTATAAATGGCGGGTTTTCATTCCTATGAGCCCTATTGAGCCAATGCAGGTACAGATGGGCAACCAGAGCCTGTTCTGCTCTGCACATCTTGAGCAAAATTGCCAGTTTCCTTCCAGTTGCAAAGAATTCAGTGCTGGTAATGAGTCCGGACACAGAAAGAACACAGCTGGATTTGCAGCTCTCAGGTCAGGATGTGACGTTAGCAGTTAGAAAAATCATCCTTTGATTTATAATCTGAATCAATCAGATCTGGAACCAATTAGTAAGAATCGATGTTATTATCATTCACTTTTCTGACAGAGTCTGATTGTATTTTTCATGAGGAACTGTGTTTTGGGGGTGTTTATAGCTTTGATATGCCTCTGCTCTTCTAAGAGGAACTCTTTTCTGCAACGAATGGATGGTCCCTAGTGACTTGGAGCTAACCTCCAATCTAGATTTCAACATCTGCCTTACCCCCATCTGCTATGACACTCTCAGGCTGTGCCAGTACTCACTGGGGAGACTGCCACGGCAAATCTATGTGACACAGGTAATGATGCAGCGCTGGTGCTTTCAATAGGATGTTCTTTGTTTCAGTCCCTCAGTATTAACTGAATGTTCCAGAGGGGTGCTACAGGTGCTGCATTTTGGACGGGACATTAAACCAAGACTGATTACTCCCATTTATTAAATAGCCCAGAGCACTTTTTGCAAGAGTTGGGGTGTTAACCCAGGTGTCCTGGCCACATGCCAATGTGGATAATTGCATTTAATCTACTTAATCTGTCTCCCCTCCAGTTTCAATTTACTACAGGATTCTTTTTTGCTGTCTGTCCCAAACTGTTAAATAATGTTGCCATATACTGTGAAATAACAGCTGCACTTCACCCCAGAGGCGGCTGTATATCAGTGACAGGCAAAGTGATCCTTGCGTGCAATTTGGCGTGAGGTCTCTGTAAATTGTGAAATGCATTCACCCAGGAACTGCTGGATTAGATCACAGCAATGGTGTGTCTAATCCAATACCCTGTCTCTGGGTGGAGTTTGCTGCACTGGGGAGATTCCACTTGGAAAGATGCTTTTTTATCTGCCAGCAAGGAATGCAACTGGTGTTTCTGAGATAAGCCAGGCAGCTATTCCTAGGGCTCCAGAGTGATGTGATTGGGAATATCTGAGAGGCTGAACTATTCGTTGCTAGCAGGACCATAACAGATACCTTTTTAAATGTGGCTGAGTCCTGGCCCAGAAGCCCCTGGGTACCTTGTCTGAGTGTCTCTATGTACTATTGCCTGTCATCCTGTGTCACTGTCCCAGCTCTAGATGACAGGGTATTGGCACAGCAGCACTATCTCTCTTGCACCTGGCTGATCTCATGCCCCCTACTGCAACTGTTGTCTCACCATTGTATCCATTCTCTGGTTCTGTGACACCCAGCTCAGCCCTCCTGGTGCTCTGTAGCACAGGCTTGGCTCTCATGGCCATGCACTGATACCATCTCCCGGTGCCATGACAAGCAGCACAAGATACCTTTCTCACACTCCTCATTCCACCTACTGCTGGGCTAGGCTTTGTGATTTCTGCAAAGTGCTTGCTTGATATTTTTATTGCCTGCTGGGCATGAATGGATATTAAGTCCATAAAACCATCCATGTGAGATGCCATCTCTCTTCCCAGCCAGCCAGATCATTAGAGGGTGGAAGTAAGACTGAATTAGCCCAGCACTGGACCAGTTCTCATTAAAGAGTTCACTAGAGTTCATGTGAACACTCGGCGGCTGATGCACTGTGCTGGGACACCACATGTGCTTCTTTCAGGAAGAGAAGCTGTGGGATGTTGCTTCTTTAGTAATAAAATCAAAACTCTTTGTCCATTGCAAGGAGTGATTTTTATGCACCTTTTCCAATCACGTCCATGGAACCACCGCAGGGTTTGGATCGTGCTGGGATTCACAGCCCCTGAGTCCTTCCCTTTAGATTTGGCTTCTGAAAGCAAAACTCAGCAAAATGTACCTAAGTTTCACACCAAAGCATAAATCAACCCGGTTTTGCTAGACTCTGCCCCAGTCTGACAAAGAACTTGTCTCGCATTTGCTGAAGACTCTCTCCAGTTTTATTTAGATACATGATCCAGCTTTGCTTAAAACTCAGCCTCAGACTCACACTCCAGACTCAGCCCAAATAGTTGTCAAATCTGTGTCTGAAAATGTGGCTGGTGCAGCAGGTGTTCCTTTGTGCCCAGGCTGCAATTTGCCAGCCGTGCCCCTGATGTGTTTAGAAACTGTTGATATAGCAACTGAATAAATCAAGGAAGAGAAAATAAATACCTCTTGTGGTGCCTCACTCCAGAGTTCAAGTGAGGGAAGCTTTAGACAAAACAAACATGCAAGGAGACTCATTGGTCTGCTCTGAATGCTGGAGAGCTGGGTCCTGTTTAAGTTACAAACAAAGTGAATGTTATGTTCTCAACAAAAGCTATACAACACACAGTGATCTGAGCAGGGGAATAGGAGTCAGGACTTCTGGGTTCTAGTCCTGGCTCAGTCACTGACTTTGGTAAGTCCCTTCGTCTGTCTAAGCCTCAGTTTTTCCATCTATAAAATGGAGATAAGACAGCCCCGTTTCCCTGGAAATAAGGGTGAGGCTACCTTAATAAAAGTCTATAAAGCACTTTGAGATCCTCAGATGAAAGGGTCAAATAGATGCAGTTTAGAATCATGAGTGGGAATAGCAGGGATGCTGGTCACTTCATATTCCTTACTGTGGGGTTCTTCAGAACAGCACTATGTGGAGGAATTAGGGAAGAAAGAAACTCATGCTAAGTTCAGCTCAGCACCACTGGGAATTTTCCTCCTTATCACTTTAAGTGATGATGGTAATCTAATAATGCAGAACTCTGAGGCTTTATGAACTGGATTTTTAAGGAGCCCAGTCTCCAGCATAAAAGAGTCACCTGCCTCCTCCGTCTCCATTGCCCAACCCAGAGTGATGGGATCTCCCTGTCCAAGGGCTGCCTCTGTCCATGGGGAGGGAGGAATTCCAGGTCAACTCATCTCACCTGCACTTTTCCCACCTCTCATTTCAGAACCTGCTGAGAAGAAAAAGCAATGGAAGCTGGAACCAAAACTCACCACTCTGCGAAGACCAGGATGGATTATAGCTGGTAAGTACCAATCTCACTCGAGATTTACTACTTCCTGTTTTGTGGTTGTTGGTAGATGATGACCTGATCGGTCCAAGTTTGGGCCAGTCATATTTTCTTAGTCGGACACACAGGTGTCCAGGGATTCCACTCATTGTGTCCTGTTGAATGTCTCCAGGTCTGTATTTCCAGTCACCTTAAGGCAAAGGCCCAGCTTTGTTCCTAGCTGGTGGATCTCCTTTGATTATTAGCTCATAGCAAACTTTGGATGTGGGCTGGGCAAGTTCTATGCCCCAGGAATGCAGAAAGTTGGAGTATTCCCAGCTCCATCTAGCCAGGACACAAGGAAGGTAAAGGCTGCTGTTCATTCACTAAAAGTATACCCGCAAAGGAATCTGCAACCTTCTCCCAACCCCACCCCAACTTAGACAGTTCATAGAAGTCATAGAATCTTAAGGTTGGAAGGGACCTCATGAGGTCATCTAGTCCAACCCCCTGCTAAAAGCAGGACCACTCCCACTAAATCATCCCAGCCAGGGTTTTGTCTAACCGGGCCTTAAATGTTTTCAAAGATGGAGATTCCACCACCTCCCTATGTAACCCATTCCAATGCTTCACCACCCTCCTAATGAGAAAGTTTTTCCTAACATACAGCCTCGAGCTCCCCAGCTGTAACTTGAAACCATTGCTCCTTGTTCTGTCCTCTTTTACTACTGAGTACAGCCTAGCTCCCTCCTCTGTGGAGCACTCCTTCAGGTAGTTGAAGGATGCTATCAAATTCCCCCCTCAGTCTTCTCTTCTGCAGACTAAATAAGCCTAGTTCCTTCAGTCTCTCCTCATAAGTCATGTGCCCCAGCTCCCTAATCATTTTCGTTGCCCTCCACTAGACTCTTGCTAATTTGTCAACATCCTTTCTGTAGTGGGGAGCCCAAAACTAGACATAGTATTCCAGATGTGGCTTCACCCTGGCCGAACAGAGGGAAATAATCACATCCTTCGATCTGCTAGCAACAGTATTACTGATGCAGCCCAATATGCCATTGGCCTTTTTGGCAACAAGAGTACATTGTTGACTCATATCCAGCTTCCAGTCCACTATAACCTCCAGGTCCTTTTCTACAGCGCTGCTACTTAGCTGATCGGTCCCCAGCCTGTATCAGTACGTGGGATTTTTCAGTCCTAGGTGTAGGACTTTGCATTTGTCCTTGTTGAACCTCATGAGATTTCTTTTGGCCCAATGCTCCAATTTGTCTAGGTCTCCCTGAATCCTATCACTGCCCTTCAGAGTGTCTACCATTCCCCCCAGCTTGGCATCATTTGCAAATTTACTGAACATGCAATCTATCCCACCATCCAGATCATTAATGAAGATGTTGAACAAAACCGGCCCCAGGACCAACCCCTGGGGCACTCCACTTGTTACTGGTTGCCAACTAGACATTCAGTTGGATCACAGGAGAGTACAGCACCTTTTTTAGTTTAGCCAGGAATATTCCTAGGCACTCTGGTGCCTTAAAATTCCACCTACTCTATAGGGTATAAATTCCATCAAAATTCTTGAGCTCCTGCATAAATGGCCCCCCCTCCCTGCAGAATGTCCCAGACTTTATGTTCTCCAGGACAATACCCTGAGGATTCTTTAGTGACGACTCATGGGAACAGCAGCCTGTACAAGGCTGAAAGTGGGTGTAATGGTGCTTCCTGAGTTGTTGACCACATTAATAACAGAGTCCTGTGTCACTTTTAAAGACTAACAGATTTATTTATCGCATGAGCTTACATGGGAGAAAATCCCACTTGACCACTTTAATGTTACTGCTTGGAGATGCAGTACAGCTGGGCCTTGGCCTAGATCTGTATGGCAATCTCCCTAAGGCGGAATGGGGTAGGTAGACCAGGAGATCTGGATTGCCCCTAGACTGCAGTGCGCAGTAACCTTAGCTACCCCTCTTCCTGTCAGGAATGGCAGAGTCTGTTGCTCCAACACAGCCTCTGGCAGTTCTTTGCCCTTTACAGCAGGATGTGAACTTTCCCCTGAAGCTACAGTTCTTAATGACCACACCCAGAGCTGACTCAGATCAGCCTGTTGTGCATTGGCAGGGGTTTTGCAGCTAGCCCCAGGCTTCCCAGAGGAAGATGAGCTGAGCTTTGCAGGGCTCCCACCAGCCTGGTCCAGGCCACTGCAGGTGAGGGACATATGGAGGCTGGAGGAAGAGTATTTATCAGTGGCTAGAATTTCTTTTTGAAGTCACTGCACGAATTACTGGGCTTCTGGGTAACAGAGAATGCAGCACTGGCTCTGTGTAGAGGTCTGGGGGATTCTGGGCAACAGAGAATAGTGGTGCTGGAGCTGGGTGGGGTGGGGGGTTTCTGGGTAGTAGAGATGGTCACAGTGTAGAAGCCTAGAGCGATACAATCAGGCGGCGTGTGTTCCAAGAAGGGCACTTCCGGAAGCTGGCAGCAAAGCTGGCTGTTTGCCCTCTCAGCCTTCCTGAGATCCATCATTTGCTGGTGAATGCTCATGCCCCTACATCACACTGCTTCCCAGTCTGAGCTGCAGCTCCTGTGTTGTCCAGACGAAAAGCTCAGTGTGTGCTCAGTGGGTTTGGAGCTATTTGACTGGGAGCGAGGGTGATTATAAAGCAGGGCAGATGGCAGTCTCTTGGGACAAGTTCAAGAGGCTTATATCAGAGAGAAACATGGACACACAGAGGAAACTGCATTTTAATTACAGTTGTGATAAAACAGCAGACGGTGGGGAGGGGATGCTGCTGCGTCTGCTTTGCATTGGATCCAGTTCCTGACTTACAGCTGGAGCTCAAAGGGCCACTTTGGCTCATGCTTGGCTTTTCTCTCTCGGCTCAGCCAGAGATCCATTTGTCTGAAGCTGGAATGAGACTGTAAGAGAGGCTGGGGCCTCTGGTGACTAGGCTTGTGAGCAGATACCCCTTCCCCATCAGGGATGGTTTAAGTATACTTCAGCATGGAAGGATAGACTAGGTGACCTGATGTCCCATCGAACCCTACATTTCTATGTTCTATCGATCTGTCAGTCTATCACCTGTCTGTCCATCCATTACCACAGATATCCAGCCATCTTCTATCAGTTACCATAGGTACTCCCTCCCTCCATTTGTCTGTCTTGGCTTTCATTCTTGCTGTCTTTGTGGTATCACACCTGAGCACCTCATGGTAACCATCTGAGCACCTAGTGGCCATTCATTAGTCACAGGACATTGGGGATATATGAGAGTGACCTAACACACTACAGCTGTAGCCAGGTTTTGGGAAAAGATGGACCCTCTAGAAAGAAACAGGACCTTACATCTGGGATGCAGCTGAAATGAGAACCTCCAATTAGCCAGTGTACCTGAACGATTCCCACAGCATCTTCTACTGTTGGAAGAGACACATCTGTGGGCTTCTCTTAGTCAGTACTCTGCTGCTTTTCCATACAGTACTTCCTGCTGATAGACTGCAGTAGCTGATACATTCCACCGCATTTGCTATAAAGGTTCCTCCTTAGAGTGGCTACCACTGGAGTAACTAAATTTCCCTACATGCTACAGCCTTCCTTCTACTACCTTCTCCTGGGAGAACCAGGGACTCAAGTAGCTATGGGCTTCCCCACATTCAGGATTCCTGTGCCAGTCTCTGCAGCACTCCCCCAGTGCTTATGATCTAGCAACATTCCCTGTAGTGCCAGCTGGAAGAGGTTGAGCCCAGAGCACCTGGAAGCTGCCCTGTATCATTTCCAGTGGCACCTCCTGCTGGAAGAAGCTGGCAATGGAATAGTTGTGAGCTCACCCACAGCCAGCATTCCTTCATCATTATCTGCTGGCTGGGCCTTGCCTAGCACTTAGCTCCCCCACAGAGAGTTGTCCTACACCATTCCTGGCAGCACCACCTGCTGGGAGAAAGCTGAGACTGGGGTAGCTGTGGGAATGTGCTTGTCTGAGCTGTTCTTTAGTGCAAACCAAGTGCCTGGATATTTTGACTGAAAATCACAATTGTGGTTTTGTCTTGCTGAAGACAGTGGGGAGTCACTTAGGAATCAGACTGATCGTAAGGCTGCCAGGAACTTTTATGCCACAATTAAGCACCTGCTACGACAGAGCAAATAAGCCAAATCATGCGACTGGCAAGCAAGCTTTATGTGTTCCTTCCCCGTGACCCACTCAAAGACGGAAGCTAAAAGCTGCAGCTCCACTGCTTGCAGATTTCATTCCAGCCCAATGCAGGGAAATTAATCGCTTTCCCCAAGAAGCTGACAGACTCACTGCTAGCTTCCATGGTCCCTGTGAAATACGGAGACTCGGCAGGGAGCAGCACATGCCAGGCTTAAAAAACAAAAGGACCCCCCCAGACAAGTCCTCCAGTTTCCTTCTGCTATGGAGAGAGAGATTCCTGTCTTACGAGTTAGGTGAGGAGTGGAATGGGGAAGCTGAGCAATGGTGCTGAGGAGAGTGGGGGAGGAGGGGCTGCTCTGGCACCGTTAGGAGCTTCTGGATGTCTGTGTGACTGGACTGCAAAGGTGTGAGGTGAGGCGGATGCTGGAGTGCTGACGCTTGCTGACGCTGCATTGCATCAGATCAGTGCCAGATCTTTGAGTGATTCTGAGGGATTGTGGCTGGCCCAATCCTAACAGAAAAGGAAAGGAGCCAGGGTTATTTTGGTTAGGGATGGGGAGGGGGAGAAAAAAATCCTTGAGAGAGGGACAATAAGGTGTCACATGATCTGGATATGCCAGGTCACAGCAGCTGGTCTGTGGTTGCGAGGAAGCAACGCTGCTATTCATTGGTCAGGTGGCAGAGATGACTCCGAGTTTTTAGTCTTTCTGTTCTGTCCTTGGGCTACCAAGCTGACTGTGAGGCAGCAAAAGAGGGCAGCACAGAGGGTCAGGGGGTACTGGGGAACTGGACTGGAGTGAGGGGCCACAGAGACGGGTCTGAGGGGGAGTGAGTAAAGTGTAAGACTGGCAGCAGAGATGGAGGGGGAGTGAGATGATCATGGTGTGAAGTGGAGCTGGGATTGAGCAGGTCCATGAGAAGGGGCCAGGGAGCTGGATTTGGAGTGGGTCCCTCAGAGATGACCATGGAGCTGGGTCAGTCAGAGGGGACTACTCACCTTGTTTGTGAATTGTTAGGTGCTGCTGCACTGATGACCAAATGCCCCTCTCTGTTCCATAGCCCTGAAGGCTGTTATGTAGATTCCTAGATTCCAAGGCCAGAAGGTGCCGTTAGATCCCCTACCCAAACCTGTAAGGAAGGCTGGAGAATTCCTTTGAGCCCATGTGGAGGCAGATTTCCACACCCTGCCTCAACCCACACCTCCAGGTAGCAGGAGAGTTCAGTCTGTGACCTCTCCCGTCACTGGTGTCACTACTGAGATGACCGACAAAGGGGTGAGGGCTAAGAAAAGCCAGCCATGGCTTTTGTACCAATCCTCCTAGACTGAGAACCCCAACCTGCTTCACATAGCTCAGGTAGAAATATCCTTCACTGTTCCTGCCCACCTAGGCCCTGGTTTGAATCAATGACCTGGCAGTGTACAGATATGGAGCCACCCAGAAATTCCTGAGCCTGTGCCCCAGTGGTGACTTGGTGAGGGCTCTCCCTATCAGAACTGTCTCCCTCCCAATCTGTGAGTCCTTTACCGGGACTCCAGGTGCCACTCTGCCAGTCCATCCTGCAAAGTTCATTGGTCCTCACCCAGCTGCCTGACACCGTGGAGACCCACTTGTGGAAATGATTCACATGGAGGTTGGGACAGAGCTCCTGTGGGTCATGGGCTGAGGAAACAGGAGCTTGAACAGAACCACTATGCAAAAATGAACCAAGGGGGGACAGAATCTATAAGTGTGAGCAAGAGAGCACAAGGGTGCAAGTACAACAAACACATCCCTAGGGGAGCAGCCTGGGGCTCAGGAATGAGAGTGAGCTGCTTGTCCTCTCTGTGTATGGTGACTGGGAGCAGGGAAGGGGTGATAAATAGAGAGGATGGAGAGAGATGCAGTGTGGAGTGAATGGAGGCAGAGACATGGATAGATGGAGTGGATGGATGGATGGAAGGGGAGAGGTGCAAGGGGCTGGTTGGAAGAGGAGTGCTGTAGAGGGATGGATGAAGGAGAAAGGTTCGGGAAGCGCAGGGGGATGGTGGAGGGGGAGATGAGGGGTGGGAGAGAAGCAAAGGCAGGGGTGAATTCTGCCCAGGTGAAGGGGCGCCTGAGCGTCTCCCCCCTCCTCGGCTGAGCTGCCTCTGCCCACTGCCCAGAGCTGGCAAAGGGAGTGCCCCTGCCCCCCTCTCAACCAATGGGCAGCCGGGGGGGGGGAGTGAGAGGCGGGGCCTGTGGCGAGTTCTTGTTTTTGTGAATGAGACAGGCAGTGGGCGAGTCCTGCCGGGAACTGCAGCGCCCGCCGGCTCAGTGGGGCTGGGGGCGGGCATCGGAGCCAGCCGGGCTGGTGGGCGAGAGGAGCCTTCCCATGCCCATCCGCGCAGGGCCGGGGCAAGGAGGATGCCGGTGAGGAAGCGGCAATGGCAGATGCGGAGCAAGGCCCTGCATCCTCTCTGGTGCCAGCAGGGACCGTCGGCTAGAAGCAGCTGAGCCGGAGAGCTTAGCGCCGCGCGCTGCTGCCGCCTCCCTGGGGCGAGGTCTGAGCCGAGCGCTTCTCGCCAGGATCATGTCTCGCGGAGCGAGCTTTCTTCTGGCCTCTGCACATTGCCCCTTCAGACGTGTTGGCGTAAGTTGCCCGGCGCCAGCCCCGCTGCCGTGCGGCGTTTGGCTGCTTTCTCCCGCTCCGCCTGGCCTCTCTAGACCCGCTAGGACACGGAGATGCCATTTCCAAGCGCACGCACAAAAGCCCCGGGCTTTTAGTTTAGTTTGTGGGTTGTGTTTGTTAGTTTGTGGGTTGTGTTTTCGCTGTTGAAGGTGCAGCTCCGGAGACGCTGCAAGGCAAAATCCCGAGTTCTTGTAAAATAACCTGGGGGGGAACGTCATTTGTAAATGCTCTTTGTGCAGCGTTTGCTGATTGTTTCATTGCATAAATCTTGGCAGTATATTCAGGCTTGCAATGTGTGTGTGTGTGCAGAATCCTTGTAATGTACTTGCTTTTCATGCATGCCTTTTACATTATATTTAGAGTTTATTTGTGCTTGGTCTGCAAAAGCCTGGCCAGCACATCAGCCTCATTTGCACTGTACCTGTGTTTAGATTTGCATTTTCCTTCTGTATTTATAATAACTACTACTACAAATAACAATTGGGCACGCCCTTAGCCTGCAAGATTCTTTGCCCCTACTTTCTCTTCTGATCATCTTTTGTTGGAGATGCTAAGACTTCACCTGCTCACCATTTCTGGTGGCTTACGCGCGCGCGCGCGCGCGCGTGTGTGTGTGTGTGTCCCTCCTTATCTTGCAAGATGTGGGATGGAGGATTTTTAGCCTGGGAGTTGCTAGGAAACACACTGGGCTCCCTGGGGTGATTCTTTAGTTTCCTTGGTAACCAGAGACTGGGGCTGCTGAAAATGAACAAATTTCTGTTTTCCTTGGGCAGTAATGGGGGCGGATTCTGTACCTTGGGAGCGGGATTGAGGGAAGGGCTATACATTTGAGGGGGATATACATTTGGATCAGGGAGGTGTATTTATGGGGTGCATTGTGGGCAGGGAATAAGGGATTGCACTGGAAAGGAGACAGAGAGAGGAGTCCATCATGGGGAAGAAAATGGCAAAGAGAAGGTTTAAGGGGTGATTTAGGTGTAAGGGTGGGTCAGGAGAGGGAACAAAGCGGATGCTGGGAGAATTATGAGGACTGAGATGGGGTCATTACTTGGGGGTGCATAACATAACCTTAGAGCCTGATCCATCTCATTCTATTTACTTCAGTGGGAGTTGGATCAATTCCTTGGAGGGAATGTAGTGGGGGACATGGAAGAGGTGGAGAGGGGAATGATAAGATGGGCTGTTGATGGTGGATTATAGGAGGTAGATGTAACAGTGATAATGAAGTATGCCTCTGGTGGAGTGAAGTGTCACATAGACACTAATTGGCCACTCTCCCTCCTCCCAGCTGCGGTTGGAGTTTCACATCTCTGGTCTCCTTTGTTTTATGCCATCCTTTTCCCCTCCCACAAGCTCATGTATTTCTTTGCATGGATGCTGAAACCTGCTCTTGTTGGGGATTTAGTTATTTAACTCCCTGTGTTTCTACCATGGGGCCTGAGTCTAACCTGTCTGTGGTTTGACAAATGGTCTCCAAACTTACCACGCAGGAGCTAATATGCCACAGCAAAGGCCACTGAACCAGATCCCTCCAGGAGATCCCAAGGTGCACAGCAGTCCACCCTCCAAATGGACCCACATCACTCCATAGTCTGGCTCTGCTCTAACATTTGTTGCTTATTGTAATTGATGGGCACTTTGGGGGTACTCATAACAGTGTACTAGCGTTACACATTTCATGGTCCTTCCATAGATCTTTCTACTCCCCATTGTTTCCCCTTCTTGGGCTGACCTAGGTTGGGTGCTAAGAGGAGCGTGGGGCTTCGGCAGAGAAGTGAGATTGGCTTGAGCAGGATTCCTGATGCCATCTTTTAAAAAAGTTCCATTTCTCAAATATTTTTGCCTTGTATCCCTCACCATGGTATCGGAGCACCTAATTAAACCTTACTGGCTTTCCTGGCATTGCAATTAGCAAAAGTCTTCTGCAGCATAAAGAGAGTGTGTGTGGGACCGGTGGTGAGCGCTTCGGTGAAAATAATTTTGTCCTGGGAGCTGCTGGTTTTCCCATCAGCTGAGGAGCTGGCCTGAAGTGTTTAGTCTTCAAACCCTTACAGCTAGGGGCCTGATCCTGCTAGCTGCTGAGCACCTGCAAGTCAAGGGTGCTCAGCCCCTGTAAGGATGGGGTTCCTGGGGAGCTTGGGCAGGAATTGTATCACTGGAAAGTCCTTTTAGTACTTTGGACTTAAGCTGCTGAGAGCTGCATTCACAGCTCATGAAGATCTGCATTGCTATCGTTTACCTGGGTACGTAGCCATGAGCCTTTGGGCTGGTCTGGCTGTTCAGCACCTCAGAAGGGCTGTGCCAAGAGATGCTGCTGGAGAGGGAGTTCAGAGCTGGGCAGCTGTAGTTTGTTGTCACAAAGAAAAGCTCTTTCCCCCTTGCAGAAGACTTGGAAATCCCTGGTTCAAGCTGCAATGGGTTATTTCTGTTTGATCTAGACTCCTGTTCACTGTACATTTCCAGAGCTGGCAAAGCATGTGTGTCTAAAGCTGACACTGCTCAGAGCTGGCTGGAAGCATTGGCCTCTCAGGGCCCAGCTACAACTCCAGCTGCAGAAACATCTCCGCAGCAGTGCCTTGAAAGCACCAGCTGAAATGCTAGCAGCATGAGCTTCCGTGCGTCAGTGCCTTGTGCTTGCCCTCCAGGACCACAGCAGTGCCTGCCGAGCCTGCAGGAAGAAAAACTTTTTCGTTTTCAAAAGACATCACCACTACATGCAAGAGAAGGAGCCAAAATCCCCCCGGGGAGTCTATGCTTTGCTCTCTCCGTGTTATCCTGGTTTGAGCCCAGTGAGAACATGATGGACTGGCATGCCTGGGGACCAGTTGTTCCAGTAATGGTGCAGGCAGGAGGAGAAGCTACTTGCCCTGAGAGCACATGGAGTGAGACATTGGGCAGGTGGGCTTGCAGGAGGGGGGGACGAATTCTGCATTCACTCAGATGGATCTGGAATCTTTGTTAGCTAATGCTGGAAGGGGAGGAAAAGGGAGAAAATCTCTCTCACATGAACAGGCATGAGCCTGGGCTGGGAAGAGAGTGGAAGCAAAGAGACCAGGCACGTGTCCTATCAGAGGCAGAGCAGTGCATGCTTCCAGGAACCCATGAAATTTTAAAGGGAATCTGCCTGGAGTGCGTGTAGGGAAGGGGTGGGGAGCTGCTTTGGCTCCATTCCTCTTACAAAGGCTGTTGTTTGTTGTTCTCTGCTCAGAGCTTGCTTGGGTGGTGTGTGGTCCTCACTGGGCTGCCACTGGGAGAGCAGGGAAAGCAGCCGGCTAAGGTTTCTGCAGCTCGGGGAGGCTGGGGCCATTAGGGGTAGGAGGGAGGGGGAAGAGGGTGGAGAAGCTCATGAGGAGCCTGGACAAGGCTGCGTGAGAGACGGAGCGACTCTGTCAGCTCTGCAATTGCCCCCTCTGTGGGAAAGTTCTCCGAGAGGGACAAGGACATGTGGGAGTCCTTTTAAAGCAGACCTTGTGAGTATGGCGGGAGCAGGGAGGAAGCTGGAGCGGCTCCCTGGGCTCTCAGGCAGGCATTCCCAGGCACTGTCCCCCACCCATGCTGCCATGCTGTTTCGCAGCTTACCCTTACCCCAGCTCAGAGCATTGGTGGAGTTTACACCTGGAGGGTGGGTTTCAAATCCTTATGGCCCTGCCCAGCTCCATGGAAGTAGGGGCTGAAGTGGGTGTGAGTTTCATGCTCTTCCAGCGGGTACCAGGAGATCCCAGACCCAGTCCTTGCCCTAGGCACTGGTTCTGGTCTAGATCCCAGTCAGCTGTGCTTGTTTATAGACTACCTCCCCAGGTGTTTGCCATCATCCTAGGATGGCTCTGTCTGGGAACTCTCTTCCTACAGGAATGGGTAGGGTGTTTGCTTCCTGCCTGTGGGATTTGTTTGGGCTGGGGTGAGGTAGGAATATCAGCTGGCCACTCCATAAGGAAGAGAGAACTCCCTCCTAGTTGGCCAGCTGGGGCCTGTCTGTGCAAAGTGGGGTCCACCCAAATGTAGCCCAGTAGTTCCCTGGAGAGGGAGCCCCTCTGGATCAGGAGCAGCAGCCCCTCATGTGGGTTTCTGGAGAAGGGGGCCCCAAGCAGATTAGGAGCCCCCCATTCCTGGACCCATTGGCTCTGTGGGGCAGGGTCCACACTGATCAGTAGCACCCAAATGGCTTTCTGAGATAGCAGGACATCTTTCCTGCAGATTAGTCTAAGGGCTTTCATGGGAGCAGAGGAGGTGTAAGCTAGTCTGGTGTGACTGGCTCGCAGCCAGATCTGGAACCTTGACTCAGTATCTCTGCTGGCCCCTCTCCCTTGCTTTCTCCCCAGGTCCCAATTAATGGATTCTGACATGGATTATGAGAGGCCAAACGTAGAAACTATCAAGTGCGTCGTGGTTGGGGACAACGCGGTGGGCAAGACCCGGCTCATTTGTGCCCGCGCCTGCAATGCCACGCTGACGCAGTACCAGCTTCTTGCCACCCACGTGCCCACAGTCTGGGCCATTGACCAGTATCGTGTCTGCCAGGAGGTGAGTGATGTCTGTCTCACAGGAGGGCCTGGTGCTGACAGGGCCGGGGGTTCTGCATCCAGGGTGTGAGAGGAATTAGCTAAGTCCAGCCCCTGCCCCTTCCCCTGTAAATGGCCTCTGCAACCTTACTTGGAAGGTGGCTGACCCTTCCTTCTGTTACCTCAGGTGCTGGAGCGCTCCCGAGATGTTGTAGATGATGTTAGCGTGTCCTTGCGACTCTGGGATACCTTTGGGGACCACCACAAAGATAGACGCTTCGCTTACGGAAGGTAAGATGACAGATGGGTCCTTCCTGTGGGGCTAGGAACAAGAGGGAGAAAGTCCAGGTGCATTCCTCCCCAGAAGTGGGGTGGGGAAGAGGAGAGTTGCCTTCCATGTGGGGAATGTGCATTGCACACTTGGGGAGCTGGTTCCTTTGTGTGGGGGGTGTGCATTGCGCTGTGACAGAGGACAAGCTTTTTCCCATGCAGGAGTGTGTGCATTGCTCTGCTGTGGGAGGAAGAGGGCTGGCTTTCATGTGGGGAGTATGCATTGCATGCCTGGAGCACGTAGGGGGCTGACTCCTGTGCCAGGGTGTGTGCACTGTACCTCAGAGGGGGGTAGAGGGTTGATAAGTGTACGGTACAAATTGCACAAGTTACTAATACTTGGTTCAACTTCTATTGAGTTTGAAGTTGGTGAAGCGCGCACACAAAGTTTATTTAGTACAGACGCCTCCTGCTGAAATTATAGACAAATGAAAGAAAGCTAGACAAATATAACACCCCCCTCCCCCCGGCCCCCGACCTCCTTCCCCTCCAGCCCTACTGGATTGAACATACTTACAGCTTTAGGCTGCCACAAGATAAAGCCATCTCCAAATGCTGACATTTGTACAACCTTATGGAGACTGGTACCAGCAAAAATAGAAGAAAAAGTAAGGGGAGGTTAGCACAAGAATCTTGTTCATACTCAGGGTTCCACCATGGTCATGGTCATCCCTGGTGTCCGAAGTAGGACTGGTCTGACCATCTTTTATACCTTTCCTGTTCCATCCACATGTCTGGGACCATGTCTGATAAGGTCTCAGCACCTGCCTGTGAGTTTTCCAGCCAACCATAGTTCACCTTCTGACAGTTAATACCTCCATTGCATCAATTAATGTGGCAATAGTTTTGATATGTCAGTGGGGCTTTTCCATGGTCACATATACCTGAAAATCTCCTAGAAATCTGTTACTTCAAGTGGTTGTGTGTACTTGTTAGCTACATATCGCAAAATGTTCTAATCTTTAATGAAGCAGTCATGCGAACAGCTTTGGTAGATTATCAAAAGACCAAGTTTGCCATAGTTGTTATCCAGATTCTTATGTTTCTCTACATGTGTGTTTTGCATTACAGCTCTAATAGCGTCTGTTTCACTATTTTAAAGCATTTTAATATTCTTCAGCAGCACATGAATAATTTAAGCTTGCATGCTAAGATCAGGAGTGGAGTTATAGGTCAACACCATGTAGGGAACCAGAGTTTCCTCCTGGTGCTGACACCCCTCCCCTGGTGCAGGGAGTCTTCACATACCTCTGCAGGGTAAGGTAGATGCATGTGTGCTCAGATGCCTGAGACCTGTATGGGATGGGATGAGATGAGTGCATGCCTCCTGGGGGACAGAATCGTAACTGCACCCTCCTTCTCCATTCTCAGGTCTGATGTTGTGGTTTTATGCTTCTCCATTGCTAACCCGAACTCCTTACACCATGTTAAGACCATGTGGTACCCAGAGATCAAGCACTTCTGCCCCCGAGCACCCGTCATCCTGGTGGGCTGCCAGCTGGACCTTCGCTATGCTGACCTGGAAGCAGTCAATCGAGCCAGACGACCCTTGGCCAGGTAGAGACTAGGATAAAGCACTGTAGAATGGGTATGAGGGACCATCAGGGCAAGCCCAGGAGGACATGTGCTGGTCATCAGGGAGCAGATAACCATTTGCAGAGAGACAATAAGGTGGCGACGTTCGCCAGACAGGCCATATGCATCTGGACTCGTGCTGTGAAATCTGCAATAGAGAGCCATTTCCTTTTGAGCACATCTGTGTGAGAGAAACAGAAAGGGAGGGAGAGAGGAACAATTGGGGAGAGGAATAAGAGATGGTGACTGGGGATTGGAAACAAGACTAAAAGAGAGCCCAGGTGGCACCGGTTGACCCTTGGGTGCAATGTTCCTTGCCCTAGGCAGCCTGCTATGCCCGGGGAGTTCTGTGTGTATCATTGCACACTCCCCCAGGCTCTATCCCTGTGCTGTCTCCTTGCTATGTGTTTCTAAGGTCACTAGGACTCTGAGCAGCTATCACAGTTGTTCCCGCACTTCTCTGTTACAGGCCAATCAAACCCAATGAAATTCTGCCCCCAGAGAAAGGGAGAGAAGTGGCCAAGGAGCTGGGCATCCCCTACTATGAGACCAGTGTGGTAGCCCAGTTTGGCATCAAGGATGTCTTTGACAATGCCATCCGGGCTGCCCTTATCTCCCGCCGGCACCTCCAGTTCTGGAAGTCCCACCTCCGCAATGTCCAGAGGCCGCTGCTCCAGGCCCCTTTCCTGCCTCCCAAGCCACCCCCACCTATTATCATGGTCCCAGACCCGCCTTCCAACAACGAGGAGCACCCGGCTCACCTGCTGGAGGACCCCCTGTGTGCTGACGTCATCCTAGTACTGCAAGAGAGGATCAAAATCTACGCACACAAGATCTACCTCTCCACCTCCTCCTCCAAGTTCTATGACCTGTTCCTGATGGACCTGAGTGAGGAGGACCAGCAGGGAGTGGTAGGTGGCAGTTCCGGGGCTGGCACTTCCACCACTGTCGAACGGATGCTGCACCAGGAGGAGAGGCACCATGGCCGCGACTTCCTCCTCCGAGCTGCCAGCTTCGACATCTGTGAAAGCACCGAGGAGTTCGGCGCCAGCCAGCATAAACCGTGCCTTAGAGCCTCCACCAGTGATGGGATCCTGCGAGGCAACAGCTACGAGAATGGGGCACATGGGCGGGGGAGGATCCTGTCCTCTTGGAGCCGTGCTTTTGTCAGCATCCAAGAGGAGATGGCGGACGACCCACTGACCTACAAATCCCGGCTCATGGTGGTGGTGAAGATGGACCCTTCCATCCAGCCAGGACCCTTCCGGGCAGTCCTCAAGTACCTGTACACGGGGGAGCTGGATGAAAACGAGAGGGACCTCATGCACATCGCTCACATTGCCGAGCTACTGGAGGTCTTCGACCTCAGGATGATGGTGGCCAACATCCTGAACAATGAAGCATTCATGAACCAGGAGATCACCAAAGCCTTTCACGTCAGGAGGACCAACCGTGTGAAGGAGTGTCTGGCCAAGGGGACTTTCTCTGGTACGACTCAGGAGAGGTAGCCATAGAGGAATTAGATTCCTGAAGTGGCTGGGGTTCACTGGATGGGGCTCAGGGGACTGGGTGTGGCACAGGAACACTTTCCTGTCTCTTCTGAGATTTGGTATAGTTTAGGAAGTATTTCCCCTCTCTAGACCACCTGTCTGAGCCTGGTCTGGGCCAGTAGTGACTGAGACTTGACCCCATCTGATAGCCCGTGAGTGAGCACCATCTCAGTCCAGTTCCCAGATAGGCATTTGTATCTCAGTTGCCAGTAATGGGTTCCCTTGCTTTCAGTCCAAGGAAAGGGACCCACGGAGTGAGTGGGTTCTGGAGACCAAACGCTGAGGCTTAGCTATGCTCCTCCCAGAAAAGGGCTGATGCACATTAACGGGGTGGCTTCCACCACTGCTTCCAAGGATGGCTCTGGGCTATTGATAAAGCAGCTGTCATTCTCCAATGTTGTCATAGTTTCTTTTTCCCAGAAAGTCCAGCTCTAGCATCTAGTTTCTTGCAAAATTCCTGCCTTCCAGCTGGTTTTCCAGCCTGGTTATTTAAACAAAAGCAGCTCAAGCAAGATAATTTCCACTTGTTTTGGCTCATATAAAATTGTCCCCTTTCATGATGGGAAACTCACCGTTTATTGGACGTTCCCAGGTCCTGAGACCCCTTCCAGGGCTTCTGAAGCCACATAATTTTATGACATTGAATTTTGGCTTATCATGATATTCTGATGCCATGGCATCATGTTTCATCGTGGCATCATGCTATAGTGTTAGGACATCCTGACATAAATGCCTCTGATTGTATTTGTTCCATTCAGACAAACACTGAAGTCACTTAAGTAGCTAGTGACTCATCTGAATTAGAACTTGAGTCTCAGGAGATTTAAGGAAGACAGTGTGGTCCTGGGGATAGGGAGCCAAGAAAGGTGGTTTCTTCCACTCTCAGGTCTGCCAAGGACTGGCTTTGTGTGCATCAGGCAAATAGATTCTCCATCACTGGCAATTTTAAAATCAGGGCTGGATGTTTTTTCTAAAAGATAAGCTCCAATTCAAATAGGAATTGATTCAGGGAGTTCTGTGGCCTGTGGTGGTCAGGAGGCAGACTAGATGATCAAAGTCGTGCCTACTGGCCTTGAAATCTATTAATTTAATCCTTTTGTTGTTTTGTTTCCACATCGGTAAAATGGGAGTCACGATGTTTGTGTAAAGTACGCTGAGAGCTGTGGCTGAAATGCCCTATCTAGGTGGTGTGTGTTTATTCCAGGAGTCCTCAGCCAGGTTGCTTGAAAGGAAGCAACTGGAGAAAGATGCTGGAGATGGGGAAACCTTTTAGAGTATAGTGTCCAAGCTGCTCCCAATTCTTAATGCTCCAGAGATTTGACTTCTCCTGGTCTGTTCCCTGAAGCGATGGCCTCTTCTGGGACAGGGTGCAGGCTCAAAGTGGTGTCCTTCTGGGATTTCTTGTAGGGAGGGTCAGAGGTGTTGGCTGGGGCTGCTGCATGTGGTGACAGTTGGCGGGCTCTGCGCTTCTTCCTTAATGGACTCTCCTTTGCTTGTTTGCAGATGTCACCTTTATCCTGGATGATGGTGCTATCAGTGCCCACAAGCCCTTGCTCATCTCCAGCTGTGACTGGATGGCGGCTATGTTTGGAGGTCCATTTGTAGAGAGCTCTACCCAAGAGGTGAGGAAGGCCACAACAAATGCTCTAGGATGGCTGATGTTTGCCTTTTCTCTCGCTCCCTCCTGCCCAGCTCTGTGCCGCTGAGAGTCCTAGAGAAGGGGCGAAGCCTGGCTTTTGAACCATGCAGCAACTGAATAGCTGTTGTGATGAGCAGGCTCTTCCACTCCCTACACTGATGGCATCCCAGAGGCCCAGAGCTACAGCATTAAGGAGAGAGAGAGAAAAAGACCAAGTGCTTTTTGCATTGATTCGGTGCTTTTTTCTCCCTAGCCAGGGCCCATGGGGCAGAAGGGGAGGGAAAGCCAAGATCTCACTGCGAGCAGTGACTGGATGGGGTCAAAAGGAAAAGTCCATTCAGCAGTTCCTGCAGGTTCCATGGAGCAGGAAGAGAACAGACAGGGAAGGGGAGACATTCAGGAGGGCGAGACAGGAAGGGAGTAAATGAGAATCAGTCCCAAGCCCTTTCTGGGGCCATCGGCGTACTGTACTTGGCCTGACTGAGAACTAGAAGCCCAAAGAGACAGGGAGAGCTCAGAGAAAGGGGGTTGGGTACAGTGAGACCAGGAGTCAGTCAGCAAAAGATGTCTGTACAGATAGACGTGGGTGGTCCAGGGGGTGATGCAGGGAGGCTTTGCACCATTGCAGATTACCCTACTTGGCCACTGAGAGCTGAAATGCCCAGTGCAGACAAGGAGGGATGGGTGCAGCTAGGCCACAGAGTGACCCGTCAAGTGTGGTCAAACAAGACGTGTCCCACTGCATAGGGGCTGGCGGAGGGCAGTGTATGCAGTCCCCCCACACTGGGAGTGGGGCAGGGCACAGAGCCCGTGCCCCCATAGAAATGGTAATCCCATCTGCACCCGTGTCCCTCCCACACAGGTGGTATTCCCTTACACCAGTAAGAGCTGCATGCGGGCTGTTCTCGAGTACCTGTACACTGGCCAGTTCAGCTCCAGTCCAGACCTCGATGACATGAAGCTCATCATCCTGGCCAATCGGCTGTGTCTGCCGCACCTGGTGGCTCTCACAGGTAACTTGGGGTGAGGCGGGAAGGGTCTGTGGTCAGGCAGCGCCCTGGATGAGCCAGCCAGGCTTTGTGTCCCACAGCCACATACTACATTAGGGAAAAGGAATTGGAGAGGAGGAGGTCTGTGACCCTAGCTTGCAGCTAGAAATGAATCTGAATGATCAGGGAGCTGCTGGGGTCACTGCCTCCTATGGAGAAGGCAGTGAAAGCTGGGATGTTACCTCTGTATCTGGAGCTCCTTCCTCCAGCAGTGGGTGAAGGGACCCAGAGGACCTCCCTAATCAGAGACTCCATATGCCCATCTCCATCAGGAGGGATGGTGACTCCTGGAGGCAGGTGCTCCAGCTAGCTTTCCAATGCTCATCTTGAAGCAGGTTGAACCTGAAAATCAGTGCTCCAGGGGCAGACTGACAGTGTTAGTCTCTGAATGTAAGACCCCACAAGTACAGGCTGGCTTGAGGAATCTACAGTGCTCTGGCTTGCCACACACTAGGAGATCCATAGTGTACTTTGACCTACCGCTGTTTCAGAGAACTTTTAGCACCCAGCAGCAGTGTCCACACTACCAGTTAGCTCGCAACAGGCTAGTGCACTGTAGATTTACAAGCCAGCTTGCCATGTGCTAAACATCTGTGCGTCTGTGTAGAAGAGCCCTTAATCTCAGCCACCTGCCAGTAGAACCTGTCAAAATAGAACAAAACGAGTCATGTGGCACATTTGAAGACTAACAAATTTACTTTTTGCATGAGCTTTCGTGGCCAAAGTCCCTCTCCATTAGATGCCAGAATGGAGAAAAACAGGGGGTTTTTTAATGCAAGTTTTCTCCATTCTGGCATCTGACAAAGTGGGATTATACCCATGAAAGCTCATGCAAAAAATAAATTTTAGTCTTTAAAAGTGCCACAGGACTCCTTGTTTGTTTTGCTGAACTAGACTAACACGGCTACCCCTTACATGTCAAAATAGATACGTCTCTGTGAAACATTATGGCTTTGACAAACCAGCATATTGAGACTAAAATACCTTTTGTCACAAATGTTCTGACAAGCAGTAATTGGTCTACAAAGGCCCAAAAAGTGCTCTGCCTGGATCAAACCTCTGAGGCCAGAGTGCTTGTGTCCAGGAGATGCTCCCTAATCCCCCTCCATGTGTTACAGAGCAGTACATGGTGGCAGGACTGATGGAGGCATCACAGATCCTGGTGGATATCGATGGGGATGTCCTCGTGTTCCTGGAATTGGCACAGGTATGAGTTGCTTGTTTCGGGGTAGGTCAGACACTGCTCTGGGGTTCTCTGCAGTGGCTTTTCATTGCCTGCTGGTGATGGCAACTGCTGCATTCACAGGGGAGTGAAAACTTGAGGTGGGAAAGGCCACGAAGATGGATGGAGTGGTGTGAGTGTAAAGCAACTAGAGGGATAGCTTTGCAGTCACGTCATGCTGTGCTATGAGGCCATCAAGTCTTGCAAATTCCATGGGGCCAGGTTGGGTCCCCAGCTGGCAGACAGGGACCCTGGGGTGCGCAGGAGGAGGAGTTGGTGGATTGTGCCGTCAGTAATGAATCCAATGGCTCAGCAGGGTGCTTGGGGGCTGCTATGCTGCCACCTTTCAAATGAGATGTGAAAGCAATATGTGGACCTCTTGTGGCCATAGAAAACTCAGTTGCAGGATGGCCCAATTCCAGCATGGGTCACTGCCTCCTTCATTTCCAGTGGGATACCATATCTTCCACCTCTCTAAATGGCACTGGGCTTAGCCTTGCACGGATAAACAATTCCTCCTCGGAGGTGGCTGCAGAGTTTATACGGCCGGTGAGGTCTGGCAGATATTACGCTGGCACTCAGAACAGTTGTTCTCTCTTCCAGTTCCACTGCGCATACCAGCTTGCTGACTGGTGCCTCCATCACATCTGCACCAACTACAACAACGTCTGTCGGAAGTTCCCTCGGGATATGAAGGCCATGTCAGCAGGTCAGTGCTAGCTGTCGCCCTCTGCGTTGGAGAGCGGAGTAGAGCGGGGCCCTGGGGAGGCAGGTAACCCAGGAAGGGTTAGCCAGGAAACACTGCCCTGCACCCACGAGAGGAGTAGTGAGTGAGCTCAGTGCTGGAGGCACTTGGCACTACAGGGCTTGGTGGGATGCCACCTCCTGGTTTTGTCGTTAACATGAGCTTGTGCTGCTTCCTCCATTTCAGAGAACCAGGAGTACTTTGAGAAGCACCGCTGGCCGCCAGTCTGGTACCTGAAGGAAGAGGACCACTACCAGCGGGCCAAGAAGGAGCGTGAGAAGGAAGACTACCTCCACCAGAAACGGCAGCCCAAGAGGAGGTGGCTCTTCTGGAACTCCTCCTCCTCCCCTTCCTCATCAGCAGCCACAGCCTCCTCCTCCTCTTCCTCTTCCTCCTCCTCCTCCTCAGCTGTGGTTTGACACCCCTCCTTGTCCTTGCTCCAGTGTCCCCGTGAGAAGGTGGCCACTGACCATCCTGTACCAGCATCTGGTCCATCAGGTTTGGAGTAGACATGCCAGCTAAGTCCTTCGGTGGAAAATGTGAGAAAAGAGCTGTCGGTAGGGCAGGCAAGTGCCATACAGGAGGGCTCAGGACTGTCAGCCTCTGGATCCCCAGGTGTTCTCCAGGGTCCTGATCCCTGCTGTAGCTGCTCTGGCTGGAGACAAGGTGCAGGATGGCTGTATAGCATGTGGGGTTGCTGGCATGCTGAAGGCTTTGCAGAGACTCATCAGGAGAACCTCATATTTACCAGCGTGGGAGCCTTTTTATAAAGGAAAAAAATCTACAAGGAGGAAAATGAAATTCCTTCAGGTTCAGCTTTTATTTTTTAACTGGAGGTTGTCTTGTGATGTCTGATGGTGACTCACTCCTCCCCACCCCTGGGACATTTCAAACCACTGCAGGAACATGCCCTGAGATTTCCACTGGGGCTTGTTTTACCAGGAGCCTCCTGTTTCCCTTTGCACTTACTGGCCCAGCTTCAGCCTCTGGAACATATGCTGGGGAAGGGCACATCTCCTGGGACAGGCCTAAGCCTAGACACCCTTCTGGAAAAGCCACTTGGACACCCAAGCAGAGTCAGGCTAGAAGTCGGTCTCACTTTGCTGCAGGTGAAGAGTATATTTACAAAGCAGCCAGTTCCCCTATTGACTGAGAACCTCACCAGCCTCCCAGTCTTTGCATGGTGAGTTCTCGGGGGAGGATGTTGCTTTTAACAATCCCAGATGCAGGTCTGCTGTGATTCTGGGCAGAGGCTGCAAGTTTAGTCAGGGTCAGGTGAAGAACTGGAGGGGGAGGGAAATGAGATGATTAGCTTCCTACCAGGGTAACCGTTTGGGACAGGCTGCTTCTGTGGGAGCCTAAATTGACTTACTTTTCTTAAATATGCCCCCACCCCCCTCCACACACACACACACACACACCCACACACCCCCCCAACACCCATTGGCTGGGATTTTAGCTCTCAAGGTTCTGTTGTAATAAATGGTATTTTAAAGACTAGCATGGTCCCTGCATGCTTGGAAGGAAGCCAGAGGCTACTTGTCACTGCTGTGGAGCTCAGGCCTGACTGAACACATGACAAAGCCATGGATTGGCTGGAGGTAACTTAAGGAAAGGCAGCTGAGCGCTGCCACTCACAAATAGTTTAACAGCAAAGCTGTTGCTCAATCTTACATGGGAAAGGCCCTATTGAAGTCAGAAGTTTTCCTAGAGCCCTACCTAATGCTACTTAGCGTGGTCTAGCTGTAGCTCTCAAAATGTTTGATAAGGTCATCTTTTACGGATGGGGAAATCAAGGCACAGAGTAGTTCAGTGATTTGCCCTCCACCATATGTTGAATCTGAGCCAGACTCTAGTGTGGTGCCCTAGGGCCTGTAATCAGGTGGCGAGGCACAGCGATATAATACATGCATTGTGAAAGTCTCATCTCTTTTTAAAAAGGGCATAGGGTGACCTGTTCCAGCACTTCCAGACCCATCTTAAAGGAAGTGCCATCACCAGCAGCCATGGAGGGTGCTAGATTGGGTTCCTCTGATTGTTTCCACAGAGCATGGGGGGTTGGGGAGCAAAGTGCATTTTACACTCCTGCCATGGCTGAAGCATAAGGCCCATTCCACTGCCATGAGTCATGTCCAACTCCACCAGGCTGGGCCACACCCCAGAGCAATAAGTGACAAAGGCCATGGTAGGTAATAAGGAATTTGGGTCTGCTCCCCACCTTGAATTCAGTGGGAGCCTTTCCACTCAGTTCCTGGGTTGCAGGATCAGGTCATTAGTGTGAGCTAGAACAGAGTCAAGACGAACGGACCTGTTTATGTGCTTGGGCAGCAGGTAAGCAAGGGTAGAAGGAGGCAGCATGCTCCATCTCTGTACCAAGACCAAAGGGAGGATTCAAGTTGTTTGCTGGTCCTTTCCCTGATTTTGTGCTTTCACCTCCCATCCCTTGGACCGACTTCAGCAACTGCCCCAGCTCATGCTTTGTCCACAGGAATTAAAATTCAACCCTGAGCCCAATGGCATTGGGAGCCAGCCTCTCTTCCTGCAATGATAGGGAAGTCAGGGGATATGGACCCCAGATCTCTTTCTGGTTGGCTCTCAGCATGCACTATGCCAGTTTTTCCTTGGAAGTCAGACCTATCTTAAGCTTGCCAGGTGCAGAGTCATTTTCTCTGCAACCAGGGTTAGAGAAGATGCAGTGACTTTGTGGATTTAATGCGACACAAACCTATCAAGGAGGCCCCCTCCAACCCCCAGCTGTAACAGCTTAATTATGGGGGGTGGCTTTGCTTCCACCAAGCAAACACTTGACACAAAACCAAGTGGGGTCGGGGGGCAAGTGCCACTGAAGGTTTGATTCTTCATTGCCCTGCACCTGGTGTAGTTTACATCTTTGCTAGAGGGGTATCAAATACTAGCCAGTGTGAATGACCTGAAGCCATGGAGGTTGTTTGTCCAAGAATCTCATTCCTTCATGGAGCAATGCAGATACTTAGGGAGCAAGAGGGTTTGCTCTGCTGTGCTTGCTGCCAAGGGGAAAACCAGTGGGGGAGGATCACAACATGAAGCCACACTGAATTGTGTGGGCCAGATGGTGTAAACAGGTATGACTTCGCTCAAGTCAGAGCAACATAGATTTGTACATATCTTGGTCTCCATTGCAAGCCAGATTGGCCCACTAAGTCAACAGTGGGGCTGAAGGCAGGGGTGGGAAAAGACATGAGAAGTGATACCATATAAAAAGTTTATTCTTCCTTCATACAACTCATGTATACAAATGGAAATATTTAAAAAACTGGCTGGGCCAGAGCTCTGTATAAACAACTGCCACACACAAGAAAAGTCCTATTTTTATATTACCTTTTAAGTTAATATTTACATTTAAAATTCCTAATAAATACATAAATACAGCCTCTACTCCTGCTTCTTGTTTTAAGCACAGCTTTAAAACCTGTGGAGGGATTGTGTCAGGGGGAAAATAATTCCCCCACCCACCCCTTTCAAGCATGAGTAGCCTCCATCTTTTTCATGAGATGGTGGAGATGAGGAAGTGACTGTTATCCAACCTGCACGCTAGAGAGCAGAGACCTGCCTGCAGGCGCCAGTCTGTTTTACAGAAGGGCTGGATGATTGCCCCTTGCAGATCAGTCCATAACTGCACAGTAGCAGGTTCAGCAAGCTCAGTAAGTGCAGGTAATGCCAGTCAATAAAACAATGTACACAAATACTGGACTGGTGTCTGGGCAGCATCCCCCTGTAACAGGAAAGGCACCTGGGCTTAGCTTCACAGCCACTGGTGAGGTAGGGCAGAGCTATTACCCCCATTGTTCAGAATGTGAACAGAGGCAGAGATGCAGTGACTTGCCCAAGATCCCATATAAAGTCTGGGACTCAGCAAGGATGAATACCCAAGTCACTGAGCCATCATTCCTTTCTCCTGGGACGTGGCATCCTCCAAGAGACAACCAAACCCCATGGATCACAGTTTCAGTACCAACAGGGTTGTTTTTGTTCCTTACTCCAGTACAGTCTTCAGGTTTTAGGTACTTAGATGGTCTAACCCTACTCCTATAGCAAATTAAACAGGCCTCTACAGCTAAAATATAAAGCAGATAAAGGACTCAAGAACCAGTTAAAGCCTGCCTGCCAGAGATGCCCATCTGGATGGAGGTAGAGGCTCTGGCCAGCTGGCTGAGGCTTGTCAAGTTTTCGAGATGGCAGAGCAGCAGGAGGGTGTAACCTTTAGTCCAACATCCTAGTTTTTACAGCCATGGTTGCCTCCAGCTGTCAAGAGCTGGGTGGTGCCACTACCCTCTAGGGGGATATTCCCCAGATTAACATACATCAGCAGAGTCATTGCAATAGAGTCTTTCATTCACTTCTTGGCTGTCTCACAATGATGTAGATTCTGTCAGAGGACAAACCTGTTTGTGCAACAGCTTCTGCAGCATCTGACTCTTCCTAGATAGCTTGCAAGGCTCATTGGTCTCCAAAGCAGAAAGACATCCGACTCCTCCAGCCGGTTCTGCAAAGGAATCCTTCATCAAGTAACAGCCCAAGGATCTTGGGTCAAGGGGCATCCAGTATTGCAGAGGCATTTGTGATTCTGGCTTGGAGAAGCAAGGCACTCCCACCCTGCTCCTCAGTTGAATGCTTCTTCCTCATAAAGGTCACAAAGCTTGGAGCAGATAATATCTGCAACACCCCTGAGATCAATCCTGTCCAGTGTCTCCAGTAGCTGGTTGACAGAGGCCCCTGCCCCTGCTTTGTTCAGCCAGGTGAACAACATCTGGTAATGCTGCTCCTGGGAGTATTTCTCACTCCTCTCCGCATTCTCAATCTCATTGTCAGTGAGGAAGAGGGCTCTCCCGAACCTTCGCCAGTCCTTGCAGGGCACTTCTTGAGAGAAGATGTCAAAGGAGCACCGCAAAGCTGTGAGAGAGCCAAAATATAAGCACCTCCATGAGAACAGGATAGATAGAGAAGAAGGCATTTCCAGTGGCCTTAAGAGTCCAGCTCTCTTTTCTGGTAACTTCCATATCCCACCATGCCACACTAGGCCAGCTATTCCTATATCTCCCCCATCAGAAACTGAATGTAACCCCACCCATATTCATTGTGCAATACCCTATGGGAAATGTAAGGAGATTTCTTCCTGACCCTACTCCAAGTAATCAGATCATTTCCTGAAGCATGGGGATAATCCACTTTTGTTGCTATTATCCCTGTTAAGTGACTAACCCTATCCCTTTAAAAAGTTATTTGCCTCAAAGACTGCAAAATGCCTGTCTCTCTCCTTACCTCCCTACAGCCTATTCCCCACATGTCCCAGGGCTCTTCACAGCCCGTTAGTCAAGGGTTTTGGACCTCAAGCAGTTATCCCCCAGCTACATGACTGTCAGGAACCCACTCAGTACAAGGAGGATGATTCCTTTCTCCTCAAGGGATCCTTTGTCTACCAGGCTGAGGGGACTTTTATCCCAGAGCTAGTGGGGGACTGACACTGTCTCCACAAGAAATGGCTTTTCTCATAGAGTGAAAGTCCATAGACTATGTTTCCTTCAACGTTCTTCTGACCAAAAAGTTGACAAGTTCTCATTACTATTCTCTTTCCTGCCCTCTATGGAAAGGAGGAGGGAAAAAAAAATTCAAACCTAAACCCAAAATGAATGTTTGTTGAGATTCATTCCAGCTAAAAATTCTGTGGGGGGAAAAACACCAAGCACAGAAGTGTTTTGACAATCACTGTCTTTAGTCATGTGGGGGGGGGGGGGGGGGGGAGGAGAGGGACAGGACTCAAAGCACCCTGTGGGCCTATAACATTCCCCAAAGCACTGCAACAGACCACACTAAAACACACACTTACTCTCAGTTGCGTCCTTTCCTCTCACTGGAACCAGTTTTCTCTTTCTGCCCTCCATCTGAGGGACTGGATTTCTCTGCAACACAGGGGTAGATGACACCTTTGGCAACAGACTGACACATGGAAAGATCTGTACAGGGGTGGAACTGAGCACATCTGTCTGAGCCTCTTGGCACAGCTACACTAGATTTTCAGGATCTCTTCCACCCCATCAATACTGTGCTGGATTCTCAGAGCTGAAGCTCCCAGTGAGTGACCTGTAACATCTGCATGCACCACATTACCAGCTAACATTAAGTACCAAAAACAAGTGGAACTTCCTCTTCACCCCTTGATGAAGCAGAGACATGCAAGGGATTTTATGCTGAGTGGTTTGCCCTCTGTGAGGCTCAACAGTTGAAAGTGTTGAACAAGGACCACCTGAACCTGCTTGGCTGTGATATGCTGGAACCCCTAACCTGTGGCATAGGTAGTGGAGGTAAAGAGCCATGACCCTGCTCATGAACCCTGAGTGTTCAGCACCCCAGGATTACAACCCTTCTGCACGGCCTTAGGACTGGGCTATTGTTAAGTGCAGTAGGCAGCAGACCCTGCAATTTTTAACTTCTTCCATATGCTATTGGAGAGTAAAACCATACCCAGGAGATTAAAGCTTGAATGCATTGCTACACCTCATCACCCCCTTCCCTGGGCTGGAGCAATAAATCAGCCAGGCCCACGGAGCAGGGACCTGAGAGACTGAAGTCATTTGATCTGTAGACTTACGCTACGGCACTCTGGCCACAAGCTCCTACTCTCCATAATGACAGAGACTTCTCAAAAAGTTGCTTGGTTAGATGAGAAACTTGCACCAGGTCAGACATTAGGATCCAAGAGCGACCTAATTACATCTTAGATCTAGTACATGCAGTAAGGGTGGGTCAGTAGGTTACCTCGTGCTCTAGGGCACTAGCTGCTGCAGACTGGACCCCAGTCTCACAAGCGCTAGCCTTCCTTGCTGCTTCTTTGGGATCTGACACAGCCAGCAACTCACGCTGGGATTCCTGATCCAACTGCTCATTCCGCATGTTGTCCTGAGTTCCCAGTCTTCCTCGGCTGCAATTCCTCAGGTGTGACAGGAAATGATCCTTTGAGGAAAGCAAAGCCAAAACTTTTTTTAAACCAGTAGTCCTAAGTCTGGAGGCATCAAAATCCAAAGGGATCAGGACTAGAGAGAAGCCTATCAAAGGGCTACTACAGAAGAAGCAGAATTCAGGAGCTACCATAAATGAGAAGAAATTCCTGACCCCTAAAAATCCTGGCTTTGAGCACTCAAGTTTGATAGAGGGTTGGCATGAGGTCCCAGACCCTAAATACAAAAAGGCTGGCCAGCCCTAGAATCTCTAATCCCAACCCCTCTGCATTTCTGCTGGAGGGCAGGGTTAGACTCTAAACCCCACTCAGAGACTATACCAGACCGTCCAGCTGTGACGGATTTACAGCTGGTAGCTGCTTTTTAATAAGCAAGAGATGAACTTGCAGGCATTCAGTACTATCAAATCCATACTCCAGGCCTTGCACTCCCCTCTTCCTCCTACCCATCCCCATCTTTTCACTGCCACATCTCCACTAAAGACACAAGAACGGGAGCGTATTGTGGGATAGATACCACTCACAATGGTGGGCATGCAAAGGGAACATTTTGTTGTGTTTGTGAAGCCGATGGCAGATTCCAGGGAAGAAGTGTGCGTAGGGGGGTGATGTTGCTTTACCACTATCATGAGAACAAGATGGTAACGTCTATGCAGCTGTCAATTACTTGACTGAGGCCAAATGGAAGGGGGAAGACCACTCCATGGCCAGAGATTGCTTTGAGTCCCAACTGCTTGAGTTCCTTCATTTCCAGAGAGTCTCCATCCAAGCAGATGCAATAGAAAGGGTGGGGCACTGGCCCAGACACAGACAGTGGGAAGAAAAGGAGCTGCCACCCGCTGCGCCTGGAAGCCCTGTAGTAGCAGCTCCTCTACTTGGAGCTATGCAGATCGCATGGTCAAACAAAAGAAAACAAACAAGGCAACTTTGGGAAGCTCACACTTTCAGGTTACAAGCAGCTCTTTGAAAGCCCAGTAGGTAAGTATGAGTGACAGAGTGAGCGGATTCACGTGTGTAAAAGTTAGACTCAGATTCAACCCACCCTCCCAAGACGAAAGTGACCCTCACCATGAAGCTGGATGACTTCTCTCTGTGGTCACCTGGAAAAGAAAGAGAAGCCCATTAGCAGCTTTCATCACTTCCTCCTGAGCCTCCCTTCAACATGCTCCTCAGGCAGGAGGGGGAAAAGGGCAGTGGCTTGCAGCCAAGCAGGGAATGAGTCATTCCCACCTCACAGTAAAGCCAGCTGAATTCCCTTTTGCGGCCACAACCCAACCACCAAACACACAACAGGCAAAACCTTCCTCCTCATTACCCTAAAGCAGTAGCTCTCAACCCATTTACCAGTGTGGGCCACATCCGCAGCCCTGTGTGGTGTGTGGGCTGTATCCACACAATAGATATTCTACCTCTACAGCCCTGACAATGTCATATGGACCACAGCTGTGTGCTGATTGGGCTGTAAGCCAACTGAGAACCACTGCACTAAGCCAATCCAGTTTGCTTCAGTGGGGGTGCAGCAGGAGAGCTTGAATAGCCTAGCCAAACATTCCCAAGCGGATATGGGTGTCCAGGTTGGGACGAAGATATTGTGGATTGAACCCTCTGTGGCTGTCCCTGAAGTCAATGGAGCTGTGCCCATTTGCACCAGCAGAGGATTGGCCCAGTGCTGAGGAATACTTTGAGCATGGTACTAAAAGCCAGGACTCTTGGGTATGCCTAAAGAGCATTGCAGTGCTCCGACCCAGTGCCAGGGCAAGGTTAGGGCTTGGCCACACCATCGGTAAGGTGAAAACCCATTTCTGTTCAAAGTTAGCTCTTCCCCCTGCACACCCCCAACTCCCACAGTGCCTTGAGACACAAACCCGACTAGCTCAAAAACCGGCCTGCCAGCTAAGCTGAAGGAGCAGATTGTGATTGTTTGGCTCACCAGTCCCCAAGATACAGGCCCCCCCCAAAACACTCATGTGTTCTTCAAATTTTACACCATGTCACTTTTCACTGCCTGGAATCAGTGCACAGCCCTCCCTGCATCATTACAGCTCCAACATTGAACATCAGCCCGCGAGGGCCTCTTACCTCCAGAAGACGAACTGCGACAGCAAAAACACCACAGCAGGCACCCAGGCACGACCAGCACTATGAGGACCGCCACTGTAATCCCAGCTATTGACCAGTTCGAAAAGCCACCTAAAGGAGAAGAAACGGGGACTGAGAAAGCACTCATGAAAGATAGCTAGATTTTCCCCTCAACCAGCAATTCCAGCACGGTCACTTTTTATTCACCGCAATGAGCGAAGAGGCTCGGAGTTGGAATGCCCATCTTTATCCTCTAGTACAGCAGAGTTAACAAGTTCCAAAAGGGTAGCCGTGTTACGCTAGTTCAGCCAAAAAAAACCAAAAACCCCACAAACAAGGAGTCTGGTGGCACTTTTAAAGACTAACCAATTTATTTATTCCATCAGCTTTCATGGGAGAAAATTTCACTTCAAGCACCTGACAAAGTGGGATTTTCTCCCACAAAAGTTCATGCGATAAGTTGGTTAGTCTTTAGAAGTGCCACCAGACTCCTTATTTGGTTTGCAGAGTTAATAGTAACTCCCACTGCTTCTGCAAGCATCTTCCCTCAACACCACCCACTCCCCAATTACCCTCTGTCCTTACCTGCCGCAGGAGGAGGGCCTGTGGGACATGCACACTGCATGTCACTTTGTGGTGTGCAGGCACTGACTTGCACCTCTCCTTCAGGACACCTGGGAAACAGATGAGAACGAATCAGAATTAGGGAGGCCAGACAGCCAGGGAAGAGAGAAGCCATAGAAACCTCCACAACTGAGTTAAAGGCAAGCCTATCAAACATGGTCACATGCTTCAATATGGGAAGCCTATTGCTCCCCCCAGCCTGGGACAGGGACTTCCGCTTCCTCCCCGGTCCAGCCCAGCAACAGCTCTAACCTGGCTTTGCACCGCTGGCATATTTCACATGGATGGTCTGGAGAGCAGAAGGTACCATTCTTGCAAGCACACTCTGTGTTTTTGCTTCTTTGGCATGGAGCCAGCTTCACCTCATCTGGAAAGCACAGCAAAGACACTTTGGTTAGAGCGCCTCCAGCCTCACCCTCTGCCCCAAAGTGCTGAACAAGACAGGCTTTTCCTGCACTAAGGCTGTTACCCTCTGTTGGGACTGAGAGACTCAGTTCCTTCTTGATAGGACTAGAGATTCTGCCCACTCTGCATAGATATGATTCTGAATCACTTTTTCCTCAGCATAGCCATTTACCCAGATTCCTTTGCCAAAGCTTCCTCCCTCACCCACACTCACAGAAGTGCAGGTTGATTGTATCCATACACACAAGAACTGAGTGCTGCTCTCACACTTGTAAAGAACGTAGGCAGTCATTGCTAGGCATTATAGAAACAGAACAAACCACCCCATCACCTGGGTCCCTGCCTCACAGAGTTTACAATCTCTCCATAATTGGACTCAAACTAGCATGGTGAACTGAGCACAATGAACAACTGCCCCCTGGAGGAGTGGAGGACCCCAGGCTCTATTTCTCCTCAGTACCTTTTCTGCAGACGCGACAAGTCAGGCATCTGGAAAGTGCGTTGGCGTATTCTGTGAATTCAGTTCCTTCTTTACATGAAGAGCAGTTCCCAATAGCGTTTGGTATAACACAGTGATCTTTAACATGGTAACCTGCAGGAAAAGGGAAGGAGATCTATGAAGAGAGGAACATCCAGACACACTGGTGGCATTCCATGAATAAAAGGCTAGAGCAGCATTCACTAAAGCCAACAGCTGGAAACTCAAAGCTGATAAGAGGCGGCACTTCCCATGTAATGGGTGATTAGACTGTGGAACTCAGTGCCACAGAAGTTGTTGAGAACTTAGCAAGGTTCAAAGAAGGATTTACATGGCTATCCTAATAGTTAGGATAACTATAAACTATGTTGGAAGTGATATTCAACATCCTACTTCAGGGCTTAAGTCTAATTGCAGAAGATCATGATAAGACTATCTCGGAGGCAAAGCATCACACATCTACCTCTTACAGGAATGCAGTGAGATACAATGAACATTCAATGGCGTCAAGACATGCAGATTTAACAATAAGAGGTTCTAAATGCTTTACATGTTCTCTGAGAGCCTTTGTGTCCTTAAATAAACACTCTGCTTTAGAAGAGCCGGTCATCATTTATAACAACTGCTGGCCATAGCCGTTAGAGAAGCCAAAGCAGAGAGGCTGAATGTTCAGACCTATTTGGCTAAGAGCATGGCAGCTGCAAGCCTGCTTTGCTATTTCAGATGAGTGAGCACCAGTGAAGGAATGGGATAGAGATTGTTACCCACTGACAGGCCCCTGGCTCTGTTATCCTAGGGTGGCAGGGGGTGGACAGATACAGAAACCCAGGAACAAATGCACCTATAGCAGGCAGCATTATTGCAATAGAAACCTCACACTTCTACATATGATTAAGACAGGGCAGTGGGTGCAGAGCATGATGCCCCCTACAAGACAGGGCAAGTAGGTGAAGAGAGCTGGAGAGCAAGTCACTCCTTGTACCCCCTGGATGGGGACAGAGTGGGCATGGGCAAGGCTAGAGAGCAAAGGCCGAAGACACCAGGTGGCTGCAGCGAAGGGACAGGCAGTGCTGGAAAGCAGAATGCCCCCGTTATCCCCAGGATGGGGGACAGTGCAAGCAGAAAAGAGCAAAGCAGACAAGGCAGTTCTGGGAACACGATACCTGCAGGGCACTTTTTGCAAAATCGATTTTCATGTTTGTAGAGCTCAGAGTCCTCCATGCTGTGGCTCAAGGCTACAGGAAGCAATTGGGGCTGCTTTGGATCCCAGGCCAGTGAGACACTTGCTGCCCTGGCTGCCTGCTGAAAATAAATTTAAAAAACACAGAGGGTCAGTAGAGTTTGCGAGGCTGATTTGCTGAAGTGACAGCAGATGACTGAAGACTGGAAAGTGTTGGGATGAGGGAGAGCTGCATGGTGATTGGGACAAGGAGATATGCAAAAGGAAGAAAAAAATGTGGACAAAGGACTGGGAGTGAGGACTCTTGGGTCCCAGCTCTGCCACTGGATAACCTCGGGCACTTCATTCCCCTCTCTATTCCATGTTTCCTCCTGAGACATCATTCAAAGCCCTCAACCCTCAGGAGAGGTTAATAAAGGTTTACTAGGATCCCTGGATGCAAGAGTTTATAGAAGGGTGAAGGACCACCCATAGAAGATTTCCCTGGAACTGTTCTCTCCCATCTGAGTCTGGTACTTGTGAACTAAAAAAAAGTCAACTGTGGTAGTGTGGGGGTGATGGAGGAGAAGGGGAGCACACAGAAAAGCAGTGTTGCCCTGAGATGCTAAAAAGCTTTACCACAAGAAAAACACTCCAAGTGATTCAAGCTTCAGCCTCATGGTTTGTGATTAGGACAGCCTTGAACAAGAGGTAACCTCATGTTATTCCCCTTATCTGATCCAGAAGATCAGGAGGTTCATTGCCTACTTCCATAGGCTTGGCACACACAGCTTAACTGGCCCAAATCACGTGTTTTTATCCCTGCAAGTCATAACTGACTCAGACAGTTGTTACATCAGCACAGAAACGAGACCTCACCACTTCCGTTTCTAGGGGTCACATTACAGTCTGTTGTGGACACACCCTGGATTTATCTTGGGCCAGAAACACCAGCCCCACACAACATTGCAGCTATTCCCTCTGCAGGAAAACACTGCTTCACTTTTCACCGGAACATCTTCACAAAGGCAGGCACCATTATCCACCCCCACACGTACATATGGGGAATCTATGGCACAGAGAAGTTACTTTATTTGCTGAAGGTCACAGTTCAGACACAGCATCCAGCTTTCCCTCAGCTTCCAGCCCCAAGCTTCTTGGGCAAGCCAGATAGCACAACAAATCTAGGGACAGCTCTCTTTCTGTGGGAAGACACAAATCCAAGAGACTCTCAGAAGTTATGGGAACTCTAGTCTTCTCTCAGCACACAACAAGAAAAGCCTTCTATAGTGGGTCTCCCCTGGTACCTTGTACCAGCTTCCTACAACAATCCCCACTCTCTGCCACTCTCCCTCCACCCCTGCCCCACCATTTGCCCCTCATCACTAGTTTCCCTCTTATTCACACCAGAATGAAGGTTTCAGATTGACAATCACTCCCAAATTCCACCACTGCTGCCCCACCCCTTACCAGGCCGGAGTGAAGGGAGAAAGGGAAGGCACAAGAGATGGAGAAACAGACAATCGGATGTAGTGTCTCTATCTCCTATAAATCAGGCTGGAGCAACTGCAGAAGCAAGTATGGGGTGAAGGAAGATGTGGTTATCCTCAGATAGGAGGCCAAAGGAGGGATGAGCTTGGGGGACATAAAGTAGATCCCTTTAGACTGCCCTACTGGAGGCACAGCTCAGACACCTCCCCCCTCCTCCCCCCTCGCTAAATGCATCAAGGGAACAATGGAGAAAATCCCAGCAGCACTTTCTGCATTCCACAAGACTTTATCATCTCTTCAGGGGATTTAGCTTCCACTCCCTCCCTCTCTTTATAACAAAAAGAAATTTTTCTGATGCAACACCGGCCTTTTGCTCTATGTGCTAATAGTTTCCTGAATGAGCCAAAAGCAGTTTTTTAAAAAATCTCTACAGGAAACAAGGTTTGAAACAATTAAAAATGCACTTGACATTAAATAACTGAACAAATCAGAGCTGTGTAAACCCATACACTGCCCTGCCCTTCACCACCACACCTTCAAACACACACACACACACACACACACACACTTTCACCACTTAACTACTAGGAAGGATGTTACTTAGTACGTTGGCTGCAGCTGGTTTGATGCAATAGCGCACCCTGAACCTAGGATGACTCAGATCCGTAAATAACATTCTACTCTGGTCATGGGAGCAAACCCTTCCATTTGTTCTTTCTGGCATGAGCAATGCACCTTCAAGTACCCTCCAGTAGCAAGCAGCGGAAGTCAGGGTAGACTTTCTTCAAGCACACAGATCTTTTGCTGTGTGGATGTAGTGGAATTCACCATGGTGGGGAGGGGGGAGAGTGACATATCATTATGGTTTCCCCTCCCCCTCATCACAGAGCCACAGCCAACCCCTGGTTAACATGTAGTCGAATTCCAAAGGGGTAGTCTAATGTTGAAAAACAACAGAGTCCTATGGCACTTTAAAAGTGCCATAGGACTCCCTGGTTAGCAGTTTGACATAGAAGAATCTGACTCCAGAGCAGTGCAACAGAGGATGTTCCTCATCCTCACTGACTCCCATGCAAACCCATCAACTCAAGGCATCACATCACAGCCAACTGCCAGCACCAGATTTAAGCACAAGCCAAGTAAGCCATGGCTTAGATTTATCATAAGGTATTTGATAATGCAAATAAGGCTTTTTGCAATATGTATGTTTTCTTTAGCTGGTTTTTGTTGCATCTTTGCCTATGTATATATGCAAACATAACAGCTTATTTTTCATTACCCTTTCTGTTATAATGTAATGCACTTTTTTCCCTCTATTTTTTTATGGAATGGAGCCTCTGAATCTTGACATAGCTAGGGCTTCAGCATGTCTTAATCCAGCCCTGCCATCACACCACTGACATTTTAGCTGTGTGTCTCACCCCAACAGCCCTCAAAGCACTCCAAGCACATACGGGATCACATCACACACCTCTGAAATGAGAGGTGACTGCTATAGAACAACTTAATTGCAATTGAACAACAACCCTTCCCACTTAGGGCAGGAAGCAAGCACACCACATGGAATTGAAATCACAGGAGTGAGATAGTAGAATGGTATATTGTTATCCCACATGAAAGCTGATCAGAACTTCCTGAGCTGCAGGACCTTCAACACTCATTCAGAAAGCCATCCCCTAAAAGACAGGTTTGTTCATCCTACCACCACCCCCAAACCCTCTGGGGAGTAACAGGCTCCCCCATGGCTGCCTGCTATACAGCTAGCTAAGTAATAAAAAACCCCTCATACTGGTATATGATGTATCTAGGGGAGCACATATCAGCTTCTGTCAGCTGAGACACTGTACCGCCAAGGAGCATCTTGCACTCTTCCATCACTCCCATGGGCTCCCTGAGAGCCACTTTCCCCTCCCCATCTAATGCAGGGACTCTGCAACTCACTCACCAGGGCTTCCTATGTGCCCTCAAATCTATGCTCCTCCCATTACAGGTGTTGTGCATATGTATCATTCTCATTCTCACCCCACCCCCATTCCCCCAACAAGGCAAAGGCTTGTGTGCCCACTCTCCCATACCACTGTTCCCCACTTTCCTCCCTGACATGGCTTCTGTATACACCTGCACAAGGGTCCCTGTTCTCTCTCTCGAACAGGGACTGTTTGCACATCCCCATCCCTCCAAGCCCTCCCCCAATTTGTCTGGGAGATAAATCATGCAACCTAGCAATTCACTCTAGTGGACAGATAATCAGGGATATTGTGCAGGAAGGTGTAATAGGGCCAGTTATTTGATCTAGACAATTGCAGAGACACAAAGCTACAGGTGCACTAATCAGATGGCAGGGGTCAATGTGTTCCCCATTTTCCTCCTCTCAGTTTTCTGACTTCCTACCAAATGACTGTAGCAGGAATTGACTTAGGCCTATACCTGGGACATCCTAGGCACAGATTTGCCAGCAAGAGTCCTCTACTGAGCACACAAAGCTAAAAAACACAAGAGACACAGCCACAAAACCAGGGGAAGGCTTTTTGAAATGCTAGCATGAAACGCAAGTTAGCCCTGTTCAAACAAAAACTGAAACAAAATGTGAACCACAATTGTTTCAACATAGTTTTGACTCACATGTGCTACATCAGTATGTTTTTGTAGCAGACACAGAAACTAGCCATATTTTAAGCATGACCCACAATCATAGTACCTGGAGCATCCCATGGGTAATACAAGACAGAGAAAATCTGTTTTCAGACCTTGGATTATAGTCTGTGCCCAGCACAGATCTAATGTGTCCTCCCCACTTCCCTCTCCTGCCAATAAAGCCATGCTAGCTGTAAAACCAAGCTGGAGCAGCAAAGTAGCCAGCCAAGACCCCATACCAGGCTTACAATGTCCAGAAAAAAAGCTTATATGGCCACACCAGTTAGGGAAAAAAATACTAACTCAAAATTGGGTTTTGTAAGATGCTCAGGAGTTCACATAACACTTCATTACTTTCCCCTAGAGCATTAAAGTTATTTTTAAGTGCCCAAAAGCATTGTAGATGCTTCAGACACAAATGAAGCCATGTCCTCTGCCCAAAGTCCTGACAGTTGAACACCCTGGTTTGCAGACCCTTGAGCCCACCTGTAACTTTAATCATGGAAGTTCCCCAATGGAGTTTGCTCCAGAGATCTAGTCACATGAATAAAGTTTCTCAACTTAACCTCAGTCCAACTACCACACAACAATTATGGGGCAACAGGAAGGAAAACAACAACAATAATAAGATGACAGGATCACAAGGTGAGGCACAGCACTTTCTGTTTCTGTCATTTGTTGCTTGGTTTGTGGGTTTTCTTTTGTTAAAGTCACATCTGATAGTGTTTCTACCAGGTTTGCCAAGGAAGGGTATAACTGAAGAGATGGGTTCGTACAGGTGTACACAAAAGACAGCGTATGGAGGCAGATGAGGGAGTGGGAAGCAACTAGTGAGGATTAATGGCTGGCACCGTTGCCAGAATAAAGGGGAATAAGCAGGGCAGGGGAGAACATGGAGACAAGGTAGGACACTGCTGGTTTGAACACTGTCATGGCTGCCTAGTCCAATTTCAGCTACAACATGGACAAGGCCACATCCCCAAAAGCAACACTGCTTCCCCCAGCTAAAGAGCTCTGTCTCCATCAGTATGATCAGAATAGTCTAGAATTGCAGGCCATGAATAAAATCCTGCCCCCACTGAAGCCAGTGACAAAACTCCCATTGGCTGACATGGGGGCAGGATTTCAGGAGCCTCCAAGTACCAGAAATAGGAGGGAGATCACCTCCTAAAAACTACAGCCCCCAAAAGTCAAACCTCATTAGGCAGGTTTGGAAAACAAAAGAAAAAGTCCCTCGTTCCCATGTAACAGCAGCAGGCTGGGCCCTAAAAGTCACTAAACCCAAATGATAAGTTCCAGAGGAGTAGCTGTGTAAGTCCAGGTCAGCAAAACAAACAAGGAGTCCTGTGCCACTTTTAAAGACTAACACATCTATTTATCACATGAGCTTTCATGGGAGAAAATGCTTCCTAGTAACATGCTCATCAGAAGAAAGGCCACAAAACAAGTTCTGGGAGCGCCCTCGCCAGCAACCACAGCCAAGCATGAAAACATCTGCACAAGGAGCCTAAGCTCACAATCCCAGAGAGTGGAAAGTCCCCTGGTGCTGGTTCTCTCTTCGGGATAGGCAGCAAGTTGGGTGCCCCAGCCAGAGAACAAAACAAAACCCAGCCCCCATCCCAGCTCTAGATGTATTAGGCCAGATGTACACTACAGATTTACAGGGGTGTAATTACACCCTTCAGAGGTGTAAAGCCACAGTGAACCCACCTAACCCCAGGTGGAGACAGCTACGGCTGTGGGAGAGCTTCTGTCCTCATTTAAGCACAGCAGCAGCACCCAGGGGGCAGAGTTAAACGCAGCCCCTTGGCACCATGCACGAAAGAAGAGGCCTCGAGAAGGGCCCCACGCTCCCTCTCCCCCCCCCCAGGTGATTCCCACCCCCGCCTCTCCGCCCAGCCAGGAAAGGAGCGCAGTGCATACAAGCCCGGGCACGTTCCCCGGCCGGGGAGAGGAGACCAGCCTCTCGCTCCCCCACACAGTCACGGGAGGAGCCGCACTGGGGTGAAGGGATCGCCGTCCCCGTCCCTCGTTTCCCTTGGGACACCCGCCGCCGATCGGTGGCTCACCGCGAGCAGGTAGAGAAACAGCACCAGGCTGGCACACGCGCTGCCCATCCCGGAACGCATCCCGCCGGCGAGGAGAAGGATAGCACCCTGTTTCCCTGGGTAGGCTCCTCCGTCTGCCCGGATCCCTGTGCAGGAATGCCTCGCTGAGAGCGCCTTGGCAAACCTACGCACGGCGCAGCGCTACTCTATCAATGAAAAATTTCTGTTCTGCGCCGAGCAATTAAGCGGAGGAGGAGTCTACAGGCGGAGGAGGGAGAGGCTGGTGTGGGAGGATCAGTCTGCTGGAGATGGGGTGTGATCAGATCACTCTGTCCCCGCCCCATATATCCAAACCGCGGCTTTCTCTGCAGGTACTTAGCTGGGTATGGTGTGTCACTTAAATCCACTGAAAGAAGGGATCCCTGATTCCTGCATATCCGCATGCATGTAATTTTATCACTGAGCAATTTTACTCCTATGAGTAATGCCACTGATTGGCAACATTTTGTACGTGCCTAGGGCTACAGACCTGCAAACAGAAATAGCAATAATGAGTAAAGAACATTAACTTAAAAGTAGTAGTCTGTATGATGTAAAGACTGAGTTATCAGTTAAAAATGAAGTCAGGAAATTCCAAAACTTAAAGGACCCACTTGATTCAGATCTCACGTACACCAGTCAGTTTAACACATTTAGCGTACAACAGGCTGAGAGAGAACAATCAAATCCAAAGTTGATTACTTTATTGCTAAGTCTGCAACTGCAAGTATGCTCAAGACGTCATTGCTGATGTTATTGAAACACAAGGCGTGTGCAGTGAGGCTAAATTAGCGGGAGGGAAACTAATTTTCTGCTTTCTATTAACCAGTTCCCCTTTTGCAGTGGTGCAGGGAGAAGATGTTTTTTTACCTTTAATCCTCTTGTTTTAAGTTCTTACTGGCAGTTGCTGGGGTGGTTTGGAGGTGCATGGCAGTGAAAGGTTTTTATCTGAAGGGCAAACAAATGAAATGGTATTATGCTTATTTACAAATTGCTTTTTTGTTTTTTGCTTATATCAGATTGTCTTTTTGGACTTGGATCCTGCTAACACTTACACACATTCTTAACTTAACTTTAGCCCCAGGGCACTGTAGTAAAATTAAGTATGTATTTGCAGGATCTGGCTTTATGGTGGAAGTTCCCCAACATAGAGACTGTCTCTGATCTGGGCCGGCCTAACTATAGGTGAACTAGGCAGTCATCTAGGAAGCCAGGCTATAAAGGGCACCAAATTAGATGGAAGAGAATTTTATCTCTTATAACATGGGGGGAAGCGGGCGCCAAAATCATAGTTCACCTAGGGTGCCAAATACCCTTGGGCCAGCCCTGTCTCTGATAGATACATTAATAAATCCCTATGGGCTTATTCAACTTTCCATAAATAACCCTCTGAATGTCTTCGCTGCATGCCAAACACAAACACTTCATGTTACAAACACATCAGAGAAGGTTTGATGTTGATATTAATTCCTGGCTTGGATGATGATAAAATCAGTAAAACATGCTTAAAATAGTAAAAACAAGGCCTCAAAGGGCAATCAGAACCTGATTTTTAGCTGTGTAGAAAACTGTTCTACACAGTATCTATGAAAATCAAGCCCTAGAGGATTCTTCAGCTTGGATTTTAGAACAGAACAGATGAGCAGCCCTGAACTCATTATGATGACTTGTAAAACAAGAATGATTTAAAGAGTCTGTGAGTTTGTATTCCTATGTTCTTTTTTTTTTTTTTTTTTTTTTTTTTTAACAAAACTATAATGGATTTTGTACAAAGTATACCTTGTGAGATATCATTTGAAAACTCATAATTTGCTGACCATTATTGTTCTGGTAAAATATGTGTGGCAACATTGAATGTGTGAAGTTATTAGATTCACTGCAGCTGTGCCATTGTAAGGTCTTCCATGTAACTGCTCTGTGCCAAAAACCACCCCAATGCGTGGCAGCAGCTATGTCAGTAGGAGAAGCTCACCTGCCAACATATCCTTACCTTCTCAGAATAGTGTAAAGGACAGCCCAGGCCACAAGGGAATCCTGAATCTATTAGTCTATGGTGTTATCATATGTCTGTTCACAGAATCCACAGCATTCTTCTTTTCTACACAAGATTCAGCTCTTTTTAGCTTTTTGGACTCAGAAGTGGGGATTTTCTCACTAATGTTCTCTAGGGACTTTTTCATTTTTAAAACTGGATTTTCTTCCATTGCGCAACTAGCTCATTCCAAGTCACAGTTTTATGGAGACTGTACATGTGAAGGCAAACCTGTCCTTTGATAAACAGCCTAGATTGAGAAACTGTAATTTGCTAATCTCTCTACGGTTACATTTCCAATGAACTTCAGGAGGTTTCAGCTCAATTCTATAGCCCAGAGCTCTAGAAATGCAATCCTACTTCTCTGATGAAGGGTATAATTTCACTTCAAACTGCCTCTCACAGGTTGCTACTCTCAAGATCTCCTGCAGTGATTCATCTTCATAGGGGGAGGAAAAGGCAAGAGACTAAACAATGCCTTTTGTCCTCTTTCTGGACTTCTAAACTGCTTGGTGTCAATTTCTCCCTCCTGATCAGGGAGGAGATAACATCTCTTGGAGAGGAGCATTTCACACTAGTTAGTGTCTGCTTCCTGATTAAAACAAACAAGGAGTCTTGTGGCACTTTTAAAAACTAACAAATGTATTTATCTCATGAGCTTTTGTGGGAGAAAATCCCACTTTGTGAGGCTTACAGTGCAAGCACTAAAATATGACCTAATATACTATGGGGTACAGATGTGATAAATGAGATCAGTGCGGACAAACAATTTACAAACATTCCATAAAGTCTAAACACATCCTTATCATTCTCATCCCTCTTCTAACAATGCAAACACACAGGTGAGCCAAACTGATTTCAAGCCAGCACAGATCAGATAGGGATGAGGGGCTTGTTCACACAAGCAACCCACACTCCTTTGAGCAGTCCAAATGAAATCAGTTGGCCCACACTCAGGAAGAAAGAAAAGGTATGCAGGCTCAGACTCCTTCCCTTTTTTAATTAAAAACACCTGTTTGTGTGTCTTGGATGCAGCTAGCTACAACTGAATCATTTCAGGGCTGTAGAACAACTGTAGTGTTGGCAAACATTTTGACATTCCAGAATGTCATTGTATGCCACATTAACTGGTAATGCTTTGCTGTCCTATAGAACACCTTTCTTCGGAGGATCGCAGGGTGCTTTGTACTGCTGTGTCCCCATGAAAAAGTTAACATCCCCATGTGGTAGATGGGGAAGCTGAAGCACAAACTGGGGAAATGCATTGCCCATGATTTCATGGTGAGTGTGTGGCAGAGCTGAGAAGAGAAGCCAGGGTGCTTGACTTCCACTTCAGATAATAACCTGCACTAATCCCCATGATGCTCTGGGGCAAGGGGGCATATAGCGAGAGAGGCAGTATGATCTGATGGAATGAGTACCATCTTGTATCTGTGTTGTCAACTTAGACAATGTTGTCTCATGATTTCCTTGTGCTCTCCCATCAATCTCCATCTTAAAGACTAACAAATTTACAGCTCTTGCTTCCCTTCTTCAACACTGTTTGAATTAACAGAGCTTGTTTATTTTGCAGGCTAGCAATCTATCCTTATGGTATGTGCAAGGCCTAGGTAACTAAACTGGGACTATTTAGGACCAGATTCTCAGCCTCTTTCCATTGCTTTCAATAAATGACAAATAAATGCTTCTCCTCTGAAGAGTGGCCACGGCTTTCAGCCAAACAGTGCTGCTTTCTATTGAGGATCTGGCCCTCTGATTCTCACTGAAGCTGGGTGGTGTATCCCTAAATGAAAGTGCATTCCTATGTTTTAAAGAGGTGATGTATTTTAACAGCCACTTGGATGGGGAATCTGCGGGAGTTTGACTCACAAATATATTAGTGGACAATATCCCGTAGCTTAAATAGTGCCACGGGCAGTACAGAAAGGTAAAGGAAAGCAACTCACTGAAGGAGCTAGTTTGTGAATGCAGCCAAGAGCTAGATTAAGAGAATGTAGAGAAGTCCCACAGGAAGACTTCCTAACAGGCTACTCCTCTGGAACTGTTTGAATTGACCTTGTGACCAATGTTCCCTCTAAGGTTTGGCGGCTTGTGTGCAAAATTTTCAAGCCGTGTGCAAAATTTTTTCTGAATAAAATTTTTGTGCAAACTCACACAACAGAAATTATAGGCATTAATTAAAGTTAAACTGATTGTAAACAGAATTAATTAATTGTTTAATTAATTGAATTTGAATGAATTTTGAATTGAAATTTAATTTTTAGAAAGGTTTTTATTTAAAATTAAGTTTTAAGAAGCTTTTTAAAAAGGAAGGAAGGAAGGAAGGAAGGAAGGAAAAAGAGAGAAGGAAGGAGGAGAAAAAGAGAAAGGAAGGAAGAGAAAGGAAGGAAGAGAAAGAAGGAAGGAAGGAAGAGGAAGACGAGAAGGAAAGAAGGAAGAGAAAGAACAAAGGAAGGAAGGAAGAGGAAGACGAGAAAGAAGAAAGGAAGGAAGG
>ML685810.1:3606051-3655481 GCA_007922175.1 Pelusios castaneus
GAAAGCTCATGCGATAAATAAATCTGTTAGTCTTTAAAAGTGCCACAGGACTCTGTTGTCTATGCTATTGTAGTTAGCCCCTCAACCTGAGCCCTAGGCTCTGAGTCTTGGTGCTATGGGGTTGTTTTTTGGGGTATTTTTTGCAGTGTAGACATAAGCTCAGTGGACTATGAGAACCCTAGATTCAGGGGTTCACAGTTTGATGGAGACCATTGTTCCCAGGGACCTAAACTGAGTTCTAGACTGACAAGTTCCAGAGGGGTAGCCGTGTTAGTCTAGTTCAGCAAAACAAACAAGAAGTTCTGCGGCACTTTTAAAGACTAACAAATTTATTTATTGCATGAGTTTCCCTGCATTTAATTTCCTCCCATTCTGTAAGTTGCCAATCTTCAAAGTGTCTAATGAAGTGGGATTTTCTCCCATGAAAGCTCATGTGATAAATAAATTTGTTAGTCTTTAAAAGTGCCACAGGACTCCTTGTTGGGATTCCAGATGAGTCTTTTGACCACAACAACCTTCTGTAGTTGTGTGAGGAAAGGTCCCAGGGCACTGCTTTTAAAAATGGAAGATTTATTAATTTGTGCTTCTGTAAAAAGTCCTCTCTCCCCTTAGGACCCTTGCTTTAACCCTCTGATCCAAATACAGCCCCACTTCAGTGGTGCTGTATGTATAGAAATTTGTGGATCCTTTGACGTGAATGACTGAGTGCATGTGTAAGAGATTCAAAAGGTAGCCGTGTTAGTCTAGATCAGCAAAACAAACAAGGAGTCCTGTAGCACTTTTAAAGACTAACAAATTTATTTGTCGCATGAGCTTTTGGGGGAGAAAATATCCCATGAAAGCTCATGCGATAAATAAATTTGTTAGTCTTTAAAAGTGCCACAGGACTCCTTGTTTATTCATGTGTAAAATGTATTCCAGCAGTTATAGGGTTAAAGCCAAACCCTCCTGTCTTCCAGTTGAGTTCATGGGGATGTTTTTGCCGACAAAATGGAGAAGCCCTGCCCTGCTGAGTCATCTCCTGTGCTGACACATTTATCAAAGAATGCACTGCACTCAGGTACTCTGCCCTGCCTACTGCTCCTTGCCTCCCTCCCCCCAGCACATCATCCTGATCAAGAAAAAGAGGCAGAGGCAGTATTAGAAAATCCCCTGAATATTCTTGGAGAGTTTTTATTAATCAACAGTGACAATACCTTTGCATTGCCAAACAACCAGTATCCTGCAGCAATGAGTAACGCTGCCGCAATGAATCGTAAGAACAGACATGGGGTCAAAACCTATGGTCCATCTAGCCCAGTATTCTTCCTTCAGATAGTGGCTGGTGCCAGATGCTTCAGAAGGAGTGAACAGGCTGGTGCATGCAGAAGAACTGGGTGACAAACTCGGGTGCAGTAACCAGCATTGGGCAAAACAAACAAGGAATCCTGGGGCACTTTTAAAGAAGAACAAATTTATTTATCACATGAACTTTTGTGGGAGAAAATCCAACTCCGATGAAGTAGGATTTTTTCCCATGAACGCTCATGCGATAAATAAATTTGTTTGTCTTTAAAAGTTCCACTAGACTCCTTGTTTGTTTTGCTCAATTAGACTAACGGCTACCCCTTTGGAACTTGTCAGCGTTGGGCACCCTACAATAATAAATCTGAATTTGCAGTCCAAGGATTAACAGGCAGCCCTACAACAACGAGCCAGTATGCACAGCCCTTCTCTTGAGAGTGGGCTTCTAACAATTGTTCTGTGCACACAGCTCACCTGTCTTGAGCAATCCTGCAATAACAAACCAAGGGCTGCTTCCTGCATGAATACATCCCAGCACCTGTTTGAAGACTCAGTGACTTCAGTCCGGTTCCATGCAGGCACAGAGTATAGATGCTTTTGTGGTTGGAGGGTATAAAGATTATAATTGCCATAATAAACCAGCTCCTCCAACACTCGTACAGCTGAGAGAAAATATAAAAGACAGTGCATTGACCCCCAAAATATTCTCACCTTTGTGCTCCTTTTTAAAGCCAAAGTTTCTGATGGGCCTCTGAACAAAGCAGGTGGAAAATCTGTGTGCACACCCATTACAGATAGCCCAAAAGCCCTTTTGCATCCGTTTCCAAACACATCCTCTAGCAAGGGCATTTTTTAAAGGCCTTTTTACACGTGATCCTTGCTTTAAACCAGTTCTATAGGAACAGAAATCTCATGTACGAAGCTGCACAACACTTTTAGAATTCATCTACTCATCTTGCCAACAACACTGGTGAGGACAATTAAACCCATGTTAGATGAGAGGGGTGCCGAGGTGGAATTTGTGTGCCACAAGCTGGGGTATTTGGTTTTGTACTTTCTAACACCTTTGCTAGACTCCTTTTATGTCCTCAGTTTAAATTGTTTTATGTGGTCTTGTAGAATCCAGACAAGCAGAGAGAAAAGAAAATAAACTCACACCTCTAAAAGAATTTCTGTTCCATTTGCTTATGAGAGTTCTGTAACCAAAACCCAGTGTGCAACCAGTGACCATGACAAGAGTTTTGTATACAATACAGATTGGCAACGATTCAGAACGTGGGTACCCCAGGAAAACAAGAGTTCAGTTTTCAAAATAAAGTTGCGGTTTCACCATTTGTTGTCATTCTGATGTGAAACAAAGCCAAGAACTACTGAAATGTTTAATGAAAGGAGAGAGAGAGAGTAGCCTGGTGGTTAGGGGAAACACCTGAGCTGTAGGAAAACAACATTTAGGTCCCAGTTCTGAATTAGCAGAGTTCCACTTGAGTGCTCCCATGACCTGGCTATTCTGGGCTAGGTCTTACTTGGTGTCCAGAAATTCCACAACCTCAAAACTAAAACACTGTCTCCACAAGCTTCAATTTCTCCAAATCAGCATTTTCTGACACTATTTTAATATTAAAAAAACCTCCCTATCTGCTCTAGATATAACCTAGCTGTCTCCTAGTTCAGTTACAGATGTGGTTCTAGTTCAATGGTTTTCAGACTTAGGGTTGGGACCCACTACTCGGTCACAGACCCTCAGGCACAGGGTCGCAGAACCCCCTGCTGCTGCCGCTGAAAGACTGGAATACATTGCTCAAAGATGTAATTGTTGGGTCACGGCATAAATGATTTTTTTCAGCTGGGTCTGGAGAAAAGTTCTAGTTGACATATGACTTTCTAATGTAACCAGGCTAATGCTTTAGTCTGTCCAGTCCAACCTATGAAACGCAGATAAGGTCCAATCTACACTAGACACTGAAACCACATTTGTCTCCTAATTAGTTTACAATGGCTGGCAGGTTTTATTTATACAATAACACATTCACTTTACTCATCCTTCTCCATCTCTTCTCTCATATTGCATCTTTCATAACCTATATTGTGAGCTCTTTGGGGCAGGCACTGTCTTTCACTGTGTGTGTGTTTAGTGCCAAGTGCAGTGGAGCCCTGATACTTGATTAGGCTCTCTGGGAACTACTGCAACACAAATATAAATAATAATTAACTCTCCTGGCACGGTTGTTCTTGTAAAGCACATAGAACCTGAAGACTGCAGACTTGAGGCAAGCAGTTTGTTTTTCCTGATCATTTTGCTTCCCTCTGTTCTCTTTTTTCTTATTGGGTTCTGGTTTGCTGGATGGTTTGTATTAGGTTTGGTGAATTGGCTGTGACTCACAGGGTTAGTAATAGACCATGATGCTACTTATGTTTAGGTCATCGACTTTAATCCAGCCCATGTTGAGAGTGGTTCATTGTTACTACTTGAGGGCTTTGGAGACTGAAGTCATCTGCTTCCCCACAGAACAAGAGTAGCCCAATCTTCAACTGTGCATGTTTCTAACACATTGTATCCTGACTTTGTAATCTGCAGCCACCAACCTTAAGGTGCTTTGTGTGAAATGCTTGTGAGTCTCATACCCGTTCCCAGTATCTCTGTCACAGAAACCATCTCTGCAATTGGTACAGAGGGGCCAAGAAGGACAGAATGAGTCATAGGGATTGAATTCTCCAGGAAGGAACCCCTAAAGGTTGTGAGATACCAGTTTGTAACCAGATCAGTAAGGGGCTATGTCATCTTTGCCCTGCATCCTTGGGTGCCCTACAATGTGCTGAAGTAGCTCCATTCACATACAGCATTCTACCATTCAAGTCACACCCTGGCTCTCTGTGTAAATCCACAGCCCTGTTCCAGCAGCTCTGAGCCCAGCAGTCTGTCAGGAAATTTCAGACACCATTCTGGCTTTTACCAGCCTTCATTACTATTTGCAGGGGGATCCCAACACATTCCCAGTCCTGGATTTCCCTCCCCTCAAAAAGTATGTGTTGTATTGCCGAGTTCTCTTCTGGATAGTCCAAATCTATTAAGTCCATTATTCCTTTAGGGGAATAATACTTAACAACTTGTCATCTTAAATGGAGTTAGCCAGACATTTCAATTTAAACAGGCTGGATTAGATAAAACAATAAACCAAGTTTATTAACTATTGTTTCTTTTGTCTCCTCAGATGTAAAAGATGAGATGAATAGGGGAGAAAAAGTGGGATCCCTCATGATATTTGTCCCTCCTTTTTATTTCTGCAGCCCTCATTTGGAAAGCATCTCCCTTCCCCCTTTCTGCTTGATGACTCTATTTGCTGTTTAAATGCAGATTAAGATAGGTATACACTCCTTTATTCAAGATACTGCTCAGCAAGTTTGAGTTTTGAAATAATACCTCAAAAGGCATACCTTGTACAGATATTATTCTAGTTGTGGCTAGGGTGTGACTACAAAGGTGCAGTCTGTCACAGTGGTCCCTCCAGATCAGGACTGAGGCACATTGCTGTGGAAAGTGCACTGCAGCAGTTTGAGCCATGCCTGTTGTGTGGGGGAAGCGGAGGACTTCAGTCTCCAAAGCTGTCAAGCTGCCACCTCTCAGCAGAATATTTTCTGAAAATAAATGAGCGGGGCTTTAATTTATGATGCAGAAAAGCTCTGCTTTGGCTGCAGGGTCTGAGTATAAATAGCAAACACACACTAAGGAAAGTCTTTCCAAGCAGCTTGGCTTCCTTTGGATGATCTCCAACAGGGTGTGGGTGAGGGGGCATGGTCACTTGTGCTGTGTTTTGGATCTCTGTGCTATCAGGTGCTGCAGAGCTTCCTGCTCTGGAAGCATCCAGGCAACTGAGAATCAGGACCCAAGACATCACCTGCTAGTTTTTCCCCAGAAAAGTCTATCTTAATCTTTCAATCCATCAAAGGGCTATTGTCTTAAGTAACTGTTGTCCGTGTTCTGGCAGATGGTTTCCTTTGATTGGAATCACGGGACACTCACAAAGTTTCCGCTGAAATTTCCAGCTGGCAGAGGAGAAATCCTCAACTCTGATAAGTATGTTGGGAAGACCAAATGGCCACATTTTCTGGTGGCATACTTCCATTGACTTTGATGGAGTGGCACCAGCTGATAATTTGGCCCCAGATGGCCCTAGACACCCTACATGCTTGGCACAGCCTCTAAGGCACTGGTTTCCAACCTTTTCAGTTCGAGGGCCACAAATATAATTTTTAGAACCCAGAGGGGCCACCAGTCTATTTAATTAAATTTACATTAAAATAAAATTAATTAAATTTAAATGACATTTTAATTAAAAATAATTAAAATCAATTAATTAGATTTAAATAAAAAATTAATTAAATAGACTAGTGGCCATTCAGGGTTGTAAAAATTATATTTGTGGCTCTCAAGCCAAAAAGATTTTTTTAAAATTTGAAAAAAATGAGTTGTTTTTGTTTTTTAAAAATGGGGGGAGGGGGTGGGCTGGATGCTCATGAACAGGGCCAGTTTGTGGGCAGGCATTTTTCGGGCCCCAGCAACAGCAAGGCCCACGCTCCCGCTTCCCCTCCGCTGCGACCGTGCCAGCCCGCGGCCCTGGCCCCCCGCAGCACGTGGCCACCAGCAGTCAGCACGACTACAGTCATGCCGGCCCCTCCCACTCCCAGTTGTGCCGTGTCGGCCCGCGGACCCCCAGCACACTCCCCAGCCGTGCTGTGGCATGCCAAGTCGGCCCGCGCCCTCCCTTCCACTGCACGTCTCTCAGCCGCGCTGGCCTGGAGCCCTGACCGGGATGGGAGAGGAGGTGGGCAGCCGCTCCAGGGCTCCCAGCTTCGCACTGGGACAGAGTGGCTGTGGCCTGGCTACCAGCCAGCCGCCAGGCAGCCCTGCGTGGGCCATTTTAAAAAGCCCCGCGGGTTACTTTTAGCCCATAGGCCAGGGGTTGAGAACCCCTGCTCTAAGGAGAAATCTGTGGTGTTCAGGCCCTGTAACGGGAAGGGAGTGAATAAGGAAGATGAAAGGAAATATTTCACAAGAGAAAATCCATGTGGAACTTTCACTCCTATCTCACAGGCCAGTCATCAAGACTCTCTGCTCAGCTTGGTGCATATGGGGCAAAAGAAAGGGAAGCAGAGCACAAGTCAAGCAGGACCTTGCATGTGAAAAAAAGAGAGATAACAATGCATACTTCTGCCCTGAGCACACACTTCATTTAGGCCTTGTACACACTGCAAAGCTATTGCGCGATAACACTCGTTATTGCGCAATAACAGGCACAGCGTCCACACACAAATCCATGTTGTTGCGCGGTAACAGCTGTCTTACCGCGCAACATGTAAACCACCAAAACGAGGGTGGTAGCGGCTACCGCGGAACAGCTATTCCGCGATAGTTCATGTGTGTACAGTTGCTGCGCAATATGAAACCTCCGGAAATGTCCCAGAATTCCAATTCCATCCTTTCTGCACTTCCTTCTGCACTCTGTGGCTGTGACGTGACTGTACCCGCCCTCCCATCATTCCCAGGAATTTTTGAATTCTTCACTCTTCCTGTTTTCTTGGTGTAGAGTGCAGCTGCAGCTGTGTACTCCAAGAGCAATGTAGGCTCAGCGCAGCAAACGTGCTCCAGTCTGGACCACAGCCGAGGTGCTTGATCTCATAGGCATCTGGGGAGAGTCTGCTGTGCAGGCACAGTTACGTGGAAGCCGGCGGAATTTCGATATATTTGGCCAGATTTCTCGGGCCATGGCAGAGAAGGGGTACGAGAGAGACACTCTTCAGTGCAGGTCGAAGGTGAAGGAGTTGCGGATTACGTACCACAGAGCCAGAGAGGCAAACCGGCACTCCGGCTCAGCGCCGGCTACATGCCGATTTTACAAGAAGCTGGAAGCAATCCTAAGCGGGGATCCCACAACCACCCCAAAAGCTCCTGTGGACACGTCAGCACCATGAAAAGGATACCGGAGCAGATGGTGACGAGCAATTCGTCGACGAGGACGTGGAGGTGGAAGAAGACCTGGAGGGTGAAAGCGGTGCAGCCGACCTAGGGAGCCAGGAGCTGTTCTCCACGCCACCTGACCCGTGCTGCCCAGATTCCTTCTCCATATCGTCTTCGGAGGCAGGAGAGGGGAGCTCTGGTAAGTTTCATCAGAGGTGGCGTCTATGCTAGCTGGATAAGCTTTGCGGGCAAATGAAGAGCAGGCAGGAAATAGGCGTTTTGAGTTTCATCCTTTCTTTTCGTTTTTGGATGGGGGGTCTACCCCGCATTACATGAGCAGTGCATCAATGCATGCTGTAATTGCCAAGAAATCCTCTCCATTGAGATCACTGAAGGTGTCCTCGATGTACTTCCACAGCCTCCTAGTTAAATTCGATGGGAGAGCAACTGTTTCCCCTCCCCCATAGAGGGATACTCTCCCTCGCCAGTTGCAAAGCACAGCAGCGGGAACCATGGCTGCGCACAAGCCTGCTGCGTACGGTCCTGGCTGAAAACCAGTGACATGCAGGTTATGCATTCTGGCTTGCAGAGGCACTCTAAGCAGCGAGATATCGGCTTCCATGGCAGTGCCGTATGTGAACTAATCGCCCAAAGAACTGCAAATAGTTCACGGAGCTGTGTGTCTTGTCTCGGCAACCCGAACCTCCCTTTGCAAAAGCCCTTTCAGTCCCCGGCAATGCCCTGTCCCGTGGGCACAGCGGAATGTGGCAGGAGAGCATATTACCGGCTCCTTAACCAAAGTGAGAACAATAGCACTACTTATGATGTTTCATTTTTCCTTAGAAACGACCTTCGCCGGTCGGTGGTCTGTGCCAGCTGACCGGCTGAGACAGATAAGGAGGAGGCCTCGCAGGAGCAAGGAGGATATCTTCTAGGAGCTGATGCAGTCCAACGAGGCATCAGCAAGGGAGACTAGACAATGGAGGCAGGAGTGCTGGCAGGAGCGCAAAGAAAACAATGTGAAGAGGCAGAAGCAGAAGGATGCCCTCATAAGCATCCTACAGGAGCAGACCCAACTGCTGAAGACCATGGTTGGTCTGCAGACCCAGCTGCTCCAGGCTCACCCCCCACTGCAGCCACAGCAACACTTTCTGTCCCCCATGCCTCATTCTCCCTCAAAGCAGTTCTTTGAAGCCCAGGGACCCTTCTGGTACAATGTTACATCCACTCCTGCACCAAGCTATGGCATTGAGACACGCACTTACACGCATCTATAGCCTCTTTTGCAGGCACTGCTTACTGTAAATATTTAATGTTTTATAATAATAAAATTGAATCACTTGAACTTTGCACAATGTCTTTATTGATACACAATAAGATTAGTTGTTGCATGTTTAGTATTCACTCCTTCGAGCATAGTACAGTACACGCCCACCGGCACCGTCCCTCCACCCCCCAATCAGCACCGAATAGTGCTTGGGAACACTACTGCACAGTGATGCAATGCGTCCTATGAGTCCCCATCACTAAAATGCACCCTAAGTGCCTCCCTTATGCGGACAGCTCTCAGCTGTGCCCCCCTGATACTCCTAGTGGCTGGCTGCTGGAAGGCAAACTCTAGCCGCTCAGCCTCCACGTCCCATGAAGGGGGAAATTTTGCTCCCCTATTTTCACAGAGGTTATGCAGGACACAGCATGCCACAATGACGGCTGGAATGTTGTCCTCATTTAAGTCTAGCCTCCCGTACAAACAGCGCCAGCGGCCTTTTAAGCGCCCAAAGGCGCACTCTACGGTCATTCGGCACCGGCTTAACCGGTAATTGAAGCGCTCCTTGCTGGGATCCAAATTTCCAGTATAGAGCTTCATGAGCCAAGGCATCAGTGGGTAGGCTGGGTCTCCTATGATGACTATGGGCATCTCCACATCCCCAACAGTAATTTTATCATCGGGGAAGAAGGTCCCTGCCTGCAACTTCCGGTACAGGCCCGTGTTCTGGAAAATGCGAGCGTCATGCACCTTACCCGACCACCCCCCATTTATGTCCGTGAAACGCCCCCTGTGATCCACGAGTGCCTGAAGCACCATGGAGAAGTAGCCCTTCCTATTAATATACTCAGTTGCAAGATGCTCCGGAGCGAGAATAGGGATGTGCGTGCTGTCTATTGCCCCTCCACAGTTCGGGAATCCCATGGCTGCGAATCCATCGACGATCTCCCGCACGTTGCCCAATGTCACTGTCCTCCGGAGCAGAACACGATTAATGGCTCTGCACACTTGTGAAAGTGGTAACCCAACGGTCGACTTGTCAACTCCAAACTGATTCGCGACCGAGCGGTAGCAGTCTGGAGTCGCCATTTTCCACAGCACGATTGCGACATGCTTCTCCACGGTGAGGGCGGCTCTCATTTTGGTGTCCTTGCGTCGCAGGGCAGGGGCTAGCTCCTCACACAGTTCCATGAATGTGGCTTTCCGCATTCGAAAGTTCTGTAGCCACTGGTCATCATCCCACACCTGCAAAACAATGCGGTCCCACCACTCGGTGCTTGTCTCTCGTGACCAGAACCGGCGGTGCACCGTGTGCAGATGCTCTGTGAAGGAGCTCAGCAATGCAGTGCTGTTGTTCTGCATGGCAGTCACCAGCCCAGGGTCATCCGAATCCTGGTCTGATTCAGAGCTGAACGCATACTGTGCCACCAGCTGAGATGTATTCATTATGCTGAAGGTGACAGTCGAGATCAGACCTGGATCCATGTTGGTGCCAAAGGACTTCCGGGAAGCAATGCGCTACTGTTGAAAATGGGCACGAGTTGCTAGTAGCAACTCTCGTGACGCAAGGGGAACAGAATGCACCATGGGAAACCAAGACTTTACCCATGGTGCTCAGCGCTACTCTCCTTCTACCCAGGATTCTTAGCGCCAAATCAGGATGGATGGAACTGTGGGATAGGTTCCCACAATTCAATTGGGTTTCTTGTGAAATCGCGAATTGCAGAGGGGGGCTGTGTTCCGTCACAAGCGGCAGAGTGTGTATACGATCCTGCGCTACAAAAACCACGTGACTTTTAAAGCGCAATGGGCTTGTTGCGCGATTATTCCTGTAGTGTGTACATGGACTTAGTTTCTTGCTCCAGTTACATAACATACTTTAGAAGGGAGAGGAACAAACTACTGGAGGACACTCTGAGGAGGGACAGGAGAAGGTGTGCAGGGGAGGGGCTACTGACAGTGACATCCAAGGAAATTGGCTGGGAAGTAGAAGACATGTCCCAAGTGTGGAAAAGATCTACCTCTTTGGGGCAAATTAAGTGGAACTAGGCATACATGGGGCATCTGATTTTTATAGTGGCACTGAGTTCCCACTGAGCAGTGAGAAGAAACAAAGTGTTGTAGAGAACAACAGTGTTGAGTCAGGGCCCTTTGGGTTAATTCAGTGCTCTCTGTTAGCTATAACTTTGATAGGTGCATTGGAAGTACTATAGATTAGATACATAATGGAAGATTAGTTTAGCATCTTTCCCAATTAAAATTGAGCAGCTTTCTAAGAGCTTATTTTTTACAGTGCTGTAAAACACTAATGCATAGGTAGATTGTCTTGGAAATTGCTGTTCCATACAGCTAGATACCTAGCAAGCTGCCAGGGTTTTCCTTAGACCGGATACATTCTTTTAAATGAAGACACCTTCAGCATCTGCCATAGATTATGCTTGGCCTTAGATTGTACATTTATTGATCTACTTTTTTTGTCATGAGTTACATGTATGCCTTAGGTCAATGGCATAGTTGTATAACATTGTTTTGTTATATGAGCACCAGTGACTGAAGTCTTTATCTAAATTTTCACCATGACAATGATGATCTTGCTTTGTGATGTGATGACTTTGTGACTTGATATTGTGCTGCTGCATTGTACCCTATGACAATTTGACATTGCTGTGTGACCACACAATGACCTGATGTGATAACATTGCCACTAAGTAGTATGATCTTGCATTGCACAACAGGATGACAATTTGGTGTAAAGTTTTACCTTTTTTGTACAATGTGATGGGGCTTTGGCTTTTTGTGATTAAATTAGTATGTGACAAGATGACATTTTGATCCTACATACATAGTGTTCCACTCTGATGAGTGTGGATGATCCAGTGGTTTAGGCACTAGCATAAAATCTGGATGATTGCTGTTCAATTCCCTGCTCTGCCAGAGACTTTTCACATAACCTTGAGAAAGTTACCAGTTTCACTCCCCGCTCTGTAAACAGGGATAATAGCACTTCCCTACCTTCCAGGGGTGTTGTGAGAAGAAATATTTTAAAGACTGAAGTGCTTTGAACTCTATTAATGAAAAGTGCTATGTAAGAACTAAGTATTACTATATTGTGTTGTGAATTAATGATGTCTCAGGAACAGTCTCTCCTTTTTTATTCCCACATTCAGCACAATGGGACCCCAAATCTGATTGCTGTGTTCGGGTACTACTGTAGGATAAATGAAATTAAATAATAATAATGAGGAATTTTACCTCATGTGGTGCTGTTATGTTGTGAGGATGATGCTCTGCAGCTGCATGACACTAGTCTAGACCCCTCCCCGAGGTAATGTTGTGATATGATGTGATGACATCATGTCACAATAGAATGTTATGTCATGATTTGAGGAGATGTGACACTTCAATCTAAGCTGCTGATACAATATGATGATGTTTGGATATCTCATATTCTGATACTGTGTGACTGGGGCCAATTTGGACCTAGTTGCATGACATGGTGACATGCTATTTCATGCTGTGAAGGCATTTTTTGATCCAAGGTGGTAACATTGAGATGCATGATCCTGGTGCTCCATGGTTTGATGGCATGCACCAACATTTTAAGATAACATCCTTATGCTGTGACGTTTCAGCATGCCTCAGCCTGATGTGATGTGTTGTTTGACCATGCCATGCTGAGGGGCAATGTGTAGCATCGCCACCCTATGTTCCTTCTGAGGTGGCAGGGTGTCATAATCTGTCGTGACATCTTCTGATTTGACGCAGCCTTGTGTTCCAAGGCCTTGCTCTGTGATACGTGTGGAGGCCATGTTGAGGCACAGTGGTCACAGTGACATGCTGGTGTGATGTCACCAGGGCTGGCCCAACTATCTAGGTGAACTAGGCAGTCGCCTAGGGGGCCAGACTTTGAGGGGTGCCAAATAAGAATTGAATTTTTGTATCTATTTTGAAAAAAACAACAGTATATTATCTCTTATAAAATGTGGAGAGGGGCAGCAAACTCATAGTTTGCCTAGAGCAGTGGTCTTCAACCTTTTTTGGATCAGCACCCAGTTTTTCAATATTTTCACATTTGCAGTAAGCTTACTGCCCACCTACATAAATTGTTACTTTTTATAAAATGCCACTGTCGTTAAATTAATTGTTACATTGTTGTACTGTTAATAGTTAATTATAATTTTCAATGTATTTAAATTTTAAATTCAGATATTTTAAACAGGATATCAAACAAATTTCATTCAAACAACATTTATTCATCATTCATGCAAACTTTTTATAAATTATAGCCGGAGGAGCATGGCCATTATTTCCTCCTTCATTTTTGTAGCGCCCACCAAAAATCACAAAATGCCCACTAGTGGGAGGCATCCCCCAGGTTGAAAACCACTGGCTTAGCATGCCAAAAACATTGTGACATCATGGCTATGTGACATGCAGAGTTCTCCTTGCATCATGATACTGGCCTGGGCATTTGTGGGGCAGGTGCTCATGTTAGAGGTGATATTGGCACTCCCCTTCCCTTCCCTTCCCTCCCCCCAGCAGCCACACAGGTGCAAGGTAAGAAGCCCACCGTAGCCGCCACACCTGGCTCCCGCAATGCATTTTGGGAAAAGAACTTTGGGCTACATGGGCTCGCCCAGTTTGCCACATTGCGCATGCTCGGGAACTAAGGCCTCACAAACGGGGGGGAAGGAGGCGGCGCATGCGCCTTGCTGCCCGTCCCGGCGTCAGCGAGAGGCTACGGGTCGCCTCGCGGCGGGGTGGCGAAGGGCGGATAGGCCGCGTCCGGAGCCGGGAGCTCGCGTCGATGTGCTCGCCGGGGGAGGCGCTCCCCGGGCCGGTCCCGGAGGGGGACCTGCCCCCGGAGTGGGAGTCGGACGAGGAGCGCATGGCCTTCCTCTTCTCGGCCTTCAAGCAGAGCCGCGACGTGAATAGCACCGAGTGGGACAGCAAGATGGGCTTCTGGGCCGGGCTGGTGTTGGGCCGGGGCCGCCGGCGGGGGGCGGTGCGTACCTGCCTGCGGGAGCTGCAGCAGGCCTTCGAGCGCCGCGGCAGCGTCCCTCTGGGGCTGGCCACCGTGCTCCGCGAGCTGCTCAGGTACCCGGCGGGGCGGCCGGCATAAGGGTTGACTGGAGGTGCCGGTCACAGGAGGGAGGGCAGGCAATGGCCACTGCAGCAAGGGACATGGAGTACTAGAGTGAGGGTGCTCGGGTGGAAGGAGATGTGGGCACCGAGGGGCGATATGCCATCATCGCTAGGATGTTCTGGGCATGGGAATGTCTGGGTGCATGAGGTGCTAAGCAGGTGAGATATATGGTGGGAGTCGTGGATAACATGGACTGATGGGCATGTATCAGAGGGGATGCTGGGCAGAAAAGGTGATAGGGTTCACTGAGAAGGTTGGGTGCTGGGTGCAAGGGTGTAGCAGGGAAGGTGTATAAAGGGTGCATGGTCACAAGGAGTTAGTGGGTATAGGGAGCAATGTGCTACGGGTCATTGGGAAAGTTGCTTTGTGTAAAAGTGCTTGAGTCCATATGTAGGAGATGCTGGGAGGTCAGCCTGCCACAGGACTCTGGAGGGGAGGCTTAGGTATGGCGCTGTAGCTTCTATCCAATGTAGTATGTTCCCACATATAGCAACTATAGCACTGAGATTCCTCCCCATTGAAAAATTCAAGGAGTAACCTAGAAATGTTAGGCCAGTGTGAAAGTCCTTTACCTACTAATGATATAAGTAACACACAAACTGATCATATCTGGAAGAAATCAGAAGAAAATGATATCTGTTTCCAGTTTATGTATTTTACACATAAAGTTCTGTCACACATTCACTACAGGAGCTCTGCTACAACCAGTTTCTTTTGTTGTTTGTAGGGTTTTTTTCCACACCATAAAATGGGAGAATATAGGAAAATATTTGAAAAATCTGCAAAATTGTAGGAGGATGTGTAGGAAGAGGAAGTCACTTGAACTACTTTATATAAATTGCTGTGTTGAAAAACACTGCACAGGTAAAAGAAACTTGACTGTAGTGAAGAATTTATAGTAAACAGTTGTGTATAAGTTCTGTCAAAAGCGCAAAATCCAAGTAAATAAACTGGAAACAGTCATTTTTTGAACGTTTTTATATTGCACATTACATTTTATTTTGAGATTTCAAATTGATATTCAGATAATTACACAGTGAAACTATCTTGTGAAAGCCAGTGGAACCATGGACCAATTATATGTTCTGTGCTGGGGAAATGTTATTGATTCTCCTCAGAAATCTCTACATGCACTGATGATTACATATACACCAGTGGTTCCCATCCTGTGGTCCACAGACCACTAATGGTCTGCAAGGGTACTGCAGATGGTCCGTGAGGGGGAGAAAAAAGATAATGTAATAATAATATAATACCTTCTCATTAGGTAAGTGTTATCTTTTTCCCACTGGTAGGCCTACTACAGGTAAATGTACTGTGATAAGTACAATAGGTTTGTGAGTGAGCATAATAAATTATTAGAAATAGCTCTGTTTTTTAATATCCCTTGATATACCTGTTTGACTCTGGTCAGCCATAGGCTATGTTAAAAATGTTTTAAATGGCTTGCTTACATGGTGGTACACAAAAGCTTTCAATGATGATGCAGTGGTCCAAATAAAGGAAAAGGTTGGGAACCGCTGACACAGTGGGGTCACTGGGTGGCCATAGCCATTTCTGTAATGCTTGTACATCTTACTCTCTTCAGACGTGGCAAACTGCAGAGGGAGTCAGACTTCATGGCCAGTGTAGATAGTAGCTGGATCTCATGGGGTGTGGGAGTCTTCATTTTGAAGCCCCTGAAATGGACACTGTCAAGTGTGCTGGGTGACAGTAAAGTGCCTGAGGAAGAGGAGGTGCTGATTTTTGTGGAGCTACTCCAGGTGAGCATTGCATTGTTTGGCACTTTCTCTGGTTACCCATGTTATGAGGATGGGGGAGGAAACAGAAAGGGGGAGGAGGAAAAGGGGGAGGTGGTTGAGATGGTTTTCCTTGAATCACATAATTAAGGTTTTCCCTCAATAGCTGGAAAGGGTCAGAGTTGAATAAGAGGCCTGTACATTCAGAAACCCAAGAAAAAGTTGTGGGGTTGAATGGTTCATAGATGGGATATAGAGCCCTTTTCCTCTATGTAAATGTTCAGAAACTAAGGTAATGGCTGTTCTATGGCTTCTTTAAAGTGAACTGATGGGTTTTCAGTTAATATTTTTAATGGACTAGACACTGCATCATAACACACCAGCAAAGGTGGCAGTCTCTGCTGTGAGACCAATGTTCTCTTACTTTTAAAGGGGACTTCTCCAAGTCACATTTGAGGTATATATTTTTTTCTGTATGCAATATGTAGAAGCTTGCTTATTGCTATGTGAGTACCATCTGATCTATAGATAAATCGGTGTCAGTGACTGTCCATCTAGTATTTGCTGTTTTCATTGAATTCACATGCAACTTTGAAATAAATTAAATTAAATCAGTGTTTATACATGAGTGTAATTTTAAGTCATGATTCTCCAAATTTGTGAAAGACACTTGTTGTGGCAACTTTTGAAGTTAAAAATCATCCAGATTCTCAACTGGCATAAATGAGTGTTCCCCATTTGGCTTAAGTGGCACTGCCTCTGAATCTTTGAGTTGGCCATATGTCCTTAAGTTAGCTGAGCTACGAAACGAGTTTGAAGTGATGAAGCAACTAAAAAAAATTAGTCTGAATTTTTGTTACCTACTGTCATTTCAAGCAGCATCTTAATTATTATACCTCACTGGGATTATAGAGAACTCTTCTATGTTCAACTTGTTTGCATTGTGCACTTGCCAGCCTTCTGTGTACAGTTTTGCTGATGTTTCCTGAGTAGTCAGTGTCCCATATTAGGGTGGGCCTTTTATGCCGCATCAGTAAACTTTTAAAACAGTGATTGTAAAACTACAAATGTTCATTGTGGGATTCAGGGTCAGATGGCATCCATAAATGCTGCATTCAGCATTTTTTCTTTTTTCATATTTTTTTTTAAGTTGACTAGATTTCAAGTTTGTATAGCTTTCATTTTGAGACAGTGCATATATTTCTGTGTTACATTTGGAAAAAAATGATTTAATTGATTTAGTTGAAATTTTTTTTAAAATTTCATATTGGGACAGCTGAAAAGAAAAACCTTTGAGAAGCATAGAAAGTGCTATGGAATGGCTTGCTCACCATGCAGTGTTTCTTACTTATTTTGTTGTATGCTTTGGCAGAGGAAACAGTAAGCTTGCAGCTCCATTTCCTGCGGAACTGAGGGACCAAGTGATTCTTACACACTTTCCCTTTTTTAATATTACAAACAACTCTCTTAAAATGAACCTTTGTAGTCCATCTTTTTAGGCCTGAGGCTTCAGAAACATTACTGTTACATGTGCAATAAATAAAAAATACCCTCAGACCTCCTTTCCTAAAATACAAAAGGCACCTTTTTTCCAAAGCTCTAGACAAGAGCTATGATACCAGGTAATTTATAAGCCTCTGGGAAGAGAATACAGAGAGAATTTGATTGGCAGAGGGGGATTATAGACATGTATACACATTTTGTTTTGAATGTATATGAAAACCGATAAGGACATGGTGCTTTTTAAAACTGAAACAAAAACCCTTGGTATTTCTGTGAGGTTAGGTATGTTTTACCCCCATTTTACAGATGAGGGCAAGAGGCAAAGTGACTTCTCTCTTGGGATTACTACTCCACAGCTTCTGGTTCCCTCTCCTGTGTTCATATCTCTACACCACGCTATTTACACTATGTGAAGAGCTGTGATATAGGAGCTATACATTATGTGTAGATTTTCTAGTAAAACATTCCTGAATTGATATACATGATCTGGGTGGTCCATGATGTAATGCTGTTGTGATTTTTCTCCTGTGTATGAAATCCACATTGGCATGGAGATGTGGGATTTGGCGCACATTGCAGGATTAAGAAAGGAATCCTGATACAAGCTAACAGTTAGTCTTGTTCCTTTCCTTCAGGAAAAAGCAGAGGAAGTGTATCGCCTCTATCAGAACTCAGCACTCTCTTCTCATCCTGTTGTTGCCCTCTCAGAATTGCGTTCACTCTGTGCCAGCATATGTCCAGATGAGAGGACGTTCTGTCTACTGCTGCTCCAGCTGCAGAAGGAAAAGAGGGTCACCGTTATGGAACAGAATAGAGAAAAGGTATAGAGTAAAGGTCCTGTCTTGCATCCTGTTTAGCTGAAAGGGCATTAATATTTATGGTTAAATGCCCTGTCTTCTATTAGCCATTCAGCCTGTTTGTGTAGAGGAGGAAATGGCTTTTCCCTTTTATCATAATCTGGTGGTGTGGAAATGAGGATCTAGAGTATTCACTAAGTGAGGGTCTTAATTCCACTCCTCAAACAATCTGGTAAATATATAGGCACTGTTCACTCAAAGAATTCTACACTTCACAAACTGATAGGCAAGCTACAGACACAGGTTACTTGGATTGTTTCCAGCAATGCTACCCGATGGTCTCTAGGACAGGAAGAACACAGCATCCAGTTGAAGACGCTTAGAGATTTCAGAGTGGTTGAATGTAATTTTCCCATCTGGAATCTAGCCACAACACTAGTGTTACTATTGCAGCTCTGGGGCCAGGAGGAGGGATGTTCTTTAGACTCTCTGATGACCGTAAGTTGTTATGACATCAATTTCATCTCTAATCTGAATGACACTTTCAGCTGTGCAGTGCCCATTAATATCATGTAGGGGCAGTTTGGACAGCAGTAATATTTAGCTAGTTCACTATCTGCAAAGTGCTGCACAAACAATAAGTAACTGGTGCTTTAGACTCTAGTTTATTCATGTCCCTTTTAGTATTATGGGTGCAAAGCTGAACAAAGAACAGGCAACTCAGGCATATGTTTGTCCTCCTTTAGATAGTGAAGTTTGCCCGAGGCCTTCATGCCAAAGTAAGCCCGGTGAATGATGTGGACATTGGAGTCTATCAGCTGATGCAGAGTGAGCAGCTGCTGTCACAGAAGGTGGAGTCACTTTCCCAGGAAGTAGAGAGGTAATACGGTGTATATGTCCTTCAGCTCTGGTAAAAACTTTGCTCATGATCTAGCACTTCATGCTTGTATTACTGAGGGGCTTTTCTTGTGATTGTGGGGGGAGGGAGGGAAAGAAATGTCTCATTTGCCTGTTGGGTGTGGGGGAGCAAAGTATGGTAACCCAGGGTTCTCCACCCATTTTACCCTGTGTCTCCATGGTCAGCCCCTTTTCATGTGTTGTCCTTGGATTCACCATAGAATTCTTGGTATCATTCTTTTTACTGGACATCCTGGAAAGTGGTAAAGGGTTTATGAGGTGTATTGGATCTGGGGAGTCAGTTGCATGTGGCTGAACTTTGGCAGATGGGAGGAAGGGATGGAAAATACCACAGCTGGTTCATGACCCCTTTCTGCTTTTCCTCTGTCCTTGCAGGTGTAAAGAAGATGCCCGGAGTGCCTGTAGAGCTGGGAAGAAGCAATTGGTAAGTATACTCTGGCTCTGCCTGCTCTGCTTGCGAAGCTGTGGTCTTGGAATTGTGATGCGAGATGGGCAAATTCTGAGTTTCCATGTTGCTTGCCAAGACCATTCTGAAGCCTGCAAAACCTACTGCTATGGCAGAGGGGCTTGATTCACATGGTGCCGTGTCATGCAAACATTCTGGTCTGGAAGAAGTCGGTGAAGGGAGTTTGAAGCATATCAGTCCTAATGTCAGCCCATGTGCTTTGCTGCACTGGAATAGTTTGTTTTAAGAAGGGACTTCTTTTGAATGCTGCGTAGTTTCTGATGCAAGTTTGTGTGTATGTTCCCAGGCCCTGAGATGTTTGAAGTCCAAGCGAAGGACAGAGCGACGGATTGAAGAGCTCCTTTCCAAGCTGGATACAGTGCAGGGCATCTTGGATCGTATATATGCCTCTCAGACAGATCAGATGGTAGTGTGCTTCTTTCACCTCTTGCTTCACATGTTCACTTTGCTGCTCAAGTTTGCTTTGCTCACCTACCTGTTCAAACTCTGTATTTGAGGAGCTCCTGCATATAGGTGAGATTTCATCCTCTCCACTCTAGGAGATACCGAAGGTGGCATAGGAGTTGTACTGTGATTGTGGTGAGGAAATTGGTCTCTGACTGTATCCTCTTTTTGCCCCTTCATGCTGCTGCCCTACTGAAAATATAGGATAGCAGATGGCAAAGACTAGGCTCAAGGGTTCTCTGAAGAAGCAACAGCTCATAGTGTTTCTGTGGTCTCTAAAGCATGCATTCATAATAAAAATAACATTTTTTTTTTTCCCCCTGCTTATTAAGGTGTTTAACGCCTACCAGGCTGGAGTTGGAGCTCTGAAACTGTCCATGAAGGATGTTACTGTGGAGAAGGCAGAGAATCTGGTGGATCAGATTCAGGAGGTATTGTGAGAGGAGGGCATTATTCGATGGTGGCGTATAAGAACAGATAGGAAAACAGTGGAATGATATACTAGGAATGTTTCCCAGGTGTTAGACTTGCAGCTCCTGATGGTATTTTGCCCTTCTATTCTACATGTCTCTTGGACTGTAGGATCTTGGAACTTTCCTTAAATCAACTTACATGTTACGCCTTCATTCTTAAAATTTTTGGGGCGTTAGCACTGTAAGTACTGATAGATGCTCTCTAAAGTTCTTTCATAGCACTCATTTCTGTAAGATCTAATTGAAGTCAAAACAATTTGTGAAGGCCTTTGTTTCAAAGCTGCGTATTGTTACTTCTCTTTCAGCTTTGTGACACCCAGGATGAAGTAGCTCAGGCTCTGGCAGGAATGTCAATCAACGGTTTGGGTGAGTTCATCCATTTTGTGGGCTTCTCCTTTTCTCCCCCCACATCCAGGTGGTTGCTAGAGCATCTTCTCAGAGAACAGGCAGTTGTTCTCAACACTTCAGCGTCATCAGTTCTCTTGGTGCCTTGTAGAGGGAGCAGACATTTACAGGGAAGCTGCTTGTGTCTAATGACTGATTGAGCAGGTAGATGGAGAACTGGGAAAGGGAGCTAGCTCACAACTGGACTCCTCCAAACGTGTATGCTCCTATAACTGCTGATGGTCATTGGGCCTGTGAACTACTTAATTGTTTAGTCTTTTTGGATGGACACTATTAACTTTAGTAATGTCTTCCTTTCTTCCTTGTATTGCTGACTCTCTCTTCCAAAACACTTCCCCTCCTCATGACCCTCCACTACACACAGGCTTCAGCAATGATACTCTGTGACTGAGGTTAAGCTGTATCAGCCCCAATTGTCTCTAGCAGGCAGAACCCTCCCACCCCTGTTCCTAGGTATTAAACTTTCAGCCCCTTCTGTTCTGAGGCATGAGGTTGCTCTCAGAGGAGGAAGCATGCAGTGCTGCTCCTGGTTTTGGATAATTAATAGGAGAGTTGCAGTGGTTCTCCTTCTGCTTGAAGTAGCTTTGGTGGGGGCTGAAACCAGGAGATTAGTGCTTGTTCTGAACTTGACTTGTAAAGTCAGCATTAAATTTTCTTACCTGAGCAGGAATCTGTGCAAACCACTAGGTAGAGGATTAGTTGGCTGAAGCTTTCCAGGCTCAGGTTCTCAAGTGTAATGTTCCCCTTGAAAGGAGTATGACGTCTTGGCTTAGTGTCCATCTGTGAGTGAGCAGCTGTTCCACTGCTGGAGGATTGTTCTTGCAGCAGGAAGGTGCTGTTGCAGCCCTTGTTCTCCAGCTGCAATGCCTTCCTTAAGATGCTTGGCTTAAGATGCTTGTTTATATGGTCTTCCAGCCCATCTCTTGTGGTTTGAGAATGATTATTTAATTCCTCAAGGGATTGATTTATTTCTTCTCTAACCTAACAGAGGTTGACACTGAGGAACTTGAGAAGGAACTGGATAGTCTCCTCCTGGACTCTACTAAAGAGCCTGTGGACCTGCCTCCGGTTCCCCAGAAGCCTCTGCTTCCCAGCATCTCTGACAAAGAGCTTGAAGCAGAGTTGGAGGAGGAGGATGGAGGTATGTATCAACATCAGTAAACACTCTTAGCTGGTGGTCTGCTTCAGGGATCAAGGACAGCCACATATCAAGAGGTAGTGGCTCTGTTCATTTGCTATTGGTCCAGTGTCCTGCTCTACAAATTCACCTTCTGGCAGTCTTGGCCTAGATGACAGGCATGATATGGGCCAGGAAAGCCTAGCTACTTCTAAACCTCTGTCGGTGGGATTTCAGGGGTTTCCCATTAGAGTGTGTTGCTGGGCAGAGTGGTAAGCGCGCTCTACTGCAGCCCATGTCATACCGATTCTGTGGCTAAATGACTGTAGTCTCCTTGACTGTGAATCCAGCACTCTATTATCACAAAGAGAAGACACCTTTCTCTGAGCAGACCTAGATCCACTATGTAGTGATACGGACAGTTCTCCTACTTTGGTAGCTAATTTTCCAACTAGTTAACTCTTTCTAAAAGCCAAGCATTCTGAGGAATAGATGGAGGCATCTGTGTGCAATTGTAAAAGTGTGGTTTGGTTCAGACTAGCTCAGTAGCTAAAACAATTTATTTGCTAAGCCTTTGAATATACTGCAGTTACTGTTTTTGTGTTCTTCTAGGTGCTTCATTGCACTCCCCTTCTTTCATGTAGGTGATATAGATGCTTAAAGTGATCAACAATCTAAGCTGCACCTAGTAATGATGAGTGACTTACATTTTAATTAAAATAATTACTATATCAGAACCAGTCTATAGTCCCTCAAGTCTTGAAAAGCAGTCAATATCAGCAGAAACTTTGGAGGAAGGCATGAAATCTCATGATCATAGAATGACCTGCCCATAGAATTTTCTTCATATTTTTGAGTAGTTAGTAACTTTATGTGCTGAAACATTAGTGTCCTTTTCATCTTAGGGCAAATCCTAGGTGGAATTGCTATTTTAGTGTCAAGAAACCTCTATGGACCTACGGGGTATGGGGCAGGGAAAGGGCTTTGTAATTGTTTTTTGCCTGTGTCTATCTTCAGGATATGGTTGGTCTTTAACTCATTCTGCTGGTAGACTCTCACTTTTCTTCTATGTTGCTTCTTCATTTGTAGGTTTGGCACAAAAGACTACTTCTACATACACAGAACCCAAAACAGCTCTGGGACTGGGTCTCTAACAACCTTAACAGCATCCTGAGAAGTTGTCTTAAGCTTGCTTAACTAGTGACCATAACTTCGAAGAGTAACTTTTGGAGTGACCTCTTTACTGGATATCACTTTTCTAAACAACAGGATCTGCTTGCCGTGACAATCCACTCTCTCTGGAACTGATCCTAGCTGGTGTTGCTGTTGTCTCTTTAGAGTCAATATCTACACTGGCCTCAGTTTGACTTGTTATCCCCGGTCGCCTACGATCTCTCTTCCCAACGAGCTCTGTTTTCCCTGCAGGATTACTCCTCATGAGCTCTCCTACTTCATAACAGTGCTCATTTTTGTTGTGGCCAGTGATGAAGAGAACCTGAAACGCAGTAGGATCACAGCTGCTTGACTTCTGGCTGTTTGTGTGGTTGTGTAAAACGTTTGGCACTTAACATAGATACTGTTCTTGACAATCATCTTCTGCGGCAAGCTTACCCACGTGTCGATAGTACTGTCTATCCTTCCTTGTTTGTATTTGCACGATTGTGGTCAGTGAGACCAGTAACTCTATTATGAGACTTGTTGCCACAAGGGGGCAGCAGTTGCCAGCATAAGATGAAATTCACTTTATGTAATACACTAAGGCCTTGAAAGGGGACTTGCAAAGGACTTTTAAAATGAAGGTGTTGCTTTTTATGCTGCGTGATGATAAAGGTCGGCGATGTTTAAATTTCTGCTTGTTTTTTACTTGTAGAAATAACCAACAGTTCAAGTTTAGTCTTCCCTGCCTTTGCTGGAGAACTTCTTGGGAGTCACCGGGATAGTTAGTGTGGACTTTTGCACCGTAGCTGAGTGGGTGGGGATGTTGTCTCCTTCTCCAGTGTGTTCAGTCATATTAACTGTAAAATAGACCATTAAACTAACAGTCCTCTTTTTCAGTTTGCCGTCTTGGGATGTCATAGTTTTGCTAGGACTCTGGTTGTCATAGAGAAGAACTGAATTTCTAATGTAAAAAGACAAGCAGAGGAAATGACCATTAGGAGCTGCCCTTATTCATTGGAAAGAAGTGCAATATTTCTGTCCCCTTTGCAGGTCACTTTTACTATGCTTATCAGGTACATGGAAGAGGATAAGCCAGATCTCTCTTGCTTCCGGTTGCATCTAGCATAGCTGGATTAGCAGCTTTAGGTGAGGCAGGTGCTTCCAGCTGTGCTTTTGGGAATCCTGGCTCCTGTTGGGAGCATCGTTCTCTAGATATGGAGTGGTGAGTACCAGTTGTGGGCTGATCCAAGGAAAGAAGCTGTCGGATGGAGTAGGTTTGTTTATGTTTTGTATCTGGTCTCATACTTCTGCCCCCACCTCTGAGTCAAAATGTCTGTTTTGGGGGGATTGGCCCTATGCTGCCTCCTGTACCAGTGGCTCTCCATTTTCAAGCTGCGTGGAGGGCAGTGTGGACGAAGAGTAACAATGGATCATGGTGTAAATAACGGAGGAAGGGGCCACTGGACCTAGCCCAACTCCAAGAGAGGAGAGGGAGAAGTACCAGTGAAGTATCTACAGTCTGCTGAATCAGAACATAAGCCACTCTTCTTCCTCTCTCCTGCACAAACACCATTACTGGTCCAAGAGGACACCTCTTCTCCTGAAGCTGGCATGGTGGCAAGAGGTTAGCAGTTCACGTGGGCTGCAAACTGAATCATGCTAAATAATTTTCATCTCCATGTTCCTTTCCTTTGTGAACAGAAGGGGAGGGAGGGAAACAATCACTGTTTTGTTTTGTTTTTTACCTGATGTGGAATAAAGGGGGGGGGGGGGGGGGCGAAAGAAACATCTATTGTGCTGTCTCTTTTTCTCTTGCATTGATCATCTTATTAATGCTGTTCTTGTGATGCTTCCAATACCTATAATGGACAGATTGCTTGCCAGACATAAATAGGCGACTGTCAGGGGCTTGACTTCAAAAACAGTGTGGTGGATAATCCATGCACGTGGCTGTTGGATGTATCCACATCATTTACCAGAAAAAGCAGCTAGCATTCTATGTCGCATCTAAATTAAAACAAACTAGCTTTTAGTTTAGTAAGAGAAACCCCTGGTGGCTTGTGGCTCAGGAACCTTAGAGTTTTCATGAGTTTTATCTTTGCCCTTAAGGACATTCCATCCCTTCTAACTCTTGTTCATTCCCAGAAAGCTGGAGTACCGTTTCCCATGCTTTTCCTCCTGAGTCCTGACCATTTTATAAAATGACTAAAATGTTGGTGTTTTCAGCAAGGACGCTAACCCACAATCTCTTAGATCTCCCTGCTAAATATTTTTAGAGAATCAGTGTAAATGTTCCTTTCCTCAGATTCCTTTTGTTATGTCTACCTATATCCCCTTGGATCACAGTAAACTATTGTGCTTGATTATTGATCCTCTCTTATGCTTAGACAATCCCTGTCTGAGTCCCCATTCAGTTAATACCTTCTTTATTTGGATTAAGCATCATAAAATATTTCTCCTACTCTTAGATCATATACCACTTTCCCTTCTTGATTTTAAATGAAATAGCAACCACTGACTGGTGTATTGTCAGTCATAGAAAGTAACTAGATTCTCTCTTGTTCACCAGATTCCCTTCCACTTCTCTCCCCATTTTTGACAGAGTTGCCTAGAACTGAATGCTGTATTCTATATTAATAGAATAATGTGGCGAGGGATTATTGCTTCTCTGCTCTATGCTGGCCCTATATTGCATGAGTTTTTGTGGGGTGAGGAGGTTGTTTGAATCTCGTGTTGCATTCTAAGTTATTTGAACATGGCCTGAAGCTATAATGATAGTTGAGACTTTGCCTACAGCCAGTATTTGTAGATCCTTTCTGTAGGGACTGGAGTAACAGAATACCAAGCTCCCAGACAGGATCATTCCCTTCTGTGAGAGGCAGGGTATGGAGAAGTTGCTGTATACATTTTTATTGTAAGTGTGGAAAGTATACCAGAGAGATTATTCTGAAGGGCTGGAAGAGGCATTTAAGAGTTAAACCTGAGCAGCTGGTGCCTTACTTGAAGTGGCTTGTAATTTTCATGCTTTGACTCCAAGTGGGAAAGTAATCAAGATGACTGGATGGAAAGAAAATTTAAAGACGTGGCTGTGAAAAAGGAAAATAGTAAAGGGGTAATTTAGAGAGAGCACTCTGTTGCTGGGAAGGGAAAGATATTAGATACCTAAGTGCTAAAGAATGACTTGCTACCAAAATAGAATCTTTTTGTACCAAACTGCTTTGCAAAATAGATTCATAGTCCTCACTTCACTGAAATGCAGCTACTTGAGATGGATTAGCAGCTGTTTAGTGATGCAATCCTACACACCAGTTTAGTGTAGGAAGCAAAGGATATTGCATCAAATAGCAATTGCAGGAAGAATTTCAAGTGGGCAGAATGTAATTACCTAGGTTGGAATTTGACCATGACACTAAGGTTAACAACTTTCTCTTTCAAAAAAGACCATAGGAATTACAATGAACATGAGTTCTGCAATCTGTCTGAGATACAGAACCTTGGTTTGATGTCTTGGGCTAAAGGCTTTTCTCTAGAACCATGCTGAAGCATTGGTTCAGAACTAACTTAAAGATTGTCCTCTTCCCCAGGAAAGAATCATCAACTCCACATCCTACAGTGCCTAGATTTTCCTGGAATGCTTCCCACCCAAGGACTTTTCAGTTCAGCTTGTGAGATATGTCCATGTCATAGCTTGAGGTGGTCTTGCTTGTAGTGGCATTTTGAGCCACTGATTCTGACCTAAATGAGGGATAGAATGCAACTTTGGGCTGAGATTTATGACTATATAACACTAAAACAACAGCGAAGTCCTGTGGCACCTCAAAGACTGACAGGTTTCTTCGGGCATAAGCTTTTGTGGGCTTGCAACCCATTTTGTCAGATGCATGAAGTGGAAACTACAGTTAGGAGATGTGTGTGTATAATAATGTACTTGCAAGGGTGAGAAACATTACAATGGGGAGGGTAAGTGCTAACAAAATCAATTCAGTTAGTATAGATCAGTGGTTTTTATACTTGGGGTCGGGACCCAGTACTTGGTCGCAGACTCTCAGGCACTGGGTTGTGGCACTGTCTGCTGCTGCTGCCGCCAAAAGACTGAAATGAATTTTTCAAAGATGTAATTGTTGGGTTGTGGCATAAATTATTTTTTTTCAATTGGGTCCCAAGGAAAAAGGCTTGAAAACCACTGGTGTAGATGAGGGCCATTCACAACAGTTGATTAGAAGGTGAGAATGTATGTAACACTAGGCGACTTGACTTCCAGGGGCGAGTGTGTGCCTACCATATCTTAACAGTCAGAAGAACCTTAGAGATCTATGTGCTCTGTGTAGCTAGCTTGGAGGTGAATGCCCTTTTAAATCCAATGAGGTAAAAACTGGAGTGTCACTAGGTGCCTATGCATAGCATGGTAATGCTGCGGGTGGATGCTTAGCGTCCTGAGAGGCTGTATCAATGCCTAACAGCTGCCATCTCATGTGGTAAGAACAGTGCATCAGCTTGAGCCCTGGAGGTGGTTTCCTGGGCTTGTATGTCCTTGGCCGGGAGTTGAAGGTCTCTCTTTTCTTAGCTTATGTACTCGCCCTTCTGTTCTGAAATGCCGTTGTCCTTTTTCATATCACCATTGATTAGCATGTAAAAGGTCTGACAAAGGCTGTAGTAAAAGTTTTAAAGAGCAAACATGCCTTTGTGGTATAACTAGTTGGTAAGAGCATGCGGGAAGCCAATGGAACTTAATGAGACAAATGAAGTTCTTGCAAGTTGTTGCTGTAATGTATTTACTTAGTTCCTTTTAAAGATCTCATTAGCGAGATGCGGGGGGAGGATGGGGGGATGATGCTGTCACATGGAATTAATTTTAAAAGACAAATATTTTCATGATGAAAACAGAATCACTTTCTTGGCTCAATCAGAGAAGAGGGTACATCGCTATGGATAGCCTTGAAGAAACAGCAGCCAAAATTAGTTCTGGGGTAGTTTCTGTTCAGATTGAAATCTGAGATTATGCAGTGCAAGGGTTGGGATAAAACTCATGAAACCAAAACACACAATAGGCTTGGGGGGTTTTTCAATAGGCTGCTGCTTCCTTAGAAATGATGTCATACAGAGAAGGGTTAAAGGTCACTGCACTATGTTATATTACAGCAAACTAGTGAGGTTAGTGCTGAAGTGGGACTGATTTTTTGAGTGAGTTGACCTTGTTGCTTGTTTCTTGGTAAGTTTGCCACTGAAGAGTTTCTCTAAAGCTGGTTAATGTTGAAAGGCTTCCTGAGAACTGTTTCCCCAGGAAACTTAGCCCTGGAGAAATCCCCCAGGAGCAAAATTCAGTGGTCTTTTGAGCCTTCCTTGGTGACAGGTGATGTGATGCAGTGCAAAGAGAACCTTTAGGGGCAGACAGAACATGTGACCCAGAAGTAAAATGTATATAAAGGGATGAAGGGCGGCACCTAGTTTTCCCTGAATAATTAGGAGGTTCCTAATTTCTAAGTTCTAAACCATATTTACTCCCACTCCCATTCTACTCCAATGAAGCCTCCAGCCTCTTGGGCCAGAGTGACCCTTGATCTAACTCTGCTGAAGTCAGTGGCGTTGCAGGGGTGGAGGAAATGGCTTATGAACTCCAAGACTAAACAGCATGTGAACAGTTCAGTACTGATTAAGCAGCGTTGCTTGTCTAATGCAAATGCTTGTCTAACCCCTTTTCCTGGGATTGTGGCTGTCAGAGATGGGAAAGGTGGATGGTGGTAATGATGAAGCTCTTTGTAAATCGCCTGTGAGAGTTGCTTCCGAGTCTGCACTGCCGCAGTCCCCCCACCCTCTGGCTCTTTGTGATGTTGGGGATCTCCCCCTGGTCTCAGACGAAAGGAATTTAGCCCTGGATTTATCTGTTGGCACTGTAGAGGGGATAATAAACTGAGATAACTGAACTTTCCTTAGCTACTGCTCCGGCACCGCAAGAAGGGGGAGAAACTGTGGTAGTTGATCACTGCATCATAGACAAAAGGATCGGATTTCCTTGCAATGAACCCAGCTGACTGGCTAGCTAAACAGTGACCTGTTACTCAGTCATCAATAGGGACTGTGGCTGAAATGCATTTAGATTTCATATTAACATGAAAAGATTCTTTGCTTTTTGTACACCACTCCTGGGCAAAAAAAGCTGGCAGCCTGGGGGAAGAGAAAAGAGCTTTAGTACACACTCTACCCCCATCCCCTCATTTAAAAATTGCACAAATAAATTAAGAAAACAGTAAGTTTGGAACAGAAGATTGTTTACCTCAATTGCTTAAAATTGGACAAAATTAAGTCATGGTACAACAGTCTTTCTTAAAGTAATATTGGATACCTATTTTAGCTGTAGGTCCCCTTAAATTAAAAAAAAAAGTTGTGTGCAGGCCTGCTCTTACTCCACCGTAGGAGTCAGGAGGAAGAGGACCTTGTAGAGATTATACTGCAACAGCATGGAGCTCTTTATACAAGGCTTTTCAGCCATAGCTCTTGAGAGGCAGGTAAGTATTATCCACTATTTACACATGGGAAAATTGATGCACAGAGTGATAAAGTGACTTGCCTACGGTCACACAGCAATCCAGTGGGAACAGAATCCAGGTCTCCTGGCCCAGTATGCTGTTCTCTAAATGATGCTGCCTCCTCCTGGGATGATCAAAATTGGATTCCCACATATTGAACTCCCAACCCACCTACCAATAAATGTCATCTAACCCCCCGAATCTTCTCCACCCCACCTGATTGCTCCTCATCTCATCCTGCCCCTACCCCCAATCCTCTTGCTGTTTTCCTTTCCTTCCCTTCCCTAAATCCAACCCCTTCCCCAGTCTCAGCATAAAAGTCCCAACCGTATGCCCCCAATAGCTCAAGATGAAAAGGGCAGAGATTGGTGAGTAGGGGCTCAGGGCATGGAGAGAGAGGGGATCTCACCTGTGGAAAACCTGGTGCAAATTAGCAAGAGAGAGAAGAACAGCAGCAGCAGAGCGGCTTGGTGTCTGAGCTGAGAAGCAGAGAGCATCTAGCAGCAACAGCAGAGTGTGATCCCAAAAGTCCCCCTCGCACCCAGCAGCAAGTCCCAGTCTAGTCGGTACAGAGGAGTTTGGCGGGGTTTGTAGAACAGAAAATGGATTGCCAACAGCTAATGAGCCCCCCGCAAGAAGAAGGGGAGGGAAGATTGCAGTAGAGCCCACCCACCCCACACACAAGTGCAGGAGGTGAGTACTGCCTCTTTGTGAGCAGCAGGCTGCATAAGAAGAAAAGTGATTGGGAGGGAAATGTCAGGCTGCCTGCAGGAGACTTGGAAAGGAGTGAAAGATTGGAGCACTTGTGATCGGACATCTAGCTGGGCTTGTAAGAGTTCGAGCTGGAAGGGTCTCTGTCTGTTCTTTCGAGATGCAAGAGGAGGAATAAAGAGGAGGTTGGTTTGTGTGCTGATGAAGATGAAGCACCAGTGAGATCTCTCAGGACTGCAGGACGAAAAGAGCTCATGGATGGGCTTTACCTTTTGGGAGGGGGAGATGGACTGGAAATGATAAATGACACCCTCAGCAGGGAGCATTGGGTGGAGGAGGACAACTCAGAGCTGTCCCTGCGGGTGGTGATGGCTGCCCTGCTCTTCCTCCTCATCCTTTCCACCTTGTTGGGCAACACCCTGGTGTGTGTGGCTGTGATCAAGTTTCGGCACCTGCGCTCCAAGGTCACAAACTTTTTTGTCATTTCGCTGGCTGTCTCTGACCTGTTCGTGGCTGTGCTGGTGATGCCATGGAAGGCAGTCACAGAGGTGGCTGGCTTCTGGCCTTTTGGGGTCTTCTGTGATATCTGGGTGGCCTTTGATATCATGTGCTCCACTGCCTCCATCCTCAACCTGTGCATTATCAGTGTGGATCGGTACTGGGCCATCTCCAGCCCCTTCCGTTATGAGAGAAAGATGACCCAGAGGGTGGCTTTTGTCATGATTGCGGTGGCTTGGCTGCTTTCCATCTTGATCTCCTTCATCCCTGTGCAGCTGAGGTGGCACAAGGCCAGCGAGCTCCTTGCTCAGCAGAAGCTGGGCTCCAACTTCACACGTGTCCCAGAGGAGAACTGTGACTCCAGCCTCAACAGGACCTATGCCATCTCCTCCTCCCTCATCAGCTTCTACATCCCTGTCGCCATCATGATCGTGACATACACCAGGATCTTCCGCATTGCTCAGCGGCAAATCCGCAGGATCTCCTCCCTGGAGAGAGCTGTGGAGCATGCCCAGAACTGCCATAGCAACGACTGCCCTCATGAGGCCTCTCTGAAGAACTCTTTCAAGAAGGAGACCAAAGTCCTCAAGACCCTCTCCATCATCATGGGCGTCTTTGTCTTCTGTTGGCTGCCCTTCTTTGTGCTCAACTGCATGGTGCCATTCTGCGACCTTGGCCAGCATGATGGCGGGGAGCTGCCCTGTGTCAGTGAAACAGTCTTCAACATCTTTGTCTGGTTTGGCTGGGCCAACTCCTCCCTCAACCCCATCATCTATGCCTTCAATGCTGACTTCAGGAGGGCCTTTGCCACCATCCTGGGCTGCGGCCACCTCTGCCCCAGCAATGCGGTGGAGACCGTAAATTTCAGCAATGAGATGGTTTCCTATCACCATGACACCACCTACCAGAAGGATGTGGTGACCCTCAGCTACCCGCACCTTCTCCCCCATGCCACTCTGCAGGCAGAAGACAATGAGCTGACTTTTGACAAGGTGTCTCAGCTTTCCCAGACCTCCCATAACAACCATGCCGAAGTCATCTTGCCAGCCGTGGTCCATGTGGAGTGTGAGACGGATATATCACTGGGGAAGATCACTCCATTCACCCCCAATGTGCTGGATTGAAAAGGGATTGGGAGAGGGAGTTGAGGATGGGAGAGAGGGATAGGGCAGAGAAAGTTCTGAGGCAAATGGCTAGTTTTTGGGGAGTGTATATATGGGAGGGAATAACTACCTTTCTGGCTAGGAAGGAGTTTGTATGTATGTGTCCTGGTGTCTTCTGTTTCTCTGACTATACCCAGAGTGACTTTCCAGGTAGACAGTTGGATCAGGGGAATGGGACATGGAGCTTTTCACCTCTAAACTATGGGTTCAAACCTGGCCCAGGTTGTCAGTGACTGAAAGTGGTTGATGTTGATTGCGTGTTCTGTGTCAAAGGAGTTTGATGAGTCTCAGTGTAGTTCCTATGAAAAAGAGAAATCCCTGAAAAACCAACAGCTTAAACAGGCTTCTAAGATTGACCTTGTTTCTCAGTCCATTTAGGAGTGCAGAAGGTGTGGGAGTTCACCCTACTGCTGCTTCTGCCTGACTGGAGGCTAAATAAATGCTTTCACTCACTCTCCAGGGCTACCAAAATGAGGCACCAAATGCAACAAACAAAAGGGACTGCTGACTCTGTGATTAAGGGAGCAGGTGGGGCTGGGTAATACTGTCAGAGCTATGTTCTGCCTGTTGTGTCAGTTTATAACTGTAGAGACTACCTTCTTGTGAGGCATGTGTGTGAGGGAGAAGAATTGCTCTACAAGCCACCTTGGTCCTGGCCTTTCTTCCAGTCCTCTAGCTCACATCCCTGTGCCTGGGTTACAGACATCTATCCCCTGAGAACAGCAATATAGGAAACAGGCTGCTAGGACTCTTGGCTTCTGTTCCTTGCTTTGGGAGGAGAAAGTGTGGGGGTAGGTAACCCAGGAGTCCTGACTCCCAGTGATCTTCTCAGCTCTGGGAAGAAAGGAGTGTTTAGAACAAGGTTTTGGGTGTTCATAAGTTGGGGTGCAAAGGCAGAAAAGCACATGATTGTTGCCATGCCTTCCTGTACCTCTTTGGGAAGCTGAGTAAATAAAATAGGCACCAGCTCACATGTGAGGAAGGGCCTCTCTTCTTCATTACTCTTGCTCAGGCAGGTTACCCTCCCAGGCCAATTCAAATACATATCCCATTTGACTGAAGCTTGCAAGCTGCACTAGCCTGCAGTCATGGGCCCAAAGGATGTGCAGGGCTGAAGTGTGTTGACTCGTCGCTGTAGGATGCTGTGTGCTAAGAGCCTGGTTCTGCATTTGGGGCAGAAGAACAGTTTCTGAACACACTTCAATCCTGTCTCCAGTCCACTTGCACTTGAGCCGTGTTCAGCCCCACTGCACCTGTTGCTTATCACTGTTGTCAGCAAAGGGTGCATTTTCTGGAATAGCTGAGGTTACTGACTCTGGTCTGAGTCCTCCCTAGCCCAGGAAAGGGGGAGAGAATTAGACAGCTGGTTTTAGCGGCAAGATGTTGATCTCAGTTGTTCCTCTGCTTCCCTCATCCTCAGTCAGTCATGCACTTTCATGTCTGTCTTCCCCGTTTTTCCCTGCAGTCTCTCTCTCAACCTCCCTGTCTTTACACCCCCCTTTATCCCCATTACATTAATGATCCCGGTGCACTGTCTCATTTCAATAACAATAGTTTTTTTGAGAATCTCTCCTTCCTCACCTGTACTTTTTAATTAGCATCTTCTTTGCATATGCAAAGTTTGTCTGGTTGCTCCAGTGCCAGACAGTGTGTGTGTGTGTGAGGAGGAGGAGGATGTGGGGTGCGTGGGGATATAATATTGCATTGTAAAATGTGACCCAGTTTACTTTTATAATGTCTTTTGATAGGGCTGTGGCTTGGTTAAAGGGGCTATGTGGCTGCAAAAATGGCATGTCCACATTATCCGGAATCCAGGTGCCTCCACTCTTTGCAACAGCAGCTCCTCAGCACTGCCAAAGTGCCTTTCATTCTCCCTTCTCAACAAACCTTAACAAAGAGAAATCAGAAGGTGATAATTACTGAGTAACTGTAATTATCAGATACAGCCCGCAACAGTCAAGTAGCAGCACAGTCAGTGTGGGAGGGGAGTAGAAGTGTGGAGTGGGGTCCTTCCTAGGATTGCTCTGCAGAAGCGCTGAGAGGATGGCACTTACTCCCTTTATAACCACCTCTTAATGCAGCAGGGTTGTGTCTCTAGTAGTTAGAGCAGAGTCGGGATTCCTTGCTTCTATGTCTAGCCATGGGGAGAGGAGTCAGGATTCCTGGGTTCTTTGCTCTTTGGGACTGTCATATACTATATGTTAGTGCTAAGTACTATATAATGGGGACCCCCTGGGTGAGGCCTCCAGGGCAGGCCAGTGGTTCTCAGCCACTGTGTTGGGACACATTACTGTGTCACCACACGGTGGTAAGTGGGTCACAAAGCGCCAGGGAGATGGCTGGATTTGGCCTGGGGTGGTGGGTTAGTGTGTCCTGTAGGGTTGCGATATGCTGCCAAATGTGTCACGACCTGCAAAAGGCTGAGAATCACCTCTCTAGGCTAGTGGTTTTTCAAACTGTGGGTCAGGACCCAGTACAAGGTCGCAGTCCCTCAGGTACTGGGTTGCGGCACCCGCTGCTGCTGCCACTGCAAGACTGGAATGCATTGCTCAAAAATGTAATTGTTAGATCACGGGCATAAATCATTTTTTTTCAACTGGGTCCTGAGAAAAAAGTTTGAGAACCACTGCTCTAGGCATTATATGATAATCTTCTGAGCTCTGAGAGAGGAGCTTTTCCTAGTGATTAGAGCAGGACTCTAGAGTTCTATTCATGGCTCCACTGATTTTAGCTGGACAAGTCACTTAACCTCTCCATCTTGGTTTCCCCATCTCTGTTGAGGGTCCAATACCTAACTCACAGCGATGTTGTGACTGTTCATTCATAAGTGTTTGTAAAGTGCTTTGAGAAGGGCAACTAATTCACTGTATTCTTGTTACCTATGACAAAAGTTGGGTAAACTTGCAACGTGTATCGCAACAGGGGACTCAACCCTTTGACAGGGCTAGCCTGGCAGGAGTGGATGAGCAAAGCTGGGCAATAGCTGCAAAATGTTATTTATTGTCTGCATAGAAACAAAAGGATTTTGCCTTTGTGTGCATGTTGGATGAAGAACAGTGGCAAAAGGTTCTTCATTCCCCTCCTTCAGGAGCCCCTTGCTCCTCAGATCTGGTTCTTCCCTTCACTGACTGTACAACGGAGCATTTCCTCCCAGCTGTGACTGTGACCTTCACCAGAGATACCCATGGCTGATATTTTCCAGGTGCCTATGGCCCAGGGACTGGCCATGATTTAATTGATCCCGTGGCCTCCTGGGCATTGAAGTGGTCCCTCTGTTACAGACACTTCCAATGACCAGCCTAGGAAATGGACAGTAACTTCAAAACCTCATGTGTATTTCTGTGTTTTAACTAGGATTTTCTTAGTCTGGCAGAAATACATCTCATTCCTTTCAGTGCAGTGTGGCTTTCTTGTGGGTTTCCCACACAGACTGATGGGATTGCAGGCTGTCAGGCGGAGGTTGGGTGGAACGTGGTATTGTCGGCGAGGCAGCACTTGTTCCCTGCTTCCTGCTGAGGACACCTCAATACACAGTGGAGCTGCCACAGCAATACAAGAGGATGAGTCAACCAGTGAGCCCCAGGCCTTGAGTCTGAGCTGCACCTTCCAAGATGCTTGGCCCATGAGGGGTGGAGCCCGCAGGTACACTCAAGCAGGCACAGGGGCTTCTAACTTAGGGCTGGGCCCACAACTCCATACGTGGCCATTTGGCAGCCTAGACTAGCCAGAGCACAGTGCATTCCAGCCGTCGTCCTTGCTGCCCCTGCTTTCAGGAGGACCCTACACCAGGAGCTGCACGAGGGAAATATGTTTGGGCCGTCCTGTGGTCCTTTGCCACTGTGGAAGCTTGCCCCAAGGGTATTCCCTGGGGAGCTGCTCATGAGCCCCGGGCTGCTGTCAGAGTACAGGGACCAGAAAGAGTCCACAATGAGTCTACATTGGTTCATGCTAATATATTTTGGAAGGGAAATAAAACTTCAGGATTTAAGCCAATCTCTAATTATTTGGGTTTTGAATGAGACTTTCACGGAGAGCGGGCTAGCTCCCATCTGTCTACTGCTGGGTTACTACTATTGTCCTTTGAAGTAATCAGTGCTGGCCAGAGGGGGAGAGAGAAGGTATTGGGCTAGATGCATCTCAGTTCTGATAGTGTCTGGCAATTCCTTTGTCAGGAAAAGGTGTGTGCAAAGTTTTCCGTTTATCTGCCTCCTATGAGCCCTAGTTCCCACCAATGATCCACCACTGACAAGTGACTCTGTCTTCTGTGTTGTTTTCCCTTTTAATGCTGATGGGCTTTAGGCATGGGGTAGGAAACCATCTGCATAGAACCTATTCCTAAATGGCAATCTCCTAGCTCGATGCCAGTAGGCCCGTTAATGCTATGACTCTCCGTTTTGTCCTCTCACCCACTCTGGTAACCTTAGAGGTGTGAAACCACTTGGAGAAGTCTAGTCAAGTTCTACCTTATATTAATTACTTTCTGCCTCTCTCAATTCACTGGGATACACATTCTCCTTTGCTTGCCATCCTAAATTCTTCCGGTTTGGTGTTATGCACTGTTACACGGCAGCTGCATTTCAAGGGTGAGCAAAGAGACTGCTGTTTGTAAAATGCTTTGGGATCCTGAGACAGAAGTGCTGTTGAACAGCAAGGGAAGGGTTCTTGCTGTTCATCTGGGACATCTACCTGCAATACTTTTCATGCCATGAGCCGGGAGGGAGATCATGAACTGATTGATAGATGCTGAGACTGGAGCAAAGGACTGGGATCCAAGATTCTGGTGTTCTATTCCTAGATCCGCCAGTGACTTCCTGTGTGACTGTGCATAAATCACTTGGCCTTTCTGTGCCTCAGTTTCTCCTTTACAAAATAGGGCCAGCAATGCAGCTTCACCCAGCTGCCAGGTCCTGAATATTAATTGTTTGCAACATGTCAATCTCCCTTTATTATAATAACCATCTCTGGGTATAATTGTGAAGTAAGGAGGGAAAGTGTGCAGAGATGCTGAATGGTTAGAGTAAAAAGAATGGGAAGAAATGCAGTAAAGGCAAATTGGTGCTGAATATCAGGGGAAATGTTCTGGCATGGCAATTTGTGAGACAGAAATAGTATCACTAGAGACAGGGTGGATGCTTCAACATTGAGAGATCTAAAACTTGACTGGACAAAGCTGGGTGAAAATGTAAGGGATCCAAGTGCATTGGTTCCTATGAGGTGGACAAGAGGAAACCTTACAGGACTAACCATGTCTGAATTCTCTGACCCTGAAGCCAGGTGATGAAATGAGCTGGGGTTCTATCCCCAATGGGTGCATGTGGCTGGAGATGAGTGTGTGGGTTCCCCACTGGCTATAATGAAAGAAGGGATTAAATGCAGAAGCTTCAATTTTCAAAGGGGCCTAAAGAATTTTGGTGCTCAATTTCAATTAGGTGGGAATTGGGTGCATGTTTCAGACCTTATTCTGTGATCCCTGATGCTCTGTGTTTCTGAGTGCACTAAGTGCTGTGTGTGTCCTTTATGGCACATCCACCGGGGCCTGAGAATATTGCATTAGGCCCCTGAAATCATTAAAACCTTGAATTAAATAGAAATTGGGAGCCTCACTCAAGAGGGGAAAAAAGGACACCTGGCAGCCAACAGAACTGCCCATGCACTATGGGGAGAGGAGAAGCTTGATAGGAAACAGATGCGGCGGCACCCTCACAAGTCATCTGCAATGGCTGGCATCATCTCTGGCCCCTCCTTGTTTGAGCCTCTGTGAAAAATGAACTGCACACAGCTAGGTGAGCTTCTCTGGGAGGAGCCAGAAGATGAGATGTGAGAAGCTGGTTCACAGTAGGCATGGAGTGTTGTGGAATTTCTAGATCTCCAGAGCACCCTTGCTTTCCCCTAGCAGGTGGGGCTGTCTCCATATTTCACCCACTGGGGCTTCCCCCTCCATTTTAGGAGATTTATTTCATGTGCCCAGTACCCCTCCCTATCCCAAAGGTCCCTTTTCCCATTTTGAAGGGGACTTTCTCTACCTCTCTATATAGCTATAGACGCATTCACCATCTCAAGCCCCAGCCTGCTTGCTCCCTGCCTTGGCAGAGGTCTCTGGTGCCTCTGCTTCGCTTCTCAGCTCTCCAGAGCCCTGCTGGGTTTCTTCTTGAGGCTCACACGGTGATGAATAGCAAATGCCAGGGTGACATTTAGCCTGATGGCCCTGTTACCGGGAGACGCAGGAACGTGCCCAAATCTGTCGCTGTTCAGAAGGAACTGCCTGGGAGTCTATGAGAGAGACAAAAGTTCATGGTTCATCACTGTTCCTGAGGTAAATTCCAGAGGCAACGCAAGCAAGATTCTCCTGCCTCCAAAGCTGAGGTGGAGATGGGGGGCCCCAGCGTGGGAGCGAGTCTGTCCTGACTTGATGGGCCCTGTAGCTTCTGACATAGCCTCCTTAGTTCAGGGTGGCACCCTAGATGATTGTGTAAGATGCTGGCAAAGCACGCCCCTCTCTCAGGGCTGATCCTCAGAAGATAAACACTTACTATTGCTACTCGCCCCAGTGGTAGAAGCTGCGCTTCTGGTGCTAACGGGCCAGGGTTCAATCCTGATAGATAATCCATGGCACAGGCTGTTGCAGGAACGCAAGTACAAAGGGGTGTGTTGCTATTCTATGACCAAATCTAGTTCAGAAATTGTCCACAGGAAAAAAAACCTCTCTCTACTTGCCAGGCTGCCTGGAGAAGAAAGCAGTCCCTTCCTATCCTGCAGCAGGATGGGATTGACCCTGCATTGCTCTATGCAGTCAGATTGCTTCACATGATATTACTTGGGTGCTGAACAGAAGGTGGCTTGTGGGAATCTACTGGGGCCAGTGGTGGCTGCTGTGGTGTCAACATCCCTTTAGATCTACAGATTGGTATCAAAGCCCACCTACACTTTCTCACCAGGGCTGCAGGGAGGAGAATCATGGGGACAGATATGCCATGATTGTGATGAACAATGGAATTAGCAAAAGGAAGACACATCAGGCTAGAACAACCTGCTCTGGAGCTGCATGTGGCTCTGGAGCTATATTCCACTGTTTGGCTGCCTCCTTGTGGCTCTGGGCTCTCTGCAGGTGGCCCACTCCTGACTCCACCCTGTGCCACCACTGGGGTGGAGGACCCTGTAGACAGCCTGCTTCTGGTTCCAGGCTCCCCCTCTGCCAGGAGACCCTGCAGCAGGCACCCTGACCCAACTCCCTCCACCCCCCCCCCCCCCATCAGTAGGCTAGGCCTGTTGTGGCTCTCAAAACACTTGGTTATTGAAAGAATTTTAAAACTAGCTGCTCTTATCTTTTGTGTTGCCGACCCCTGAACTAGAAAGTTCGAAATGGAGGGAATGAACAAAAGCAGAAACTAGGGTAAAAGTGGCTGGCTTTATTCATTTTCTGATGCTAATGGGGGTGAGGAGAAGGGAGGGATTCTAGGACTCATCAAAAAGCAGCCAATCTTGGTCATTATCTCTGCCCTTGAGTTTCTTTCCAAATTGGGGTCATTAGATGCTGCTCTCATCAGACAGAAGCAGGTGCAGGGGGCACAGGCAGAGATCCATCTCCAAGGGAAAGCGAAGCTTGGGTGAGGGATAGAACAGGCTGAGGATCACTGGCCACTTGAAGAAGCTCTTGTGAAATCACAGGCCTGGCTTTCTCAATCTGTATGGTAATTTAGAGCAATCAGAATCAGGGGATGGGGATAGGCAGCAGAGATTAACTCTTCCAGGAGCAAGTAGGCCACATAGAAACCACCTCTCGTGGTTGGGGTTGGGGAGAGAGAGGTGCTTGTCAGGGTGGGGGAAGGGACTAAAGGTCTCATTCTGGGGTTTTCTGAATGGTGTAGCACAGTGGTTTTCAAACCACAGGCCAGGACCCAGTACTGGGTCACAGACCCTCAGCTACTGGGTTGCTGTGCCCCGGCTGCTGCCAGACTGAATGCATTGCTCAAAGATGTAATTGTTGGGTCATGGGTATAAATGATTTTTTTTTCCTCAACTGGGTTCTGAGGAAAAAAGTTGGAAAACCACTGGTATACAGGGTGGATGTGGAGACAAGTGGGAAGTGAATGAGGCATTAGTACCCCACGGCAAGTCTGATTGGACCCTTGTATGAGCCACTCTTTCTCTTTTCAATCTCCTTGCTTTCTTTATTTCTTTTGCAGCATTTTGCCCTGATCCCAAATGAAAAAGGGAGAAACGCTGGTTCATTTCCCAGGCGGATAAGGACGGTTGGGGGGAGGGGGAGGGATCTGTGAGGAGCACCGCTGATGCCAGAGGGGCTTGCTGCTTGCCTGTGCCCCCAGACAGATGCTGCCCACACTTCTTCCAGGATGTCTGTCTGGGTAGGATGAGATGTAGCTGTGACACACCTGTGGGAGGGGGAGGGCAAACCTTATGGAGGTTGGCAAGGTGTGGTCCCAGGTAAATAGCATGTCAGGCTAAGCATAGATTGGCCAACAGTAGCTGCATAAAGAAATCAAGAGGAAGAGGGGAATAACTAGAACCCAGTACTTCCAGGGCGCGGAGCTAGTGAAGGCTCAGAGCCAGGGAATAGGAGATGAGGGGGACAGTTAATTTTTCTCCCTATTTTACCAACAAAGCGCTGGATTAGAAACTGAAGGCAGAGTCTGTCAGATCCATGGATAAATTAATCTTAGTAAAGGCTGCAATGTAAAAGAGTTCCAGGTACAAAATGCAAAGCTGGGGTTGGCTTTCAATATAGCCCCAAGCTTGGGCATGTCAGGACTTCTATATGTTCCACTCAAAGCCCTTATACATTAGCCTAAAGCAGGGGTGTCAAACATGCGGCCCACGGCTCTGATGTGGCCTGTGAACCTCTTCCATCTGGCCTGTGACTGCGCTCCATGGGACCACACTCCCTCCCTAACAGAGAGAGAGAAAATATGGTTTCACATACCCAGAGCTCTGCAATGCTGCAAGAGTGTCAGATCCCGTGACACTGCAGAGTGCTGGGTCAGCGAGTCTGTGCTCCACGAGACTACACTCTCTCCCTCGATGCCACAAGAGTACCCTAGTATTTCAATTTATGGTACGTACAGCCCTCTTGAAATACATTTGTCAAATCTGACCCGCCATAGCAAATGAGCTGGACATGCCTGGCCTAAGTGAAGATGACTTCGTAATAGCAAAGTCAGGTGGGTCTTGCCCAAGGATGGGAATTGCACTGAGATGATGAATTCTCTTTGAGGCAGGCACTGTCCTTGCATTGTCTATCTGCTGTCTGGTACAATTCGGCCCTAATTTCTGATTGGCTCTTACTGCAATAGAAATAATGAATTAATTATATTTTAGGAGCATTTCACTGGAGAACCATGGGTTTCGTTTTGTTTTTGTTGTGTTTTAAATCCTAATCCATTCTTGTTCTTCAGAGAGGCAGCATCTTAACCAGGGGCTGCAGGATGCCATCTAGTGTCCATCTCTATTCACTGTGGATGTTGCAAATTGCTGTGGGAACCTGTCCATTTACCATTATTACTCTGACTTGGAGAATGCCCTGTGGCTGGGGAATGAGCCTAAATGGGCTGTGATTGGCATGGCAGGTAAATAAACCTAGCTAATAGACTTTCCTGCATTTTTCAGCAAATGTATAATCTGTCTCGATCCTTTGGAAGCAGCCAATCCATGTCACTTTGCTTTATTTCCTCACTGCCCATTGCATGGCTCTAGCAATAATGAAGTTCCTTTTACACTACATGTTGTTTAAATCCTTCTCAGCTCTTTGGGAACTCTCTGAGTGACTTTGGGCAAGTCACTAATGCTCAGATTTTCATGTGGTCCCGGATTGTTTTGGGTGCCCCACATTGGGACTGATTTTGAGAAGTATCAAGCACCTGCAGATCCCATTGACTTCTGCTGAGAGTGCCAGGGCACAGACTCAAATGTGCAGAGGTATTCAGGTGCCTGCTTCCCCTTGAAATCACTGAGAATTGGATGCCTAAGTCACTGTGAGGATCTGGGCGTCCCTTACTCTGAAAATCAGGCCCAGGATTTTTCAAGTTGGCCTCCAAAAATGGAGGCATACAAAATCAGACTACTTTTGCCCACCTGGCTCAAAAACAGCCCCCGTGCCTCAGTTTCCCTATCTCTAAAAGGAGACTAGTGACCCCTATTCCTCATTATAAAGTCACTTGAGATCCTTGGATGGAAGAAACATGCATGTAAGTGCAGAATAATATTTATTATTTGCTGTTGAGAAAAGAGAGACAAATTACAGATGAACTGTGCCACACAGATAAAGATGTCCATGCCTCAAAGTGCTGAAGCCTGGATCCTCAATCCCATTGAGGACTGAAATCAGTGTGAGGTAGGTGCCTAATTCTTTTTGAGAATCTGGGCTGTACGGCCTAATGCCCCAGTCTTACAAGCTGTTGTGTGCATGTGGACCCCAGTAACTTCAGATAATGAGACTCCACTGCAGGGATCTCTCTAGCAGGACTGGGGGCCTAAAGATCTGAGTGAGTGCAAGAGTTGCCACACACAGTTGTCTGTGGTTATTGTAGATGGAGTGCTTCATGAAGTAAAGTAGGTGTGGAGAAGTCTGTTTGACCTATGAAAGGAAAAGAGCTTGCCAGACTCCAGCTAGAAGGTTAAAATTACTTCCATAACCCTTTTGGGATAGGGGACTATGTCTTGGAGCCTTTTAAAGGGCTCTTATCAACTTAAAACACATGCATGGCAAACAAAGCCACTGCTTTATGATATAGAAGTTTAATTACCATCCAGTCTAACTTGTCTCTGTTTCTGATCTTCATTCGCTTTCTACTTGCCTCTCCTTTCTTGGAATAAAACAAATCAGGGAGGTCAGTTTCACTTTTGTGTCTGAAGAGTTTCTCTTTCCAGTTAGGGGTGCTGCAATATTTGAGTTGCAAAATTCTTTAGGGGGATATGTGCTTAAAAACAATGGATTCCATTAAAATTTAAAATTGCAGCAGCGTGGGAACAATTCTAGTTATCTTAGGGTTTCTAAAAGCTTCACTCTGTACAAATTTAAATTCAGGGTCACACTTTTCTGATTGTGTGCCTGAAAGCATTGACTTGGAGGTCTGCCTAGTGAGTTCCAGGGTTCAGGGCGGAGTGGCTATAGTGCCCCTTTAAGAGGAACAGAGGGAATTCTGCACTCCAGATTCTGGAGTGAAAGAAGGTTCTGGAATCAGTTAAGAGAAAGAAGGAGAAACAGCTCAGTGAGTTTCTCCAGTGATTGCAGAGTCAGTAAGTTGCCCCACAGGAGGGGTTATGATTTGTTTAAGAGAAAAAAAATAAGAGCATGAAATGTGTTGTAATTCAAGGCCTAGAGCTCCAAATGCAATTGCAAGGATCAATGTTCTTTGACTTTGTCAGTGCTTAAAGTGGTCTGAAAACGGGCGGGAACAAGTCTGTCATAACCTGGAAGCAACAGTTTTGGTAAAACACTACCTAAAGTGTGCCCCTCAGCAATGCAGATCATGTAAATTTTTTTTTTTTTTTTTAAACAAAAAATTTTGGATTGGGTCTGCAACCCTTTGCAATTTCCCACCCAACTTTAAGTAGTCTCTTGTGCCTTTAGTTCAAGTCTTAATCAAATTTAACTGGTTAATGAGTTCACCTCTTTGAAGTTGAAAAGTGCTGTATAATGTAATTATTAAGCCTTTTTATGAACCATGAAAAATACCATCCTGAGCAGCTGTGGATTGGGAATATGCACCTGGAATGATTCTCCCCAGAGATAGGGAGATATGCCTCCTCTACAATGAACAAATTCCTCTTCCATTCAATACTTAAACTAAGATCCTCAAAGGTATTTAGGCACTTTAGAGCTTACTTCAAATAATTTAACTAATTGATTTTGGTGGGAGTTAGGTGCCTAAATACCTCAGAGGATTGTGGCCTTTAAGGTATCACGACAGGAAGTGCCCAGCCCAGAAGAAAACTAGGGAAGGACCAGGAGAAAAATACAGGAGTAGCAGATGCTTTAAAAGAGCCCTGAAGGGCCTTTAGCATGGCACAATGATTGCATATTATTATTGATCTCTGTGGTTTTACTTTTCATGCATTATTGCTTTCTGGTTGTGTACTTTGACGCCTCACCTGCTGTGATATATGAGGGAGGAGCCATCAAATAACAAGTATTAGTGATCAATTTGTTAGTGATTATTATTATACAGAAGGAGAACTAGTGGGTTTCTACCTTGTTTTATCCCTGTTTAGTAGAGAATTACTGACACATACCTAGTCTGATTCTTACTGATATAATTCCACAGCCTGCTATAGTAACTCCTGTTTTACACTGGGGTGAAAGGAAGTGAATCAAGCCCAGTGAATGTAATACAACCCTGTGAGTGGCTTGCACAGCTTTCATTAGGAAGAGACTTTAATGAATCCCTAACTAGAAATACCTGCTTGATTAGAAAGACTGCATAAGAAGCAGCTGACTCTGCATCAAATGTTCAGTGACAAGGGAAAAATTACCCAGTCTGACTAGTCTTTAGTTGTGTGAGCAGAGGTTGCTGGACCAAGCCTGTAATGATTTGACTTGACCAATAATATTTTGAGAGGTAGTGTTAAGATCTAAGCTTGGAAGCAAGGGAGACTGTAGCAGTTGGAACTGGAGTAATGTACGCAAATATTGGAGTTGACAGCTGTGATATGGATCATCTGGGCCTATGACTATGGTATAATGTAAACTCCTGTAACTGCTGGAACAAATTAAGATCCAGTCATGCATATAAGTAACTTAGGCAAACGTGTTGTCATATTAAGCACACAGAGATTATTCATGTGTCTGAAGTTATTTATGTCCTTATGTGTTTGCTGGGACGTAGGAAATGTCTATGCTACACGCAGTACGCCGGCAGTGCCGTGACTATGCTGCTGGCTGAAGCACAGATGCTTCCTCCATTGATGCAAGGTTTACCCATCAATGCCCCCTGAACATTTGGGGGGTTTGTGTGTGGTGGGTCCTGCCAACTTCCCCCCCGGCTCCACTCGCCATGGTTGTAGCTTTGCTTCTAGTCCCATTCCTGGCCATGGCCTGTCTGCAGCTTTGTTCCCAGCCCAGCTCCTGGCCACAGACCTATTTCCAGCCTTGGTTCCCAGTCATGGTCCTTCTCCTAGCCACAGTCCCAGCTCCCAACTGTATCAGCAGGGAGACTGGGGGTGCAAACAGAAGTAAGTGGGGAGGGGCACAAAATAAAAAGTTTCGGGACCATGGCTTTAGTTAATTCACCTCTCCAAGAGGAGGTAGCTAGGCTGATGGAAGAATTCTTCTGTTGACTTAGCTGTGTCTACACTGGTGGGTTAGTTCAACCTAACTACAGTAATCAGGGGTGAGCAAAGGTGCTAAGTTGAGCTAATTTTTACAAATAGACCAGGACGAAGGGCCAGTCATGCAAACTCTTTCTTAATGAGCTGTCCCATTGCCTTGCTGAGACATCTTCTGTGGGGTAAGAGTTACTGGGAGAAATTTGCAGGATCAGGCTCCACATTTTAAACTGGAAATTTTAGGATAACACTTCCCCCAAACTCTTCTGTACTTCTGGAAACTGGTGTGTTATATGGAGCACCTTTGGGGTGGGACCAGGGGGGCTAGGGAAGAGAGGGGACTTGAATCCCATCCCCTAATCTATGAGGCTTCTGTCTAGCTGTGCAGCACTCCTTAAAATGGTTTGAGGTGGGAGGACCAAGTATAAAGGAGGTGTGGAACAGGCTTAGGAAACAGTCTTCTCCTATTATCCACAAGCCTACCTCATTGTCCTCCTTAAAAACTCTCCTTTGTTGTGATGCCTACAAAAAATGCTGTTTGAGCTGATATCACCAGATGACACTGCTTCCTTATACTCCCTAAGGGTCTGTAGCCATCTGTTATATTGAAGGAGGCACAGTCTATACACCTAGCATGTAAGGCAACCCAACCATAATGTGCAACCATAATACGCATAAGGTGCATAAAGTTCACACCTTGTGTTGTGCAGATGGGGGTGGCCCATGGTAGAGGCCCACTAGGCGCAGGAAGAATTCATCCCGTGACGTAGCAGCCACTTCTTTTGGATTTCTACAGGGATGGATCATGAGGAGCTGGAATTAGGGGTGCCACAAACCTGGCTGGAAGTGGTTTGGTTTACAGTTTGGTTCGGTGGCTTTCAGCCTCTCCCCCAGAGGGCCCCCTCGCCTCTTGTAGGGGTATAGCTGTAGGCCCCCTTGTAGTGGTGCACCCTCCACCCCCAAACAGTGCATCAGCTGTGCAGCACAGGGAGCTATCTCTGTTTGTCCTGGGAGTACAGCCCCTAGCACGGAGCCGAGCTGCTACAGCAATGCCCGCAAATAATAAGCCGCCTTGCTCATGCATATAACTGAGGAGCCTGTGTGCAGCCCGCCCAGCACCGCCGTCCCCAGGCTCTCAGTGGCTGCATGGGGCGGGCTCCAGGGGCCGGCCCGGCAGTGTTTCCCCCGGGCCGCGGGGCGGCGCAGGCGGAGACGCCGGCTGCCCTTAGCAGCAGGGGGAGGAGGAGAGGAAGCAGCCGGGAAGCGGCTCAATCAGACGTCGCTCGCTGCCTCTGCTCCCCGGCCTGCTGGTGAGTGCAGCCCCGTGCACCACATCCCTGGCTGCCCAAAGCCTGCCCCCTTTCTCTCGTGCGCCGGAGCGGGCGGCGCCCTGGGAGCCGAGAGGGACCGACCCCGGGTTGCTCCCCCAGTCCAGAGGCCGGGGGTCGCTGTGGGTCCTGCTTGGGGACGGGGCTGAGGTTTTGCTGTGAGCCTTGCTGGTGTCCGTTCAGGATGCAATAAGACCTGGGGTGGAAGGTGTGATCTCTGCCATACAACCTGCGTCCCGAGTGCCCAGCCACTATAGAGCTGAAAGCACTAGTAAACCCTCTTCTCTCTTCCCCCCTGCTGCCTTCTGTCACCCTCTTCCTGGGCATCCTAGCCTCCATCAGGCCGCCCCCACCTGCACCGTCACCCTGGAGCTGCACTGCTTGGATGGCGTTTTCCTCTCCCCCAGTGAGAATGACTTTGTCTGCAAGGTCACCGAAGAACTGGACCATTTTCTGCTCCAAAACCAGCATGAGAAGTAAGTGGCTTATTTGGTGTAGTTTGCATTGCAGGAGCTTTCATACCAGGGCCACAAAACCCAGGCCCTATTCGCCTCACGTGGAGAAGAAGATTGGGGGTTTGCTGTGATGTTCAAAAGCGTCCCCTTTGCCCACTCTCCTGCAGTGCATTTGGGCTGTTTGGTGGCTGTGTATTCCACCCAGAGGTGGCTGCATTTTTCTACTCGTCTATTTCTGTGATTTCAAGTTGACCTTGTAGGTTGAAAGATTTTATTAGACATGGGGGCATAGCTGCAACATTTGGAGCCAGAGCTCATGTCCTAGACCATTCAGATACCAGGTTCTGGTTCTGGACATTATAGCAGGAGGGGTCTGTTACAAAGTTTAAGCCTGGATCTGCACTTCCCCAAAGTGTAGGAATTTTTTTTTTTTTTTTAACCAACACCCATCTCAAACTATTATTCTTCCCTGGGTGTAATTATCCTTGACCTGCTGGCAATTTCTGCAGCAGTCAGTTCTGGGCCCTGTTCACTTATTGTCCCAGCTTGGTGAGTTGTTACCAATAGTTTAAGATCAAACCATTATCCATTTTTTTCTTCCTGCTAAGGACTTGCTGTGCACAATGTGTCCCAGCAGAAAACTACTGTGGGGCTTGAACACAAACCCTTTGACCCTGGCTCGAGCTCCAAATGTACATTTTGTCTGTCTGCTTGTGCACAGATAATAAGATTCAGATGAACTTATTTCGGAGAGTAGGAGCCAGAGGTGAGTGAGGGACCTTGCATTCCACGTAGACTTACTTGGATTCCAGTCATTTTAATTGGATGCATATTACAGTATCTTAGACTGAGGAAGATATTAGTTAAGTCTAGTTGCAAGGAATTAAGAGTGAAACTAGATCTCATTTTAGTGTGTATATAAATGCCAGGCAGGGGATACAGAATATTTTTTTTCTGAGCTCTTGATTTCTGAAGACAAGCACACAATAAAGAGATTCTCTGAATTTAGCACTGATGAAAGGTGCTGGAGTGACAGGTCTCCACACTGATGCCCTCTGTTTATCCATAGAAATGATAAAGACAGGAAGGATGAATCATAGAATCTTAGGGTTGGAAGGGACCTCATGAGATCATCTAGTCCAAGCCCCCCCTGCTAAAAGCAGGACCACTCCCACTAAATCATCCCAGCCAGGGTTTTGTCTAACCAGGCCATAAATGTTTCCAAAGATGGAGATTCTACCACCTCCCTAGGTAGCCCATTCCAATGCTTCACCACCCTGCTAGTGAGAAAGTTTTTCCTAATACCCAACCTCGAGCTCCCCAGCTGTAACTTGAAACCATTGCTCCTTGTTCTGTCCTCTGTTACCCTCGAGAACAGCCTAGCTCCCTCCTCTTTGGAGCACCCCTTCAAGTAGTTGAAGGTTGCTATCAAATCCCCCCTCAGTCTTCTCTTCTGCAGATTAAATAAGCCTAGTTCCTTCAGTCACTCCTCGTAAATCATGTGCCCAGCCCCCTAGTCAATTTCGTTGCCCTCCGCTGGACTCTTTCTAATTTGTCCACATCCTTTGTGTAGTGGGGAGCCCAAAACTGGACACAGTATTCCAGATGCGGCCTCACCAGTGCCGAATAGAGGGGAATTATCACATCCCTCGATCTGCTGGCAACATTCCTACTGATGCAGCCCAATATGCCATTGACCTTTTTGGCAACAAGGGCACACTGTTGGCTCATATCCATCTTCCCGTCCACCGTAACCCCCAGGTCCTTTTCTACAGTGCTGCTACTTAGCCGATCGGTCCCCAGCTTGTAACAGTACATGGGATTTGTGGTTAAAGCACTGTGGGAACTTATGGTTAAAGCACTGGGCTGAAACGTAGGCAACCTGGCTGTATTCCAAACTCTGTAATGTGCTTCTTACATGACCATGGGCAAATCGCTTCGTCTCTGTGCCTCAACTCCCCACATGCACAATAGGATAGTAAGATGGACTCTGCCTCACAGGAGTGTTTTGAAGCAAAATTCACCAGTGTGTCCAGGTTGCGTCATTACAAGTGATGGAGGGGGCATAAAAGTAGCTGGGTAGATTAGACAGTGGGCGGTAGCAAAGAAGCTGACCTAATCCTGCCCTGCGCTGGTTGGGTGGTCCCACAGACCATTCACTGTCTAGCCCAGGGGTAGGGAACCTTTTTGTCTGAGAGAGCCATGAACGCCACATATTTTAAAATGTAATTCCGTGAGAGCCATACAATATGTTTAAAACTAAATACAAGTAAATGTGTGCATTTTATGTTTTAATTAATTGAATTTGAATTACTTTTAATTGAAATTTAATTTTAGAAAGGTTTTTAAAAAACCTTTAAAAAGGTTTTTAATTAAAATTAATTTTTAAAGGTTGGGTTTTTTAAAAAGGAAGGGAAAAAAAGAAGGGAGGAAGGAAGGAAGAGAGAAAAAAAAGAGAGAAGAAAGGAAAAGAGAGAGAGAAAAAGGAAGGAAGAGAAAAAAGAAAGAAGGAAAGAAGTGGAAAGAAGGAAGAGGAAGGAAAGAAGAGAAAGAAAGAAAAAAAGGAAAGAAAAAAGAAGACAAAGAAGGAAAAAAGAGAAAGGAAGAGAAAGGGGAAGAAAGAAAAAAGAAGGAAGGCAAAGAAGAGAGAGAAAAAGGAAGGCAAAGAAGAGAAAGAAGGAAAGAAAAAGGAAGGCAAAGGAGAGAAAGAAGGAAAGAAAAAGGAAAGCAAAGGAGAGAAAGAAGGAAAGAAAAAGGGAGAGAAAAAAGAGAGAAGGGAGAGAAAGAAGGAAGGAAGAGAAAG
>ML685810.1:3655581-3722465 GCA_007922175.1 Pelusios castaneus
GGGAGCAGACCCCAGCCCCGGAGGCTGATCCCGGCCCCGGGCTGGGAGGCCGGGGCCGTGGATTAGCCCGGCCCCGGGAAGTCGAGGCGGTCGGGGGGTGGGAGCCCGGGATCCCGCCGCTGCCGCAGCCACCCCGCTGCCCCGGCTGCGTGGGGCAGGCAGGCAGGCAGGCCCGCGCTCCTGAGCCTGCCTGTCCCACCCTGGGGTCGGGGAAGGCCAGCCCAGAGGCAGGGCGCAGGCCGGGTGTGCCGCGGCAAAGCCGCGGCCCCGGGGGTTGGAGGGAGCAGCGGGGGCTGCGCGGGGGTTCCTCACTGCTGCGCGGGGGGGGCGACGGCCGCTGTGCGGCCGCGCGCCCGCACAGCTTAGAGGGAACACTGACAGCGAGCCAGATGCAGCCATCAAAAGAGCCACATCTGGCTCGCGAGCCATAGGTTCCCGACCCCTGGTCTAGCCTCTCTGCTGGCAGTTGCTCCCAGTAGAAAGCCTTTGAGATGTGGATAGTTGGCCACTGGGAATGAAATTAGGAACCACACAGGGAGAGTCTTGGGGTCACTAATGGGGACTTGCTATGTCTGCTTCCCTTCCCAGCCTTCCCATTCCAAGCTGATGATGCCGTGTCTGTTTTTCTTTTCCAGAGTTCTCTTGTTCCCTCCCTTGTCCAGCCGCCTCAGGTACCTGATCCACAGGACCGTGGACAACATTGATTTGTTAAGCAGCTTTTCTGTTGGTGAAGGATGGAAGAGGAGGACTGTTATATGTCATTCTGTCATAAGGTACAGTGCTATAGGTATAGCAGTGCTTGGCCCTTACTGTGCCTTCCATCTCATGGTGCTGTGCATTATAATGCACGTAGTCTCACCACACCCCACTGTTGATGGCTTTATCCCCATCCTGCAGATATGGAAAAAGGCAGTGAATGGTTAAGTAACTTGCAAAGGTCACACGCCAAATCAGTTATGAATAGAACCCAGGAGTCCTGACTACCCATCACGTACCTGAACAGCAAGACCGTCTGTTGTTCAATTCATGCAATAGGCCTGAATTTACAACTGTGGGTAGTTTTACCCCTTGGTGTTCAAGAAATAACTTGGAGGTGGGAAATAGAAGCTTGTCAAAATGAAGCCATAATAGTTGCCAAACTGCCTAGCTTTTATATTGAGTACAGACAAAAAGTCAACAGCTTTATCCTATTTTTATAATGCTGTTACATCTATTCAGATGTGTAAGAGGAGCAAGCATGTTCTAGTTTGAGCAGGGGGCAGAAAATCAAGAATCCTGGGTTCTGTACCCAGAACTGAAAGGGAATGTGGCCTTGTGGTAAGAGCAGAGAATTCTTGAATTCCATCCTTCTGTCTGTTATTCTTTCTCTGTGGGATCTTGGAGAAGTCATTTAACCTGATGATGTCCCAGCTAAAGGGACACTATGTCAGTTTAAAAGTCATATGTAGTAAACAAACACCTATTTGTTATGAACATTTTAAGGTTAAAAGATAGAGGATTGAAAAAAAAACCCAAACAGTTTGTCAGTAATTTATGCCATTTGTTTTTCCCCCCTGGCATTTCTCTCAGTGAAGAATTAACAGAACCACATTCTCTTTTGTGCACGGCCATTTTTGTTTTCAGATACTCACTGGCGCTGCTGCAGTGTTTGGGTTGCAAAACCTCCAGGGGAATGTTTGTATGTGTTTAAAAACAACCGTTTCTATTACCACCTAAAACAACAGCATGCAGCATGGGCTTAGATTTGTAGCAGCTCTTTCTAAAACTGAAAATTTGGAGTCAAAAGTGAGTTGACTGTGTGTCTGTAAGTGTTAGTCTGGTGATCAGCCTGATTCAAGCTAGGCTGGCTGTGATGCCCTGTACAGCTGGAGAGTTGGAATTATAGACTGAAGAGGGAAGCTTCTGAGTGCTGGGTTGTGGATCCTGCAGGACACGAATATTTTTTTGTAAAAACAATTCTTTTAATTCACGCTCCTTTTAAAAAGTTGTAGAAAAAATCCTACTAGTTTGTGGGATTCATCAGAAACTAAACGTTGGGCCAAATGTGAATTGGTGTGCTGCCTCTTTAACTCCCCTGTCACGAGGATAAATGATACAAGGCAGAAGCTGTGGGGGGCTTTGGCAGGGTGGCCATCTGAAGCTGCATGGGATGAATGCAGAGCATAGCTGGTTTTCTGGATTAGTAGCTTCTTGTCCTCTGTTGCTCCTCATGTCACCTGGTCCCCTTGTCATGTGCTACTGCTGGTGCTTGGTTCTCTCCTCCTCCAGTGTCTACAGTTTAACACTGCGTCCTTTTCTCCTGCAAAAATCTGGACATGTTGCCTTGCTGCTGTTTTCCCTGGATGTTCCTCCTTGTTCATTCCTCCTGCTCTTATGTAGTACAGCCTGCTAGAATGACTCCTCCTTCTACGCAGCTGCTTTTACAGGCCTTCAGGCTCCTCTGCAGCGAAGCGCCTGGATCCCTGTGGAAGCAGCTGGAGAGGAGGAATGTGGAGTCAGAACCATGTGATTTAGCCAGCTCTCAGCGGGCTGCAATTTGGATCAGCTGCACTACCTTGGGACCAGTGTGTGTGTGGTTGCTCTTCGTGGCTTGTCATTAGTACTATCTTGTAATCGGAGAGGGGAAGCTGCTCCTGCTGAAGTTTGCACACAGCATGAAGTGTCCGAGAACATTGTGTTTCCCTGCTGTTTTGATGTTAGGTTGCCGGAGGAGGCTGGTGAACAAAACAGTTCCTGCAGCAACACGTCACGATCCCACCGCCCTCTCCAGTCAAGAAACCGGGGAGGGAGGACTACGGGACCACGCCATGCGGAGATGCCTGCAGATGGCTCTCGAGTTAACCGAGGAATCGGCAGGACTAGGAGGCAGCCCCGGAGGAAACCTGATAAAGCTTTGTACGTCCCTAGGGGGATGCGTGAAAAACTAGAGGGGTTGAAAAATGACAACCTGGCAGCTGCTGGAACTAAACCAGATGATGAAGCGGTGCGAGAGGAGGTGAGCTGCATTGAAAGTGCAACTGATGCGACCCCAGATGAGTTGGATAACTTTGAGGGCACTACATATTCCAGCAGGGTAGCAAGTAATCTTGATCCAGTCCCTGGCAAGGAACTTCCTAATGTCCACATCCCTAAAGAGACATACGAAGAACATATTATGGGTGAAATCAGCAGTGATAAAAGTAACCAGTGTCCAGTGGACTGTTCAGATGCTACTGTGATAGAGTGTAGCAATATCCTATCCCAGCCAGGAGACCAGGATAACAGGTGTACAAATGCTGCTGTATTAGAGTGTAGCAAAAACCTATACCACGTAGAAGATCAAGATGAAGACACCACAGAGGCCAGTGTATTGGAGTACAGCGAAAACTTTCTGGTCGTAGAAAATCAGGATAAAGGCAGTACAAATGCCACTCTGTCAGAGTGTAGCAAAAACTTTTCCCTCCCAGAAGACCAGAATGAGGGGTCTGTGGAAGCCACCGTATTGGAACATAGCAAGAGCTTTTCAGTACAGAAAAACCAGGATGAGGGCTGTACAGACAGCACTATATTGGAGTGTAGCCAAAACCTGGGGCTCCCAGAAGACCAGAATCCAAGATGTATGAATGCCTCTGGAATGCAGCGTGATGAAAAAACAGCAATGCTGGATGACCAGGATGCCTCTGTACTGGATTGTGCCCCAAAAGTATCACTGCTAGAAGATCGGGATGAGGACTGTGCAGACCTGGTAGGCAGACTGCAGTGTGGGCTGGAATTGTCTGCAGAGGACAAAGGCCTGGAAAACCCCACAGTGATTGAGCAGGAGGAGAGCAGCGCAGAGGATGACTGCGGTGCTGAACTCTTGCAGGAGGTAAAGGTTTTGATGTGACTGTTGCTTTGGGGAATGGGGCTGAGAAGATAATGACCAGGGTGTGGGCTGTGAATTAGTGTGTCAGTGATTTTAATAGGTTCTGTTATCTTCTAAAAGGTAGAAGAGGAGCCCCTGAGACACCTCGGTGTCATGGCCATGGCAGGCCTCTGGTTATGGTTCCTACAGGCTTTTATTGAACCACTTAAAAATCACAGAAACATAAGACTGGAAGGGCCCTCAAGAGATCTTCTAGTCCAGTCCTCTGCACTCCAGGCAGGACTAAACATTGTCTAGATTGTGATCGTAAAATGACTTCCAGGAATGGATGGCTCAGGCATTGGGCAGTGTGCTGGCCTCCATCCATTTTCTAGCAGCCAGGCGTGTCTATCTCAGAGCTCGTCTGCTGCTAACTGGGTCCATTTAACAACAAAGGCTGACGACTGAATGAGTCATGGGAACAGAACTCCCCTCCCCAGGTCTTTCCAGAGCTGGGTTGAAGCATGTTGGTCAGGGCAGTGTGTAGGGGAAAGCTGGTGGCTACACTGGTAATGCCATTTTCTGGGGTCAGTCCCAAGTATCTTATTTGTCTCTTATATGGCTCCCTCTTCTGTAGTATCAGAGCATCTCACAATCTTTATTGCATTTATCCTATAAGGCAGGGCAATTCTATTATCCCCATTCTACAGGTGGGGAACTGAGTCAGAGAGAGACTAACTGACCTGCCCAAAGTCACAGAGGAAGACTGGCAGTGCAATGAATAAAGGTCTTGCCCCTGTATATGTAAAATATGCAGGCTTACTTTGTACTTGATATAACATTGCATTTTTGAAGTTCCCTAAATGTTCTTGCTCATTGGCTTCTCCTGCAATGTTAGAAATGCATCTGGATATCTAACACTTCTTCTCCCAGATTATAGCTTATTTGACTGTAAAGGATATAAGCATCGAGAGGATCCAGTTTGATTATTCCAGTTACGGGGATGCACAGATCAACGAGGGAGATTTTGGACATGTGATAGAGATCTATGATTTCTTGCCATCCCTGAAAACTGAGCATCTGATGGAAGTGTTTTCAGAGTTCCAGTAAGTATTTATCTCAGAACAGAGCAGTTCTTACCTGCCATAATTGCCTGAAGACACTCTGCTTGACATTAGCGGTGTTGTGTGTCTGAATGAAGTGAGCAGGAATTGGCCTTGCATACACAATATAAACTGTTTAAAGGGCCAGTGTAAGAATGTAATGAAGTTTCATTGCATATCCGTTCTGTCCTTGCATTTTTTTAGAAGTGAGAGCATCAAACCGAGACTCAGGTTCTGTTCATGGCTCTGCCATTGGCCTGCTAGGGGACTGGGGCAAATCAGTTTGCTGCTCTGTGCCTCACTTTCCCATCTATAAAATGGAGATGATACTGCCTTCCTTTTTAAAGTTCTATTGATGGAAGGTGCAATGTAAGATCTAAATGTTCTATGAGTATTATCCTCTTTCTTACCCCAGTAGAAGATTTCTCTCTAATTTATACATGACTTTTTAAAAAAAGAAATTCAGTGATTTGTTAGGACCAATCCTGCAAACACTTGCATGGTTTTTATTCATGTGAGTGCCATATGGACTTCAGTGGGACTACTTGTTTATTTAGGTGATTTTATAGTAATACTTTATAGCATTTTATAGCCCTTTCATCAGTAAGCACAGTGCTTCACAAACTTTAATGTAGCTATCCTCACAACACTCCAGTTCCCCACCTCACCGAGGCTGTTATGTCCTGCCCAAGTCCTAGAGGAAATCTATGGTGGAGCGGGAAATTGAACCCAGGTTCCAAGCTAGGGCCCTAACCACTGGGCTATCTTTCCTTAAATAGCCCTCGGCAGTAACCTGAGTTTCTGAGTAAAATTAGACATTGATTAGAGTTCAGCTCCTAAAGTGCATCAATCCTTGGCTTTTCTGCTGAAAATGCAATATGGATTTGGTCCCTTTTAATGGCTCTTTCAGCGATAAGATTTCTCTTGTAAATATATAGAACAGAGACAATAATCCAATGAACCCTTACAGAATGCATAGAGTATTGTGTAAGAACAAAAGTCATCCCCTTAACTATGGACCTGTGTTGGTTTGCCTCTAATACACTGTGTCCACTTTGCAAAAGCATTTTTAGGTACAGCATCTGGAGATGGAGACAGGGCCATGCTCTTCCCTCCCCTCTAGACCTCTTAATGTACATAGTGGTATGGTACTAAATTTCAGTATGAGCCCCTTTGGCTTTTTATAGTACTTTGTGCCCTTAGTTCTGATAGTGAAATTGGGCTGAGTGGTACCATTAAGATGCAACTGATCACTTTCCAATTCCCCTGCCCTAGGACAAAGCAACGGCACGTGAGTTTTCAATGCTGCTGGGTAATCTTTTAAATCCAAGCACCCCCCAAAAAAAAAAGTTTTTAACCGAACATTCTGTTTGGTTAACTTTCCAGCTATTAAAAACTTTCCTCCAATGTCAATATGAATGCGAGAGTATGAAGTGCAAGCATCAGAAAGGTACCAAAGAGGTACAAACCTTAATGGGGAATCAGTTTAGGTCTGACCCATTGTAGGGATGGTAAATAATACTTAGTGCTTTCCATTACACATCTGAAAGCCGAGATTTAATTTAAACTTTCTTTTAAAGAAAGTCACTGGGGAGCAACAAATCCCTGGTGTGGGACCATGTGAGTGGGGTTCCCAGCTCTTCTACTAAGTCACTGTGTGGCCTTGAATAAAGTCCATTTAAGTCCTCTACTTCTGTCTTCCCTCACCTATAGAAAGGGGAGGATAATGCTTTATAAAGCACCAGGTATCTAGGGATGAAAAACACCCCAAGTACTGATGCTAGTGTCTGAGACTGTTCTTTAGATTGTTTCTGTTAATCAATAAAAGTCATTGCTCTTCTTTTTAGCAAGAGTGGTTTCAAAATTCAGTGGGTCGATGACACTCATGCCCTGGGTATCTTTTCCAGTCTGGCAGCAGGTAATGTGACATGATTCTTTGGCATGAAGCTAGTAACCTATGGTGTTGGTGGGATTTCACCAGTGTTGCACAGTAAATAGTGGTGGAGCCTTAACACGTAAGCTGTGGGTTCCTTTTAATAAAAAGACACCCCATTCCTTTTGGTAATGTGGAATGTTAAAGATCCAGGTCCATAGAGAGGTATTGGTAAGGAAGTCGTATTTAGGATTAAATCCCCTTTCATCCCAAATCCCACATTCCCAGTGGGAGTTGAAAAGAAATCCATTTCCCCTATATGGGCGTGGAGAGCTCTGTAAATTCTCATTACCCTCACATACCCTGAGGAAATGGAAGTATTTCTCCCATGTCTCTTAAGTCTCCTGACCCTCAAATGAAGCAACCTTCATTAACAGTCATTGATGACAGTTGACAGTGCATGCCATGTCATTCCAGCACTGAATTGGTTAATTCCAGTTCCTTGTCCTGCCACCCGCACTCTCCCAAACTTCAAATTTCTTTAAAATCCAAGTTCAACTTCTCACTCAGGAACCTAGAATTAGTTACGCATTGTCACTGTTCTCTTCTATTAAGTACATATTCTGTGGAAACGCTGTTTAGCAGGTTTTTAATTGGCTTGGCTTGGGTGCTGGAGCTTCTTATGTAAGGAGTTAGTGTGCGAATCATTTTGCATTTTAGAAAGGAATCTGTTCTGCTAACTGAGTTTATTCTTGAAAATTAACAAAGTTCTAGTAAGTCTAAACAAAGGAGACTTGTGACCCTCTATGGACATCATTAATGCCTTGTGACATCTAGGTCAAATACCAGACATTATGGCAGATGGCCCTTTCAAATGATGCCCATCCTGAGCTTCAGCTCATAACTTTCCTTACAGCAGGGCTCGACACAACCTGGTGCCAGGTCACCATGGTAATCGGGATTTATAGCCTGGCTCTTAGCGCCACTGTGGAAATGCAGTGGAGGAGTGCCCTCTGGTGACCAAAAATAAAACGGCTGGTGCGTAGCTGGGAGCCAGTTTTGTCAAGCCCTGCCTTAGAGCAGTTCACATCTGGCTTCGTGTTTATGAATTTCAGTGGGAGTCTTGCATGCACAAGGACTGCAGGATTCAGCATCTGAGTGAATTGACTAAATTCTTGCTGTTTCACTAAAAATCTTGGGCTGGATCATCAGATGAGATAAAATGGTGTAGCTCCACTGGCACCAGTGTTGTACTGCTTTAAATTAGCCGAGGATCTGGACTAATCTTTCTTAGAGTTGCAAAAATTCAGCCTGTTGACATCCGTTATCTTTATTCTTTAAAGCATCTCATGCCTTGGGACAGAATTATCCTTCTCTAAAGATCCGATCCTTGATCCATGGGACAAGACAGTCTAAAATCAAGGCACTGCAGCGACCAAGTAAGAAACCTTTGGTTTGTTTTTGCTTCTCTTTCACCCTAGGGGGTGATTTCTGTGACTAACTAATTTATTGTACTGGATTTAAAAATAAACCTACACTAAGGACTGTTACTGCTTTAAAAACAAGAGTTTACTTCCTGTAACTTTATTGGCACTGGTGTGCCTCAGGCATCATCAACAATTGTCATCTTATTTCTGCTATTTCTAGTTATGATGCCCAAGGCAGAAAGAATCCAGCTGGAATCTGTCAATTAGGAAAGTGACTGTGAAGGGGAGCACATCTGATGTGGAATAAGAGTATTAATACACCAACTCACTCTTGTTTCAAGTCTCTTTTCTGACTGTTATGGAATATCTCAAAAACATGTGCTGCCTTAAGTAGTGGCATGATTAATTGTAATCTTATATGTTTGTACAAGGGGCAAAAAGCCTGTAGGGGAAGAGATTCTTTTAAAATGGGCATCACTGATCATCTCTTTTTTGGCATAGGCTAAAATTTTTAACATTGGGTGCCTAAAGTTAGGTATCTAAATCAGCCCTTGACAAATCAATGTTTCTGATCACCATGGTTTTAGGAACCTGTTGCCTAACTGCACTGCAGAAATGTAATAAAGGCGCACCCTTTGATGACCAAAGGTAAAATTGCTGGCACTTAGCTGTGAGCCAATTTTTGTCCACTCCTCACCTAAATAACTGACTTGATTTGCAAAGTTGCTTTTGACTTACAGCTCTGATTTCAGTGAGAGCTGCAAGGATGTCCTCACCCTTGAAAATCAAGACATATAGACACCCAAGTTTGAAAATCTTTCTGTAGTATCTTAAATATGGTAACTTCTACATTCTTCCTCACATGTCGTCTGCTAAACGCAGCCTTTTGCTGAATGCATTATTAGCAAATGTCCGTCTGAAAATTGGTAAATCACAACAGGAGGTAGGTGTTTCAGTAACAGAAGATCCAGTTCTGTTATCTGGTCCAATCACAGTTCCCACTGGTTTCAGTGGGAGGTGCCAAAAGTTCTGGGGCAGAGTTAGATTCAGGGAGATTATGTTGTGCTCTTACACTACAGATGGGATTGATTGAAAGCTTGAGTCCTCGCTCCTTCCCTCATGTAGTTACATTAAGACCCTGATTCACCAAAGCATATGCTTTAATTCCCTTTTTTTCATGGTGGCGTCAGCATATGTTTAAGCCCTCTGGTGAATCCAGGACTAAGTTTCTATGCCATTTCCTTCAATTGTATAAAGCATAAATACCATTCAAGAAAGATCTGTTACCACCATTGATGTAGGGGATAGAGGATGTATATAAATTGATCTTAGAGACTCATGGTAAATTTCCCCCTACACTAATTACTTCAAATAATTAAATGTCACAGATAAAATGAAACCAATAACAGTGAGTACTTTGTGGTTGGCATCATTTTATTATTCAGTAGTGGAGGCAGATAAAATGATTGTGTAAGCTTAGCCATTTGTAGTTAGTAACATTCAGTTCATTGTATTGTTTTTAAAATCATACTGTAATCAGTGATACTTCCCACAGTAAAAATAAAAATGCCATCAATCTTGTAGCAATAAAGATTTTACTGTACATATAATTATACTGTCTTTTGTATAGTACATTACAGTTAAAATACATTTCAATATTAATGATTTGAAAGGATGCTGTCACATTTTTAGCACTTCCTGAGTTACTAGCAGTGCTGGATTTTTTTGAAACTGAAATTTCAAAGGATCTGACTGGCTTTTCCCAGGTTGTTCAGCTTGTATGGTGAAGGGACTGGTAAATTTCACTTCCTGATTCTCCTGCACTAGGCTAAGAGTGGGATGTCTGGGTTGCAAACACTACAAAGGAATTTTTGACTCTGACAATTTTTTTTAAAAACCACATATTTTCAGGGAAACCTAAATTAGCTGTGTATCCTCTTTAAACCTTTTTAAGAATGATTGGTGATTTGTTTTCCAAGTTGTGGATACTTGGAGCCTCTATTCCTCTTACTGTTTTTAGCTGCTCTTAGTCCTCCATTAAAAAAAACACCCCCTTCCACCCCAAAACCTTTCAATAGACCAGGCAAAGCCCATATTGCTCACTAGATAATGAGAAGTTTGCAAACAGTTAAATGACTATAGCTGTACCAAATCCACTGAAAATTAAATGAAGCCTTATTCAGCCTGCAGTTTTGGACTTGGTGAAATGTTGGCTTTTTAAAAAATAAAGTGATCCATTTTGAAGTTTTGCCCAACCAGCTGCAGGCTGAGAGCAGGGATTGTCATCACCTCTGACAAATGGACTCTTCAAAAAAGTCTTTTAAACTGTACACAATCATTTAAAAATGTTTAATAGGTGAAGCATTCTGCTTTCCCACTTTGCCATAGTCCGAGGGTTTATAGCTAGGCTTTGAGTGAATGGCTGAACTGAAATCTGTTTTCTTGGGGGTTTGAGTTGCTAAGTTTTGCCAGGAATGGTTACGAAGCACTTGTGATTGTTAATCACAAAAGGTTCTCTGCTACTTGAGTAAAGAATCAGTTTGAACTATTAGAATATAATACTTTGCCCTTTGAATGTGAATCTAAGCACCTTACAGACAGACATGTATTTAGCCTCACAGCATCCCATTGAGGCAGGTCAGTAAAGTCCCCTGTAGGGTAGCTGAGACATGGAGGTGAAATGACTTGCCTGTAATGTCAGGGTAACTCTGTGGAAGAGCTGGGCAGAGAGGCAGGGCTCGTCATGCCCAATCATGCAGTTAAGCTCCAAGCTTGCGTTCCTAAATGAGGAGGATTTGATTAGGGAGACTCGTAAGTAATTCCCCTCCCTTTGTTTTATTTAGAGCTCCTTCAGCTGGCTAAAGAGAGACCCCAGACAGACACTGCAGTGGCTAGAAGGCTGGTGACAAGGGCTCTTGGATTGCAGCACAAAAAGCAGAGTCGCTCAGGCAGTGACTTGCTACAGCCGGAGAACATGGACCTGGAAGAGTAAAGAGAACTGCACAAGATCTTCAAAGCATGGGTGGGACAGTGAACTGCATGCAGAACAGCGGGTTGCCATTAGGATTCTCTTGGGGGTGTTGTGGGTGTTTTTCTTTAAATGGGGACAAACAGGTTTACTGTTGATGTTGAACTCTTGTTGCATTCTGGGAAACAGGCCACCTAGCTTTTCAAATATGCTGCACTCGTACCAGGTACAGCGGTCACTAAACTAGCTCTTCATTGTGGAGAGCATCTTAGCTTGTGCCCCAGTAAGTGTTTGCTGACACCTTTGCTGGCGTGTGATAGGTCAACAGGACTGCCCAGTAGTGGTCTGTGCTATAGTCATCTCTGATCCCTGCTGTGCGCTCCTTGGAGCACTAAGTTCTTTTAGAAATGTAAAACCTCAAGTAAGAGAGGCCTTAGAATGAGGATTGCAGGAGAGTACCTTTGGCCTAAACTTGATTGTAAGCAAGAAACACAGAGCAACACATTTGCAGGAGTCAATATCTGTTTAATGTTTACTGATGTTGTAAAGCTGATTTTGTTAAAATAAAGTTACACCACAAAACTGATAAGCAGCAACTGCATGTGGCAGCTTCAGGGGGTTTGATACACAATCCTTAACAAGCATACTCAGGGGTGTGGTGGTGCAGTATTTCAAGGAGAGTTCTTAGCCACTGATTCAGGGAAAAGAGCCAGAACTTGACATCTGCTTTACTGCCATAGCACCTGCAGGAGCTCCAAGTTATTGAGCACCCTTCAGACTCAGGCTTTTACTAAAGCTGCTTCAGAACAAAATGGAGCTTTCCGGATTACTGTAAACTGAAAACTTTTGCCAGACTCCCTCTAGGCAGAGAGGAATAATTTAGTATTTATTAGATAAAAACATTTAGGATCCTGGGACAGGCATTAGCAAAGAACTTAGAAGTCATTCTTTAAGCCTCACAACACCCCTGTGAGGTAGGCTATAGAGAGTAAAAATTAAGATAAAGGGATACATCCAACTTCAATTGCATTTTGGATTGAAAATGTTTTATCTTATACTAACATTAGATGTGTAATAACTAAATGATTTTCCTCTTTGCAGCTAGTCAGTTTCATCTTTTTTTTCCTGTTTGAGTCCTTCAGTGAACACAAAGGGAGATTAGCTTTCCTTACAACTCTGAAATGTGATTAAGGTCCCCAAAATGGCAATGCAATACCAGCTGTTGCTTTAATTGAGTGGAGTTAGTTTGTCCCTTTACTTGATTTGCTAACTCACAAAACAAGCAAGTGGGAGCAGAAGCCAGGTATGCTGACTGCTACTCCCTTGCTGTACCCACATGGCAGAGCGGTGAAAGAACTACACTTCCAGGTCACTCAATGAACATACACAAAAATGGCATATAAAACTCTTTTCTGGGCAAAGTAGATTTTTATTCAAGTAGGTGTGTCTGAAGACATGTAGCAACATGTGTCCTCAAACAAACAGAGGAACACACTTAGCACCATTATGCCTTTCCAAAGTGTAAAAAAATCTTTTAAAAAAGTCACTTACACAGGTGGCCTGATAGAATGCAAGCTCCAGATCCCTGATAGTAAAAGCCAATAAATTATCTTTTTAAAGTATATTGGTGATACAGTGATTAACTGTATTCATCTTTTACAGAAGAGGCACAGATGTAATATCTAGCTTAAATGTTGGAAGGAAATAACATATAAACTCATTTGGTTGAACAGCTTAATGTGCAAAGGAAATCCCATTTACTAGACTCCCAACACAAGGATGTGTACTAAATAATAAAACTTTTCTAGCTCTAGTGTTCATAAGTGACTTGTAGCTTTATGGAGTTCTGGTAATTACTAGAGTAAGCACAGCACCGTGTAGCTCTGCTTTAGATGTTCCTTTTACAGATGTGTTCTGTGAGAAGAGGGTTTGAAATGAACGAGTTATGTCACAGTATTAAATTACACTTTGCACCTTCCTGTTTTCAGAAAGGCTGCTCCAGTTTTTCTTAGCTGTGTGCTACGTTGGGTATTTTCAAAGCAGTACTGAGGATGAGATGTACTTAAATACCTTTAGAAAAGCAGTGTCACAAATGTCCATCTATGTATCAGTGGTGTCTGTTCAGACTCAACTCAAAGCTTAAAGATACTGAGAAAGGAGCAAGCAGCTGAGAGGGAAGTGTATTTAAACACTGTCAATGGTGGAGACACATGTAAGTTGTCCTCGCCCAAAGAAAACCACCACCTCTGCGATCTGTCCACTGCAGCCTGGACCTGTGCAGATGAACAAAAAGCTGGCTGGGTGGGAAGTCATTTCCAATGAACAGGTTACACTGAGTGGATGCGAAGCCCTAGTTGCCAGGACATGGGGCCTACTGGAATTAAAGTCTGGTCCCAAATCGTCTTAATATTAAGAATAAGAAAGTAAATTCTGTTTCCTAGTGTGCTGAGCACCTGAAATGGGTTTGGAGGACATCACTGAAAATAACTTACAATGCTAATATAAAGTCCATGGTTGTTGACTTGGTTTCTTTTTCTGTGCAGTGGTTAGGGAAGTCAAAGAGGCATCCCTGCTTCCTTAAATAGTGGGTGGGAGGCTGGGATGCTCTACCGTGTGGACACTTGGTTATTTGTGAGTCCGCTGAATTGATCGAACTTCTGTTCCATTTCTTCACTTAAAGAGTCTCCTGTGAGGGGCAGAGAACAGAAGCTATCAGAAAGGTATCACTTGAGACTGTGTAAATTATGCCTCAGATAAAAGGCAAAGGCAGAACACCCCATTGCACCAGAGAAATGGAGTCAATTTTTTTCTAAGCTTCCACAGCAGACTTCCTCCATACCACCAAGAATTCTGAACTTGGATCGAGGGCAGTTGCCTTCCTTTAGGTCACTTAAGTCTCTTAAAATTTGACAAGCATAGAGTTCGGCTTCAGTTAATATACTACTGAAGGAGTGAGGGGAAGAGTAAACGTAACATTTGTATGTACAAATTATGAACACCGTCTCCCAATTTTCTTCTGAGATAGACTAGTATCTTTTGTACCTGTAGGGAAGCGGTAAATGACATGCCCCGCCTAGCAGAATATGTTAGTGGCAGCTGTAGAACCCAGAATTTCTGAGTGGTAACCTGTAGCTCACACCGCATGCCATAGCATGAACTCTTTTTAGAACAGCTCAGTTTCCACGCACCTATATGGCAGTTATACATCCAGATGCGCTGCCCATCATACCGACACTTGCATTTCATCACATTGTTTGAATAATCAGATTCTGCAACTTCATAGTTTGGGTTAATGATGATCTGGGAGAGGGGTAAGAAAAAACATCATAACCATTTAAAGATGCTCACCAAAATACAAACGTCATGGAAGAGGATTTCTTTATTTATGTTTGTACGGCACCTACCGCAATACCTACCAGAGCTGCAAAGCGCTTCAATAATACAGATTAAGGGATGGGCAGAACATAAAAAAAAATGCACCTTTTTAATTTTTTTTCAATTGACATTTTCTGACGAGCTTTAGTACTAAATCCTTTAAGATGCTTTGCTCTGTCACAAGAGATTTCCTTAGCGCATAGAAACAATTAAACAGCATTACAGAGAAGATGAATTTTCACATTTCATTGCAATATTTCCATACTGGCAATGTCCGCAAGGTGCTGCTCAATCCCACATGAAAACACTGTACTTGTCTCAAAGTTTACATGCAAAGGAGAGGGAATTGTATCTAATAGGACCGCTGTCAAGACAACTACTTATTTAAAAATCCTTCTCTGCTTTAACTTATGTGAAAGGTTTTTTCACCCTTTCAAAGGTTTGTTTTAATTTCAGTCCACTTGGGCAATGAACGTGGTACTGAAGTGAAAGGAACTGCAGTAGCATTGGTGGCTTCCCGTGCTGCTGTGCTAGAGGTGCAACCTGTGCAATACAATGACAAGATACTTTTTGCCCTAATGAAAAAAAAACTAGTGCTGCTTGTAGGGGTGGTTGTAAAACAATTAATCACCCGCCACCTAGTTGAGAGCGTTTCTTGAAGAAGATAGGAACAATTGTAAAGTTTTCAAAATACGGTGCCGATTTGGTTGCGTTTCATGATCTTTCTATTTTCACGAGCTGTGCTGTCTTGAACGTATTTTAAAATCACCTAAGATTGGTAGGAATGTAACCAGTTTGTTGCTAGATACCGGTAAACCAGTGACCTATTCAGTTTCCCACATGCCAATCCCCATATACCTGGAAGAGGTAATCTCCTGGTGGGATATCGGTAACGTCAATCCATTGGCAGTCAATATCATGACGATAAACATCCCAGCATCCAACTGTGATTCCTTGTTCGCCAAAATTAGCGCATTCATATTGTTTCTGCACATCTACAAAGGAAAAAGGTATGGACGCAGTTCATGTCAGAACAATCACAAGTTTGATGGGTATACTCTTAACTACGCTATGAGACAGGCAGAATTCCTCGGTGCGTCGAAGAGCCTACATAAGGTTTCAGCGGTGAATATCCTATCTTAGTATAGTGCCTTCCATTTCAAAGCATCATGTGAACTCCAGGAACAGGACGCTCCATTGAAATGCAGCTACCTCTGGGGTGGAATGCAGCAGCATGTGTGACAGCAGGCAGCAATGCTGTGTTCTTTTGGAATTAGGAGGAGGGTTTTAGGAAAAGCAAATGTAAACACCTGAGCTGGAATTTATCCAGGCTAGCACTTCTCACATAGAAAGTGTCAATACTTCTTTAGCTTCCACAAGGGACTTTTGACCTCACCCAAAAGTTGCAGATATAACGTTTCTGAGGCCATGAAGTCTACAGCGGTGGGGATAAAATGCACACATTGTTCCTATCTCATTATGCAGATCTTTGTTTCATAAGAGTCAGAAACGTAAGGCCACATTTTCAAAACAGCCCAACACCCAACTTGCATCCAGGGAGCTGAGCTCTTGAAAATTTGGCAAGAAGCTTGTCATTCTTAGTGTCATGACATCAGGGATCTTTTGCAAGCCCCAGGAGATTTCAACCTATTTCATCGTTCAGAGGCAAGGAAACATTGGTCTTTGTGGCCTCAAGAACAGTTGCAGCTCTTGGAGGAGCAAGTTTGCCATTCTCCCTGCTGAGGGATACAGCTGTGTGTTTGGAGCCTGAGGTCCCCTAAAAGGAACCCAATAAATTCCCCACCCTGTGTGGATAGAGTCAGGGTACCTGCTTCGCACTCAGTGTCTTCCAAACAGAAACTGGCTTTGTGGCCTTCTGCCACCTTCGTACCATTGAGGTTCAGCAGATCATAGTGTGTGAACACCTCCATGCTGTGATAATGTCTGTGAAGAGACAAAGGAACAATAGTTAGTTAGTTAGGTTAGCTGCTAGTTTACTGCCCTTTGAAAAGCTCAGAGAGGAAGGATGGGATATGGGATTAACATCAGGGAGGGAGAGGAATTATTTGAGTACAGCACCAATGTGGACACCAGAACAAATGGTTATAAACTGTCCATCGAGAAATTTAGGCTTGAAATTAGATGCAGGTTTCTAACCACTAGAGGAGTAAAGTTCTGGAATAGCCTTCCAGGGGGAGTTGTGGGGGCAAAAACCATAACTGCTTTCAAATCTGAGCTTGATAAATTTATGGAGGGGATAGTATGAGTACCCTATTTTGGAAATTGACTGATATTTGGCTATGTGTGGTGGATTTACAAGTGGCCTAAGGGGGGAGAGTACATGGGGTGGGTTCTGAGTTATTCCAGAGAATTGTTTCTTGGGTAACTGGCTGTTGAGACTTGCCCACGTCCTCAGGGTTTAACTGATCGCCATATTTGGGGTTGGGAAGGAATTTTCCCCCGGTGCTGATTGGCCTGGGCTCTGGGGGGTTTTCGCCTTCCTCTGTAGCACAGGGCATGGTTCACCTATTGGTGAATTCTCTGTATCTTAAGGAGGTAAATAACTCAGACATACGTTGGTGGCCTATTGCTGGAATGGGTGGGTGAGGTCTTGAGGGCTGCATTTTGCAGGAGGTCAGACTAGATCGTACTGATCCCTTCTGACCTTAAAGTCTATGAGTCGGGCATTAACCTAGGACTTGTGTGACCTGGCTTTAATTCTGTGCTCTGCCACAGATGGGCTACGGGGTCTCGGGCAAGTCAGTCTCCATGCCTCAGTTCCGCTGTAAAATAGGAATAAATGCTGCCCTAGTTTACATGTGCATCATGAGGCTAAACAAGTTAAAGTGCGTGATGCCTGGAGTGATGGGGGCCATGTACACATCTCAAATCAATAGAAACCTTAGCCACATTACTTCAGAGGGTATGGAACATATCCAGCCTACCAAAACCAGCTTCTGGTATTTCCCCCCCCTCTTAAAAATAACCCAACATTAAACTACTGGCAGTAAATGAACTTCAGAATGGGGTTAATTTACTTTTTGAGCTCATTTCACCCTGCCTCAAATAGGACAGCTGGGTTCATATACACAATGTTTCATCATTTTAACTGGGTGCTTATAAAGTCAGCTTGACCCTGTGTGAGCTGCTCTCAGATAGGCTAGGTCTACACTTACTAAAATTAGTTCAAATTAGTTAGTTTGAACTAGCATGGCCACGCTGGAACGTTAGTTTGAACTAAGCAAGCACTTGCTTAGTTCGAATTAGCGATCCCCATTCATTTCAATGGCCGGTTAATTCAAACTAAGAAATTAGTTCGAATTAACATGGCCACACTGGTTAATTCGAACTAGTTAGTTCGAATTAACCCCTTAGTTCGAATACCCTATTTGAACTTATTAGTTTGAATTAAGGAAGCCCTTAATTCAAACTAACTGTAGCCTAGTGTAGCCATGGCTTTAGTTAGTTTGAATTAAGCCTCCTTAATTGGAACTAACTTGCCAGTGTGGACATAGCCATAGGTTCTAGCTCTACACAATGTAGCTGTCGTTAGCATGGTTGCCTCAGTATGGAGAATTAGCATGCATGTCAGAGAGCAAGACCACTACCAAGTCCTAGCACAATTTGGGTAGCACAGCTCCCAGAAAGAAATTCCTGCCTCAAGCCACCGATTCAAAAAGGTACAGGGTGAAAGTTAAGCATGGACTTTGCTACACTGATCTAACAGATCAGAATTTGCCCCCTGTCCTTGGAACCAGTGATAGAGCTGTGTTGCTGGAACACGGTTGTTACTAGCATGTTTACACCTATAGGCTCTCCAATACCATGGTGATGAGCCCTCGAGCAAAACAGGCCTCAAACCCTGCCATCAGATCAGTGCAAAGCCACACTGATTTCAGGAGTACTCTGGCTGGGCCCAAGTGTCTGGTGTCCACACAGATCTGATCACAGGGTTGGGGCAATTGCACAGCACCTCACTCAAACCACACGGTTGAAGAGTTTTTAAGAGGTGGTCAGACTTTAATGGAAAGCAGAACTAATCTTCTGATTGTAAAAATAAATCATGGCTTCCCAAGAAACAGTGCAGATGTCTGACAGGCAGTATTGGGTAGCAATATCAATCTGTACATGTAGTCATTTAACAACAATGTGCTTACAGAAGCAACAAAAGACATTTTTTCCTATAGAAAAGGGGATTTTTCTTCATTCCCTTCCCCTTCCAAAAATATCTGTCACTGGAGTCGCTGCCAGATATTCTGAAGTTTCTCTTCACCTGGACATTAAGTGGTTTTTTCCCCCATTTTCATCCTGCTTCCATGTCAAAAACCTGCTGAACAGAGGCTCTCAGGAATGGACTGCAACAGCTGGAAAAAAGAGGAGGCATTCTGCGGTGGCCAAGTTATTGATTTTGTGTTGTCTATTTTGGCTGCCACTGCTGGAAAAAAATAACGTAGACTTGGGGTCTGACTCAGTTCCTACACTATGTCTGCATCATTCAAATAAATGTTTACAGACTGTAAAGACTGAAGAGGAATCGAGTTCACATTCCTCCATATAAACAGAATCCTATTTAACACAAACAGCTGGCCTGCAGCCTGTCCCAGAGCAACTCTGCTCCTCACCTCACTTCACTGAAGACCTCTTCCAAAGGACACAGAACCTTGCTCCCTTTGAGCAGCCTGTGCCATTGCTTGGATTCTGCTGGGCCAGAGTATCATATTAGTCTCTATGCAGTAACTATGATGCTTCCACAGTACAGCCACCTTCAGAAAGGGCTAGTGAGTGATGCCCGTGAGAGGAACATAGCAGGCAAGCAGTATAGAGGACCACAAAGCACCTGGAAGCTGGTGGAGTGGGTCAGCTGGATACAACCATCTGTCTGGAAGGTGTTGTGTTTTGCTTAAGCCTCAAGTCGTTCCTGCCAATCCCTCCCAAGAAGAGGCTTATTTATAGGGTGGGAAAAAGTGGAAATCTGTCCCCCAATAGGGTACTGAAAACCAGGGCAAAGGTGATGCAGGTGTTTCCGCTCTCATGGTAAACCTCAAGGTGATTTCCCCTTTTTATTTTCAGTCTACTCTATACAGGTGTGGAACTGGCCCTACCTACTGCACTCTAGTGGGAGCATGGTGGGGATGTTCTCTGGCCAATCCTGACTCTAAGGAAAACTTGTGCAGAATATGGACTGTTTTTCATTAAAAGCAGGTTGGCTGATTGGGGAACTCAAATAGGAAGAGTGATATGAGCAAGGGCTCCAGCTGGCCATGTAGGAGGGAGGGAGTCTTGGCACCTGTCCCTTAGCATAGGACAATCAGGTGGAGTACCATTGAGAGTTCTGTATTATAAACCCTTTTGCATCATCCATGGGGAGGAAAGGGATTTATCCAGGACCATCTCAGGTTACGCTGTTTCTGGTGTCCTTCAATAAATTCTATAATCTCGCAGAGAAGCAAGCCAAATGCCCAGGTGCGTGTCATAGACCTATATTTTTAAGGAGACCCTCCGTAAGCTCCAGTGCTCCTGGCCTGTGACTTTCAAATAGGAAGATCTGAGTTCTATCCCAGGTGTGGACAGGAAACATGAGTGGCTGTGGTGGACAGCACAGTGGTAACTGTGCAAACATCTAGAAGAGGCCAATTAGTGCCATTTGGGCTGGTGGCTTTGATGGGCCTCTCCATGAGGAAATAAACAGACCCACAGAATTTCTGTCATGGCCAATACAAGAGCGCAGAGTGCATTATGTCTTTGGTGTGTGCATTTTGATTAGCAAGAAATGCAGAGAAACCTCAGTGTTCACCTGTGACAGTCGTGCCAAATCCAGGCATGGCGCCCGTTCTTGGGGCGGAAGTCAGCCTGTCCATTATTGTGGATCTGGGACGAGAAACGCAGGAGTCTCCTGTAGCCCGTGGTAACGGATGTATTGGCAGCAGAGCTGGGCAGGCAGTTCTCCTCAAGCGCACACTGCAGCATGAACATCGGTCGGTCCTCCAGGTAGGAGGTTTGCTCCACCATTTCAGCACTGAGCACCAAATCAGGGGCAGCTGATGGTGGGGAAAGGCAAACCAAGCAAACATCTTTAGATCTAGCCACACCAAAGGGAGGGCTTCCCCTCAAGTCACATCCCAGTTGCAGCCATTGACATCGCTGCCCCATTGCACGCTCCTAGAGAGGACAAGATAAAGCCACAACCTGCACTGTTTTAAAACACGGCTTTCAATATCAGTAAATAAAGTACAAAACTCCAGTCAGCTGGCTCTGGCCTGAGAAGGTGCAGAGATGGTGCTGATGAGAAGGGTCAGGGTAGGAAGCAATGTCAAATAAATAGGTTTGGAGGAAAAGAGGCAGGGCACATGGAAAACAGGAGGCTGTTCCAAATATAAGATGTAAAGCCAAAGATTGGAGAAAATGATGGAGAAAGGGGTTGTGGAGGAGCAGAGGACAGAATGAAAGTAGAGATTGAAGAAGGGGCATATGAGAGAGAGAGAGAGAGAGAGAGAGAGAGAGAGAGAGAGAGAGAGAGAGAGAGAGAGAGAGAGAAAACCATTTAACTGAAGACCAAATAAAAATCTAAGTATCTGCCATTGCATCATGGACATTTAACTCTATTATTCATATAAAAGTTTGCTAGTGGGTTAAAATAGAAAGCTGGCTAAATGATGGTATGAGCCTCCCTGTTTCCTTCCATGCATCCCAAGAGAAACCCATTGGAAGAGAAATCTCCATGACCAGTATCACTTTTCTGTGTCTTGTCTATTTAAAGAAGAAAAGTCAAGTAACTCACTTTCTGAGCAGGAAACTCCTGCAGCAAAGCGGCCACCACCTCTGGGGCATGTCACCCGCGCACCATCATGCCGGCAGTGCGTCAGAGACATCTCTGTCCCTGAACACTTCACGCCACTCATGACTACGTCTTCGGCACTGACGTCTCCATGCCAGTACCAGGTTTCCTGGAGAGAGATGCAGAAATGGGTCATTTGGTCCCAGGGGTCAGTCATTACTGGACTGTAGGTGGATGTTCACCCTAAGAAGCACAGGTCATGCCAGGAGGACAGACCACACTGTTGTATTTTGATAATTAAGTTATATCCAAATCCTGTAACTCCCACTGGAGTGAGTGGCAAGCATGTACGAGGCAGACTATAGCATGGGAAACAGCATCAGGTTTCATTTTAAATGCATGCACATTTGCATTTGTATTTGGAATGAGCAAGAGTCCTCTTCATCTGCATTGAGAGGCGGTTCTTCCCCTCAAAGCAAATCAGTTAGTGAGCCCGTGAGCTAGGAAATATACCTCTCCCAAGTCCCCATATTGATCATTCTGGGGACTATTTACTTACTTCAGAAGTCAGGTATGCTAGTTATTAATGCTTTTGCATACCAGAGGGGAGGACCCAGGTTTGAATCCTGGGTCAAGATTTCCAAAAGGGACCAATGATTTTGGCTACTCAACTTGAATCACCTGAAAGGGGCCTGATTTTCAGCAGGTGGGTGCTCAGCACTGTCTAATAACCCAGCCTCCCTCCCCTCCCCGTTTAAGGGCTCAAAAGTTGGGCAGCCAAAATTACCAGTCACTTGTGAAAACCTTAGCCACAGCCTTCAAAGATTAAGGAGCCAATGCTGAACCTAGTGGTTTTGCATTCTTGGCTACTATGTGGGAAGACCCTGGTTCTGCACTAGCCTCAGTTGTGGACTACCTGGAATTTTTAGTTCTCCTGTAGCTGGGCTAAAGTTTGCACATCATGAGTTGTGCCATTCATCAGGTTTTCTGCACATTTAACTAGCCTGAAGCTACTTCCAGTTAATGAGCTGGGTGGGAGTTCCTTTTTCATACTGGTACCATGCTTCCCAGGGTGTCTGGCCCTGTAGCCCGCCACTGCTCTGCAGGAAGGCAGTAAGCAACAAAAATCCAAGTTACTGTACATGGAGTGAAAGGAGCATTTGTGTCTGTTTAGCAGGAAAAAAAAAAGGTTTATTTAAAAAAAGTTTTTCATTTCAAAACGAAGGAAATAGCAAAAAAGAAAAAATCTCACCTAACAATATTCACAGACATCTTGATGCCACATCTCTATCTGTAAATTTACTATCACATTGCTTCCTATATCAGGAGATCTCCTAAGGCTTTCCAGCCTAGTCAGAGATTGGGATCTTCGTTAACAGTACAACATGACATCATTTGACTTGCTGCTTGGATTTTGTACTGTCCTAAATCAATCAAACTCCATAGCAAATACAGTACCATGTACATTTGTACACAAATATGCAGTCAGCATTCCTGACATGGGTGTTTTACCACTTCATCGCTACCTATCTCCACTGTGCTACAATCCAAGCAATTTAGACAGAGCCCAACTGTAGCAGTCTATACAAAATAAGCCATCATTATTGCTGGTAATATTTTGGTAAATGTTGCATCCTGCCTTCTGTGGATCCCCAGAAGCCGTTGGGGTATCTGAGACAATCAGATGTCTTTCTTATGATATTACTAAGCATTTTGTATCTAAAAAAAAGCACTGTACAGACTTAACTAGTTAATATCTCCAAGGCTGTTGTGAAGATTAGCTGCACTGTATAGATAGGGAAACCGAGGCATGATTTAACAGAGATTAAATGACTTGCCAAAGGCCACACAATGATTGAGTTGCAGAGCAGAGAACAGAAGTCAAGGGATCTGATTCCCAGACCGCTGGTCTAAGGCAGGGGATCATGTCTTTCCCAGAGCTGGGAGTAGAGCCCAGGAGTCCCAACTTCAAGTCCTTTGTACTGGGCATGGATCATAGTTAAAAACACATTTCTCCTTGTATAGGACTGGGTTAAATTCTGCTTTGCTGTAATCCAACTGTACATTCACATCCCCACCCAGCCTAATCCATCCAGTTTATGAATTCCCCCTCTGTCTGTTTCAAGTCATATACACGGCCACGTTAGGATGGGTGCCCGGCAAATAAATCATGACTGCCTTGTAACATCTGTATATCAAGGAGGGACAGCAGGATGCTCCGGCATGAGACCAGAACGCTGTTGCATGACTAACACCACAGACAGAGATTTAAGAGCCCAGGCTGGCCTGGTTTGAGGCAGAGATGCTGTCAGCTGGAAAATGGGATTCAGACTCTGGAGGGGTGGGGAATGTGGAAAACCCAGAAGATAATAAACAAGAGGGACTGTTCAGAAGCAAAAGCATTCCTCTCAGAAACAAACTCATTAAATGCCTCTTTAATTTAGAGTCAAATCCTTAAATTCTCAACTCTCCGAGGCTGTAATATTGCTCAGTGGAGTAGTCTAAGGTGTAGATCATCATGCTGTGCTCAGGGGTTGTGAAGTACTGACTGCTGAGAACTAGATGAGGAGGAGGGGATCATCTCTAATGGTTAGTGCAGAAGTCCAGGGCCGAGATTGTCAAAAGAGTTCATGGGATTTAAAATTAATGGACCATGTGTTAAATGCCCTGAACAGCTCTGAAGATATCAGTTAGCCTATTCCCGGCTCTGCTTCTTTGTAACTACGGGCAAGCCACTTAGCCTTTCTCCACACAGCTTTCCTAAAACAGGTATTGCTATATATTTAACATCCTTGCAGTCTCAGAGCTGTTATGACACTTAATGGTTTAGGAGGCAGGATAATCTAATAGCTAAGTCCCTCATCTGGGTCTCAAAAGATCTAGGTTCAGTTTCTGGCTCTGCCACCAACTTTCTGTGTTATCTTGGGCAAGTCACAGGTTTTCTGTGCCTTAGGTTCACACCTCTAAAATGTAGGTAATGTTTCCTCTTCCCTGCTTTTATCTGACTTCCTTATTAAAATCGTAAAGCTCTTCAGGGCAGGGACTATTTCTTACTCAGGCTATCGTCAGGTGTCGGCAACCCAAAAGATAAGAAGGGCCATTTAAAAATATTCCTTCAATGGCTAAGTATTTTGAGAGCTGCAATGGGTGTAGCCTCTGGGTGGTGGGTAGGGGGAGCCGGGTCAGAGTGCCTGTTGCAGTGTCCCCCGTAGTGGGGGGTGGAGGGGAGAGAGGGAAAGGGCAGAGCCAGGGAGCCACATACAGCTCCAGAGCTGCAGGTTGCAGACCCCTAAACTATGTACAGCACCTAGCACAGCGAGCGGGCCCTAATCTTGCTAATGGAATACTGTTTGAGAAGTGCTTGGAAGGCTGCAGATGAAGAGTACAGTGGATTCATTGTGTTCACATAATTCTGCATTAATTATAAACATATACATCAGCCAAAAGCAATGCAAACCCCCATTAGCTCTCATCCAGCCAGTTTCCCTGGTGGACCAATGCAGGATTGTTCCCCACTGTGCCCTGCCGGGTGCAGGAGTTCCAAGACTATTCCCTTCCGGCTAAGAACCCCACATTAGTTGCCGCTGCAAGGGGTGATGTGAAAAAAAAATCCCCTTATTTTGGTCTATCTGAAAGTGGCTGGGAATGTGTTTCAGGCAGAGAATGAACTGTCTGTACCATTGCTCCTGTTGCAACACACCGTCTCATTAACCCGATTAGTGGTGCCCTATGCACACAGCTAAACCCCTGTTCTCCACAGTGTTTCTTTATGATGCATCATGGTCCTACATAAGGTCTTTTCTAGTCTAAATAGCAGCGGCCCCATCTCAAGGAAAATATCTTGTTTCAAGGCAGCCTATTAGTGCCAAGTCAATAGAGCCAGATGACCGGGAAGGATGGTGTTAGGTCAACGCAGTTGCCCTGGGCTCTTATGCTCTAGTTTGGCAGCTGCACAAGAAAAGAAATGAAAAGAAGCAAAGCAGTGGCTTGTGACAGTGGATTGCTAAACTCGCTATGAATTCAAAGCCCTCCGGGTGAGAAATCGGGGCAATTAGCCGAGTGCTAGGACATGAAGGGGTGATAGGGTGGGAACACCTCAACACTCAAGGCCTGCAGAGCCAGGAAGGGTGGGAAACTGTTGCTTGGAGGCCTTGTGGGCATGAAGGGAACCAGAAGCCCCCAGAGGCCATGGAGTTAGTGGCCTCTCCAGGTGTGCGCAGAAGCCAGGCCACTCACTCAAAGGAGTGTTGGTGTAATGGCCTTGCAATGGATGGGAGTAAGAGCTGGATGGCTCCAGGATGTGGTCTATGGAGCCTCTACGTATGTGAGCAAAGCCATCTGATTGATGCTCGGCGGCTCCTATGTGGAACTGAACAGCTCGCCAAGGAGCACTCCCATCACCTTACCCGCCACAGCTGCTGGCACTCTCAGCAGGGAGACCTTGGAAGGAGCAGGCCTTGGAGACTGAACTGCCACGTCACACACCTCCCGGATGGTTCTGCTGGCCCAGAATTGAGATACGCTGGTGGGGCAGCATGTGAGGGAAGTTTGCTCGCATGATGCCCGTGCTGTACGTGTTCTGTGGATAAACCCAGCACTAGGGCTGACGGTCACCTGTCTCCTCTCGGCGCAGAGTGCAGACCACCACAGAGTGGAGACATACCTGGAAGGCGTGACTGGCAAAGCCCAGGCCTAGCTGGCGACAAACCACCATGGCTTCCACCGTGCTCCAGTTCTGGCTGCAGACGGTCCCCCACTTCAGAGTGCTGTTGTGCTGCATGAGGATTTCTACCCGGCCCTCATAGGGGTTGCGGCCACCACTCAGACGCAGCTGCAGATTGTAAGATCAAAGAGAAATCTATTCAGCATTCTGAAATATCTTCCGCAATTTCCCAGCTGACCTAGTTCCACACAGGAACAGATACAGGGCTTGCAGAAGTGGGAAGCAGAACATGTTCACCACTCACATCTAAGTACGTTACTTATAAAAGGCTGAGCCAGCTGATGGCAGACGGGGCAGTTTGTGCTGAAGCCACAGCAGCTGGTATGGAAAAGTTCAGCTCCTTCCAGTCTAACTGTGGTCTTGTAGTTAAGGCACTGAACTAGGATACGCAGGACATCTGGGCCAGTTCCTGGTTTTGCCACCAACCTGTGTGTGACCGTAGGCAAGTCAATTCAATTCTACATCTGTAAAGCGGGGATAATCACCAACTCTTTCCTCTGCCGTAGGTACATAGGCATTACCTGTCTTGATCAGACCCTGGGGATGACTAGTCCAGTAACCTGTCTCCAACAAGGACTGCTACCAGCTGAGACAGGTGAAAGACCCTAGGCAACAGTCTGTTTTAGGGTGATAAGCCCCCCCAGAATGTTTTGTCTTAGGTCATCTTAGGCACTGAAACAGAAAGTTTTTATCCCTTTCAAACTCCTGTTAACAGTCAACATTGTGTGGTTTTATTAGATTGTAAGAGTCTTAGGGCAGGACCCGTCTTTCATTATGTGTTTGTACAGCACGTAGCACAAATGGGCCTAAATTTGGGTTGGGATCTTTAGGTACCGCTGTAAGGCAAGTGCTAAATGTCTCATCATGCTAAGGAGGGGCCAACACAAAGTCCAGGAGAAGCTGGAATTAGTATTCATTAAGGACTGAGCAGACAGGTCACAAAATAATAAAGAAAGAAAATAGGCCCTTGCATTTTTATGGCATGTTTCATGCCTAGATCTCAAAGCCCTTTCCTAAAATGATAGAAGGTAGCCTCATAATCTCCTATTTAGAGATGAAGAAACTGAAACATGGAGAATGGAAACAAAATTGCCCAAAGTCACCTTGCAGGTCAGATGCACCACTGAGAACGCAACCCAGAACGCCAGATCCCCTCCCTGCCTTCTAAACCCTAGCGGGCCCTCTGCCTTATCACTGTGAAACCATTAATAAACTCAGCTTTGCAAATCTTAGCATGTTTTTCAATGACCTTATTATTTCTGTTTCCCTTTCCACTTGTTCTCTTGTCAATTTAGATAGTAAGCTCCTCAGGGCAGAAACAGTTTCTTCTTCTGTGATTGTTTAGTGGTTAGCAGAATATAATAGGCCCTGCAAATAATACAAATAATAAATAAAGAGTCTGCCCAAAAATCTACACACTACATCTGTGTTGATAAGGTCTTCAAGATAAGGCTTGAGTCTGGCATAGACTTTTTGCTGACTCTTTGCACATAGATGAATTTCACTCTCAGTGATTACTCAGTGGCATTAAGCATGAGACTTTAATATAATCAAGGAGCAGTCTAGCAGAAATTAGAAAGGACAGCATTTAGGGAATTATTTTGATGCTGCTCAAAACATATTTTGTTCTCTGGCCTAATACAATACAGATGTTAAAATTCATGGAGCAAGAAGAGAAACCAAATGATTCTGATACAAGGCTCATGAGTTCTCTGTTCTTGTTGGCCAAAGGGATCCTGAGTCAGTGTTTGAAGGTGAATTGAAGGGCTATGGCAAAACACCAATGGTTAGGTGCTTAAATATCTTTAAAAATCTGGCCCTAAATCATTATTGAAAATAGGTACTTTTAAAAGGGTTACCCCCATATCCACTTCACCATACAGGATTACACCCAAGTGTGCAGTTCATGGTGTTTCGTCTGGTCTAGTTTATGTCTCAACTGATGGGACTTCCACTACATACTTTGGGTGACTATTCCCACAATCACTTTGAGGTCATAATAGGTACTCAGATATTATGGTGAGCAAGGCCATATAAGCACCTATAGAGAGAAAGGTACTAAACACATTGTGCTCCTGTTAAATCCATATGATTTGGCTTCTCACCTGATTCTGGAAACCCATGGCTGGAACATTGCACCTTACAGCAGCATCTTCTTCATGGTTACAGGTCAATGACTCAGTGCTGAACTTGCAGTCTGTGATTGATTTCTCGAAACCTGTACAGTCTACTTCATTTAGGTGAATGGGACCCATTCCTTTAAGAGAAAGAAAGGCAGAGTGGTCATTTCTCCATCCAGGCCCGTAAAGTGAGGGAAGCTGAAACCAGTAAAAAAAGTTGATATAATGACAAATGATGAAAACTGGAATCCAGCATCCCCAAAGGACTTCAGATGATTTCTGCTAAGGTCATCTGGCTCCTTGTTTTTACCATTAAGAAATGATTTCCAGGAGTCCAAGATTTTCAGATGTGCCAGAAATAAAGGAAGAGCCAAGATTCCATTGCTCTGTAATTTACAAACTTCAGCTAGAGAAGTTTTAAAAATATGACACAGTTTTTTGGCTCGTTTTATCTGATAATTTGTAGTTGATCAAGCGCTGACATTTTAAATGGAGACATATATACATGTGCCTGGATAACAAAATAAAGTATGTAGAGCTTTATAAGAAAAACCAAGCTAAACAAGTAATCTCAAATACAAGTGCGCAGTGAAAGATTCCAGGAGCACTGATGTTAACAAGGGTTGCAGAGAACATTAGAATACCCACAGGTCATCAATGGCTTGATCCAATGACACTTAAGGTAGTGTGGTTCCTAGCATGACAAATGATCGTAGAGCTGTATCTTGCACCAAGTGATGCCCCCATCATTATCCAGCAGGAGATAGCAGAAAAGTATGAATATGTGGTACTAGTGGTTACATTTGAGTTACTTTCATTTCCAGGACCTGGGTTCGATAGCTGGTCTGGGATAGACACTTGCCCCCGCTCTTGGTGGATGGTATCAGATAATCCATTAGGTCTTTTCTGTCTCCTGGGAATTGCCATACTGGATCAGACTTGAGTTCCATCATTACAAGAAGTTCCAAAGGGGTAGCCGTGTTAGTCTGGGTCAGCAAAACAAATGAAGAGTCCTGGGGCACTTTTAAAGACTAACAAATTTGCTAGTCTTTAAAAGTGCCCCAGGACTCCTCATTTGTTTTATCATTACAACAGGTGATTTGACCTCATCTTCCTCTATATGATATTCCCCAGTGTTTGAAAGTTAACAAATGACTCTGATTTGCTGTTACAGCCTGACCTGATCCTATAACTTACACTTCCCTGCATTTATTTTCCTCCCATTCTTTAAGCTCTCCATCTTCAAAGCATCTGATGAAGGGGGATTTTCTCCCACAAAAGCTGAAGTGATAAATAGATGTGTTAGTCTTTAAAAGTGCCACAGGACTCCTTGTTTGTTTTGCTGAACTAGACTAACATGGCTGCCCCTTTGGAAAATATTCTGTCCCGTGTCCTCTGAGACAGTGACTGCCAATAGGAGTAGGAACCCTGGAGCAGCAAATGAGACCTAATACGTGGGGCAGATCATCCCACATCTTGGTCTCAGACAGTCAGATATCTCATAGACAATCACAGGAATTTGAGAAGTGTGTGAAAAGACAAACACTTCTGAACCTTGTGGAGTCTCTCTCTCTCAGCTCAGCAGAAGCTAAACAGCTGGTAGGTGGCATGTTCTCCAGATGAATGGTTTAAATGCTGCTCACAGACAGCTATGCACATCTAACCTGCAGGTGTTCCAGCTGATATTTTCTGGCTAGCAGTCAGCTTTAGTTGAAAGGTGCTGAGGGGGGAAGGCATTACTCACAAGTTTCTATGAAAGAAAGGAGTCCACCTACTACTACTAAACAAATTAATCTCCTCCACATACGCGGTCAACCCTTTTCCTTTGAGCCAGAAGTTAAGAGGAGCAGATGCCCGAACTGGCAAGCATTTTCAGAGTCATCACTTATATATATAGCACTAAGCAATAGGCATTAGACTGGTCCGTTTGTAGCCATAACCATGCAAAAGCGAAAGACGTACTGTAAACAAGTAATGGTAAGTGAGCAAATCAGGAGAACAGCAATACTTGTACTACCATTATTGAGCACAACAGTTGATTTCTTATTCTCCATTGCTATTTTTATCACAGTAGCGTCTGGGAGGCCCTAACTCAAATCATGGCCCTATTAAACTCCACATATAACCAGTAGAGATAGTCCCTGACCAGAAGAGCTTGTAATTTTTAATGAGCAGACAAATAAAATATCATCCTCATATTACAGAAGGAGAATTAATATTCTCATCCTCATGTTACAAATGGAGACTTGAGAAACAGAGTGAGAACATCTAAGTAGTCTATAGTTCTCAGCTTCCTGAGCCATAGTCCAATGCCTTAACCACAAGGCTATCCTGGGGCTACCTACCAAATGGGCATTTCTCATTAAAGGATAGCTTTCCCATCTGCACTGCTGTTCCTTTTAACCTGACCCTCAAAGGAAAGGGCTGACTAAGGAATGCAGAGGTGGATAAACTATTTTAACAACAGTGGGTGGGGATTTTCTCCTTTCATCACCATCACCATCACCCTTCTACTAAATCTAACTACTAGCAGCCAGAAAGCAGAGGCAGGAACACTTTGGTTCAGATGTGGAAAAATCTCTTGTCTGCTGTGGTTCAACAATACATCTGGAGAACTCATCAGCTGTTCAAACTGCTGCTGAGTCATGAGAGAGACCAGACAAGGGGTTCAGTAGCAGAATTCAGAATCATTTTTCTATTCACTGCTCCCCTCTTCTACTAGGAGCAATCATAGGGATGAGAGAAGGAAAGGACCAATTAAATCACCTGACATCCAACAGTTCTCTTCCCAGATATGTGTAGCTCTGTATTTTGCTGTCTCAAGAGGGCATAGGATTGTTTTTTGTTTTTAAACAAAGGACAATAATGGAGGCAAAGGGGGGAAATGTTTATGCCAGTTTTTAATACTTTATCATATTAAAATCTTTCTTGTAATCTAGATCTTCAGAAGGTGAAATTGAAACAAGTGTTGTGCCTTCTGTCAAATAGATCAAGAGGCAGATACAGTTTGATGTTGCCAACATTGTAGTCTGTGGACAGTTTCAGATTGGATGGGTTTAATGCAAATATTGCATACAGCTCTCAGTACAATCCCCCCGTTTGACTGAGTTTTACCAGCCACGCATTGCTACCCACTCAGCCCAACTCCCATGTCCCTATGGCCTTTGGCTAACAGTGTAACTGGGTGCATTAGGTCAAACAGAAAAATCCTTTTTCAGTGCACGTTGCTATGCCTGTGGGTGGGACTCTGGAATTAACATGTGTACCGAGTGGAACATTCTGAAAACAGAGCTCTCCAGTAAGGTCCTAATTATAACGGAAATTGCAAACCTTCCCTCCTTTCCTTGTAGTATTTTTATTGGAATGAAACGTTTCATATACATCAGATTATATAAAGGACAACATTTGTGAGTGCTGTACTTCAGAACCCCTTCCCAAAAGGAGAGCAGTGTACTTAGCATGTGGTCCAGGGAAGGCAACGTTTTATCAACCAGACCGTGTAAAGCACAGACCAATCCTGGGGAACAATCCTTTGCTAGCAAGATGATGGATGGAATGAATAAGCAGAGAGATGGGCTGGATAATCCACAAGGGCATTTCTATCCCAAGCTCCTAAAAGTATACAATCCTTTAGTCCTAGGATCTCACTCAAGCCAATAGCCTTACAAAAGCCAATGGCAGGCTTTACAAATTAAAAAAAGAGACCAACAGTGGAAGCCGAAGAGACCACATCTCTTCCTGTTTTGGTTTATCTCTCTTAGTCAAATCCTTCTTGTGCTCTGCACCTGGAGAAGGTGACCCTGACACAAGAATTCGGCCGTGTCAGACATATCAAGTAACATGGATGGTTTAGATCTTGCTGGCTCAGAGTTAGAAGGGTTTGATAGGCATGTTGTTAAGGCACTGGACTGGGACTCAGGAGATCCAGTTTCTAGTCTCACCTCTTCAGCAGACTCCCTGTGTAACTGGAAGAGTCATTTAATGCACCACTCAACTTCCATCAGTGAAAGTCACCCTTCCTTTGGCTTGTTTAGTCAGGTTGAGACTTCACAGAGTTTAAGGTCACAAGGGACCATCAGATTGTCATGTCTGACCTCCCATATATCCCAAGGCACCTGCAACAACCAGCCACCTCCACCCCTCAACAAAACCCAGCACCTAAAACTAGACCCAAATATTACCACCCATATGAGACTAGACCAGTATGTACTTAGCTGCCTACTGCCTCCTGAGCACCTGCCTAATGGCTATGGTTGCCTCTGTGGCTCTCCTGTCTCTATCACCCCTTCATCCATGTCCCTTTAAGAGCTCAGTCTCCAGTGACATTCTACAATCCATCCTTTAATTCACTCTTCACCAGTCCTCCTCAGGCTGCCAATAGTTTGTGTAAAAAAAAAACCCCAAACACCAGAACCCAGTTTTTTTACTATTTTAGCATATTAAAATCTTTCTTGTAACCTAGATCTTCAGAAGGTGAAACTGACACAAGCGTTGTGCCTTCTGTCAAATAGATCAAGAGGCAGATACAGTTTGATGTTGCCAACAACGAGCCATCCAACATTGCAGTAGTCCAAAACAAAAGGTTTTCAGCTCATCCTCCCTTCTCTCACCCCCAGTCACAGGCTTTACCTAGTTAGGGTGCCACAGGAGCCTAGCTAGCTCTCATAGTTGCTTCTCCCACCAGTACTTTGGGGCAGAGACTGTCCCTGTGCATAAATTGCTAAACACATTCAGGACCTCAATCTGAACAGGGATTTCAACCGGCTACCATCACCCAAATATATAGCATTTGCATTTATATGTGGCCAGTCCATGTTACACTGTGTATTTCATGGGCGTAAACACCTAGCACAGAAGTAGTGTGCCCAGAAATTATGTTAAAACACATTTTAACAAATGCAAACAGCAATATGCTATTATGATAGGTGCAGCATAAATACTTTGGTTAGCTACAGAAAGACCCTGTAATTCAAGGGTACATCTACATCGCAGAGAGGTGTTGCTGAACCTGAGCAAGCTAATTAGCTGAAATAACAGTAGCAGAGAAGCAATTGCAGCATGGGCTTGTCACCCAGGTAAGGACCCAGGGTTGGATAACTCAGGCTGCTTCACAGCTGTTCTTACTCAAATTAGCTAGATACAAGCTAGCTCAGGTGTGTTTACCAGGGCTGGCATCACACCTCTGTGTGGCATATAGGATTAGGTGCTATCACCTGTTACATAACGTAAAATGCAGTCAAAATCAATCTGTTACCCTACTGCAATAAGCAGAGATGAATTTCTGGAGCAGAGACTTGCAAAGATTTATTCTAGAGAGAAATTTTGGCCAAGATAAATTGAGCCTGGGGACTTGATGTGCTCAGTATTTAAAGTAAAAGGAAAGAATTTAACTGGGAATGAACAGCCACTGCTAAAAGCTGCCAGTTTCTGGGTATGTAATATGACAGAGTAGGATATTCTTCCTGATCCTGCTGCAGAAACATTTTATGCATGGAGATAATGCTTCCTTATACCCATAGTTAAATACACATTGGCAGCACTCTATGTCCTACTACCAGGCTCCTTGGTAATTTGTTCAGTAAGGTCATATTTAAAGCTTTTTGCATTCTGGATATTCTGGATAGCTCTCAGACATGTAATTAATTTTCCCTTCCATTCACCAAACCACACATCTGGAGGAGTTTAACTTATTCCTTTGATTTGACAGTGTGGCTTTTGTTCGCTGGTAGATTTGTTTAGATCTGATGCTAGCCATACGAGAGCAAGGGATAGGGAGTACAAAGGCAGGCCTAGAAGATAGCTCTCTGCATTCTGAGTCAACTAAAGCCTGGGATCTCCTCCCCCGATGTCGGAAGTCCTAACCCAGATATGGTTCCAGACTGTAGAGATAACCCCAGACTGTACAGATAGTTACAACTGGTTGACCTAAGATTACAGATCTGAGTATTACAGTATTTGAACTCTAGATCCAGACTCACATTTTGCAGCTTGAGTCAATCTCTAATAGTAAGTGGCATCCAGAGTAGCATTATCCTAGCGAGTTTCTAAGATACATTTTTCATTCTTTAATTCTTAAGAACCAGAGTAAGAAATAGCCTGTCCAAGGGAAAGGGTAAATTCATCCTCACTAGAAGTCTTTAAATGAAGAATGGGTCTCTTTTTAAATGATGTGCTCTATCTAGAACAACCGAAAGTTATTCGACTCAATAGTCTCACTTAAATAGCAGGAAAGAATAATTTCCCTCCAGAACAGGAAGCCAGAGAGAGACACCCTCGGTCCTGTGTGATGCAGGTCAGACTAGTTGATCATATGGTTCCTTCTGGCCTTTAAATCTGTGAAAAGAGTCATGACCATATAGATCAATTTGGCTTATTTCTCACACAACCTGATATTAAGGTACATCACCACTGACTCTCCCACATGCAAGCCTTATCAAATTTCCATTGCCCATATCTTTTTAAAGTTAGTAGTAAACTGATAAGGAAAGGAGATATACGAGACAAGAAAAGAATGCATCCAGGTTTGAACACAGCTGTGGCTACTGCTCTTTCAAAAGATATGTGGATAGGGTTTTAGAGAACTAACTTGTGCTGGTTATTGTGGACTTCATGTTTGTGCGGATCTCTAAATATTTATGAACTTAGGAAGCCAACAAAAGGGCTGTCTCCAGTCATTTTGTTCCGTATACTTGGCCAAACCCAAAGACGCTCTGAAGGGTGCTGCCTGACATTTCTGAAATATACTTTTTTTTGGAGGGCAGGGAATGGGAGGGAGAGAGGGTCAAAATATCAGCTACCATCAAAATAAAACGGGGAAAAAATGATGTGGAAAAAGTTGCAATTCCGCTCCCCAATTCAACCAACTCTGCTGCTGAAGACCTGAAACTAGAGGTGATAGAAAAGTTTATAATGGAATAGTTTTCCAGCAAAAAGTCAGTTTTTCTCAAAAGTCAGTTCATTAAGGGAAGGTACTGATTTTGATTTTTCTCATTTTATTTCAGTAAGAATATTTCCTTTTGACTTTTATATTAGAGTAAAATTTTAAATATGTTATAATACATGTAAGAGATATAAATACTCTATTAAATATTACTTTGATATTCTATTTAGCTATATTACATAAATAGGTATATTTCAAACTTTTAATGTAATATAAAAGTCAAAATGAAATGTTTCTACCTTATCAAAAAAATTATTTGATGGTTCCAAATAATTTTTTTTGCTGATTTTTCATTGTGTGAAATTTCAGCTTTTTGTTCTGATTCAGAATGAATTTTTTTTTTTTTAAATTGTCTCATGCAGAATGAAAATTCTGGTTTCTGGCCATTCTATCTGCAGCTTGCTGATTTCCAATGACCACTGTGCTGGTCGGGGTTGTGGGTCTCGAGATCTGGTCCATGACATCATTGAAAAAGACTGAGCTGAATTTCTCTCTTGTGTTCATCTAATTTTGCCTGCGTCAGCTGATGGTCCATTACAGTCTCATCATTCTTACCTTGCCCAAGCCTTGCTCCTGTGATAGCCTCCTGGGCGCTCCCAAAGCCCAGCTCTCGGCAGACCACACTGGCTGAAATCAGATTCCACTGATCATCACAAACAGTTCCCCATTCCCCATTCTTCAGCACTTCCACCCTGCCTTCTCCAATCTTGGCTCCGCCTTTTAGCCTGACCAATGGCTGCTGGAATACAAACATTCAAGTGCAACATCATTATTTATTAATGAAACTGACACAGGTACCATTTACTGACCATTCAAACTTCTGGCTTTATTAAAGCCATGCTGTTTGCCTCCTGGGCCCAAAATTTCAGCAGTGACCAATGTGAGACCCTTAACGGAACTTGATTTTCATACAAATATACACAGAAGCTGAGGCACACACACTCACGAGTCACTTCTGAAAATACACAGCACTGGCCTAATGAGCATCTTGATAACAGAACTGCTGTTAACAGGACCCCTCTCTGGAATATCATTAGAGTTCATACCAAAAAAAAAAAAAAATTCCCATTACAGACAGGTAGCCTATGGCAGACAGCTATCCATAATTGCCAGCCTTATGGAGATCTTATGTGGTTACATTTAAGGGAGACTGTGGAAGAAGGGGGGAGAAGTCCCCTTAAATGTATGTTTTCATGCCTCAGTAAAAGTTTGCTTCAAAGTGTCTATTCCCCTAGCCAGAATGCTGGTCTCCCTCATCAGCGTGTCTATGAGCACGTTGCCCAGAAATAGGGCTGCCAATTTTGGTTGGATGTATTCCTGGAGTTTTTAATCGTGACATTCTTTAATTAGAAATCAATCTTTAGTTGCTGGAGTCTCCAGGACAATCCTGGAAGGTTGGCAATCGAAAAGATGGCAAACAGTGTCAGCTAGACAGTGAATAGGCCTCCCTATGGAATCTTGTCCAGGCTGCCAGGATTCCTGTGGCAGAGGATGCATCAGGCATGAGCCATCCTGTGCCAGTCAAGGCAGGATTTGGCCTGTATGCTGCAGACAGACACAAAGAGAGTCAGAGTGAACTGAAAAACACATTCCTCAAATATACTCAGTATTAAGAAACAAAAGGGCTTAAATCCTCAGCTGGTATAAACAGGCACTGCTTCACTTAAGTCAATGGAGCTTCAGCAATTTACACCAGCTGTGGATTTGATCCAGTGATCCTATTTGGATAAGAATATTGGGCCCTGAATCCCAGCATGAACATCAGCTTTCATAAACACTATAGAAAATGTGTTCAACCAATTACCATTATATCATCCAAGTACAAACTGTTCATGGGAAATAAGGCTGAGGAAATTCTCCCTTCCAAAAGACTACAGATTAAGTAACTACCGGTATTAATAATAGAATAAACACACCATTTTACAAGTTGCATAGTAGCATGCTGCCCCAGAACACTGATCCCAGCTGATTAGATCTTGAAACAATGTTGAGTCTATCCTTCAAGTCTTAATAGTCCCAATTCTGCCCCTCCAAAGTTCAATGTGAGTTTTGCCCTAGGATCTCAACCTAAATGAATTGATTTTTAATTTTAATCACACACAAGAATGCTGAAGGTGTCTTTTGAGATAGTTGTATAGTTGTAGGTTTACTCGCTGCATATTGTTTTTATTACATTATTTATTATTAATTATTATTATTATTATTATTATTATTTACTTGCTGCATATTATTTGGTCACTAGAGGTTGTTCCAGTCAGGGTAGGATCCCTGAAAAACGGATGAGACAAAGCTGGAGCTCAAGCTAAGTAGAAGCCTGTTAGTCTGTAGATGTAATTGTTTCTTTAACAAATGCCTCCTGTTTAAAACAGACTACGATTAACACAAGGAATCTCATGTTCAGAAAAAGATTATAAAACTCTTCCTATATTATCTCACAGGGATGTTGTGAGGCTCCATTAATTAGGTCTCCAAAGTCCTTTGAGGTTCCCCAGTTGAAGAACTGTATTTTAAAGGATATTATAATATAGAAACACACTAGTTCACCTGCCTCACACTTGGAGAAGGAAAAAAATATCAATTCCTCAAGAGTGGATTTGCTTCAAATCCCTGCAATCTCATGGAGACAGACCATCTGTTCCATACAATAGTTGAAGCGCATTCCACCACTGTCTGGTGAGAGTCTCAGTTCCTAATTATGTTTACTGTGGTTTAAGGGTACATAAATATTTAACTCAACAGAAGATAACACCCAATATAATTATAGCATGCAGGGCAAAAGACATTTCTGTAGTCCTGAAACAGGGGAAAATAAAAGCTGCCTGAAACAGCATGTTAGTGAAATACCTTTGGCTTTCAAACTGTAACTGCAAGACAGCATATAGACATGACATCATAGCCATGATTACACAGAACTTACATTACAGAAGAATTACCATATACAGTTAAATAACAAGGAAAGACAGAACAAGGGTCTTGTGGTCGAGGCACTGGACTGAGAATCAAGAGATCTGGGTATTATTCCTGGCTCTACCACAGACTCTCTGTGTGATCTTGGGTAAATCACTTCAGTCTTGTGCCTCAGTTTCTCCCATCTCCAAAATGAGAACCAATAATAATTCCCTATCTCACGGGTGAGTTCTGAGAATAACAATGTTTAAGGTGCACAGATACTACGGCAATAGCACTATTTTCACAATTCTGATGACATTCTGCATTGAAGTTTAAATGAAAACCGAACTGGGTGTCTGTGATACATTAAAGATCGTGAGGTATCCAGATACTAGGGTAACAAGGGCGACAGAAAATACCTTTGTTTTTGACCTACTGTAGATCTAGTAGTTTTATTTTTAGAAATGAAAATGGACATTTGTCATCAGAATTTCAAATTTGGATAAAAAAAGATGACATTTTCATGAAAAGGACACCCATTTTTCAATCCACCCTAGTAGCGACACATGGCGGAGGCTGTCTGAAATCAGGAGACTGGGCGCCTGATAAGGAGTCTCTTATGGCAGGGTTGCTGGTTCAAATCCAGATTAGGATAGATTTTAATTTTAGTTTTCAACTCCACATTAGTCACTGGGATGTTTAAAACCTTTTCCAGTTCTGCCCATTACCTTCCAAGTAGAGAGATAAGCAGTTGCAACTGGAGGTTGCACTACTGCTTAGGAAAACTTGCTATAAATAAGTCAACAACATGTGATCTGAGTGAGGCTGGAGACTAAAGAAGACAGTCTTCCAAGCTGGGGTCCTCTGACGGACATCCAAAGCCTACATGAATGCTGAAAGTATTAATTGGCGAGTTAAATGGTTTAGGAAAGTGGGAATGGTTTATAGAGCCTTTAACCTCTGAGGCTCAGTTCCTGTAAACATTTGACCATAGACATGAACAACTTCAGGCATATGAGTAGTCAATGGGATTGCTCTTATTATTTATTAGAAGGCTTAGCAGCCCAACCAAGACCAAGGCCCCATTGGCAAGCCATGTACAGACACATAGTAAGAGACAATCCCTTCTTTCAAGGCCTAAACAAACAAAATGGATGCAGGGTGGGAGGGGAACTGAAGTACAAAGAGGGGAAGTTTCTTGCCAAAGGTTATACAGCAAGTCAGTGGCAGAGTTGGGAATTGAATCCATGTCTTTCAATACCCATTCTAGCAGTCTATTGACTAGTCCATACTGCTTTATATGTCCAAGGGTACTTATGTAAAAAAACCCAGACTTGGGTCGCTAGCTTTAAAGTAGCACATACTAGTAGTGACCAAATATTCTTCCCACCTCATGACAGTTTGGTGACCTTTGTGGAGCAAGTTCATCTCTGTCCTGGTGTTCAGAACACAAGGTTCACCACTGTATTTACTGTGCTGCTCATGGGCTTCTCTGCTAAGGTGGCTAAAGAGTGACTGGAGCTCAGTCCCCACTCTCCTAGCTCAGCGTGAGACATGTCGGCGGGGCAGCATGGGGGAAGCCTGCCCTGCTGCTACCTCTGCTGAGTCTGTCTTGGGGGGTAAAATGCAAATCTTCATTCTCCAAGGGAGGTGTCAATTTGGCATATTTCCTCAGCACTAAATCCCCTTCAAATTCAACCAAGCTCTTGTGCTAGGATCTTCTGTCACTCAGTGGTATTTGTCAGTAGGAGACACAGAACAGCCAAGACATCCAATTGTCTGTATTTAATAGATGCAGTAAAAGACAAACAGGCAGAGTTCAAACAACTGTGTACCAGCATGCCCGGTGGCTGGCTTGAGCAGAACACCTCAAAACAAAGAGGTCATGTATGTATTTTCTTCCTACTTGCATATTGCCTTGCCGGCTTCAGCGGCACATGAATCCCACCTCATCTTGAGCCCAGCATCCTGAATAAGAACAGCAGGGAGGCTTGAGGGTGGAAGCCCATAGATGGGCGGGGATATAAAAAGAGTTCTGCTGGTGTCAGGAAGGGAGCAGGGGAAGGGAATTGGAAATGACAAGGTAAGCATCTATGAGAGGCAGGTGGTTTTGTTTTTCGGACTTAGGGGATTTGAGTTCTTTACCTGCATCTGCTGTGGATGCCATTGGGCAAATGGCGTAGGGTACATTTACCCTGCAGGGTGTCACTGCAGCTCGTGTTGGCATAATGAACTAGCACTAACCTAGCTAGCTCAGGTGCTGGAGCAATGAGCAAGCAGCAGCATAGGCTGCACCGTGAGCTCGTCTTTCAAATGGTGACCCAAGATTCTAGGTGGGCACGTATAGCCTGCACTGCCATAACCTCACTGTTCTGATTGAGCTAAATTACAGTGAGCTTGTCTATACCGACACAAGCTGCAGTCACACAACAGTACTGCAGTGTAGACATATCCTCAGTTCCCATTCTTCTCCCACCTTTTGTGTGCCTTGTCTGGCTTTGATCCTGCAACTATCTCTAGGCAGACGTATGTGGATATAGTATGTACAGCGCCTAGCACAATGCTGTCCTGATATCGGGAGAGGCCTTGAAGCACTATTGTAACACAAAATGATAAATAATGAATAATTAGAAATGGTTAAAAAACTCCAAGAAATAAATTACATTTCCCCCACAAAATAATTTTTTTTCCTGGCCGAAATTACATAGTAATTGAAAAAAACATTCCAAACAGTGTGATGTTTGCTTGAAAAACAAGGAACAAGTTGTCAAAATTCCCACCTTCTTGGTTTGGTTTTAATTTTTGACTCAAATTTGAAATTGATGATTTTTTCATGGAGATTAAAGAAAATCAAACTAATTTCATCCATCTCTAATACCACCGCCAGCTATCCTGAATGAATGCAGCGTAATTTACCATTAGTCACACAGAGCAAAAATGTCCTTATATGATATGCTTTCACTTTACTCACTGTGACTAGCTCCACTGAAATGGACGGATGTATCTATAGACGGGGGGGGGGGGGGGGATTTTTGCAGGATTGGGGCCCATGTCTGATAGTTGATCATATACAGTTAAACGCACGCACGCGCGCGCGCACACACACACACAAATCAAAGCTCTGCACAGTGGGATGGCTAGAGTTGTCTCCTTACCTCTTGCCTGAAAGCTTTTCGGAAGCCACTGTTGCCGCTGGGAGCAAAGGCACGCCCAGGGATGCAGCTCACCACAGCAGGCATCCCGTTTTCACAGGTGGCATTCTTTTCAGCATCCACGCGGAGATGGTTGCCCAATTTGCAGCTCGAGATGTGAGCCTCGTTGCCGGTGCAGGCCATGGAGTAAGCCCAGTATGTCTGCTTCCTCTTGCTGGCAAACATCCTAAAAGAAAAAGGAAACCAAAGGAAATCAGACAGCTAAAGAAATCATTCAAAAATCACTCAAAGGAAATAATTGTCTGTACAGCCAGCCTGTGGAACTCCTTGCCTCAAAAGTTGCTGACACAAATGTTGTGACTGGAATTCTAAAAGAACCCTGGCTTAATTGAAGACTACAGCTAAATTTCTAACCAACAAATTAGTGCAGAAATGTTGCTCTCTTTTTCACATCACCTTCACTTTCTGAAGCCAGAAAGAAAAGCTGAGAGCAGGTCCTATCTACTCTCATAAATTGTACTGGTTTAACTACATGTAAAAAGAATTCATTTAATCAAGTTGAGGCTGAGTGGCCACATTGTGTTCAGGCAGATCCATTTGCTTGTGTAACGACCCTTGGTTTGGTTTGTCACCTAAGACTGATCTCAAGACTCTAGATCTGAAGTTCAGACCTCTGCCACTTGAGACAAAGGACTGAGTCTGGTAGCTGGAAGCAGTAGCAGGAATCTATTCTCTCTGGCTCAGTCACTCATGGGGACACAAACACACTTCTGCAATTCTTGTACACATGCTGCACATGAATAAATTGATGCTTTGCACAAAATGCAGGGTCTTATGGGGTGTTTTTTCTTTTTGTGTGTGTGCACATTTGCAAACTGGTGCTGTGCAAATAGTGCTAGCGCATAGTTGCAGGCCCTGTGAAAATTTGGCCCTTACCATAGCTGTTTTCTCAGCAGATAAGCTGAGGGAATTGGCAAACCGGAAAAAGCAAGGGCTCTCTTTTCAGAGCAGTAGGGTTAACAACCTCGAGACTGAGGACAACTTCTGAGAGGAGAACAATTCCCCTCATGACATGTTTACAGCAGAGGAGATTGGCAAGAAGTTCCACATCTTGCTCCCAAACTGGAACACTCAGGGGGAACGGCTCCAGTGACTGGGGAGTGGAGGAGAGATAAGAACATGAAAAAACACAATTCAACTTCCTCCCATCCCAAACACAAGGTATCCTTATGACTGCATGTAAGCTAAAATGGTTAAAATAAATAATAAATAACAATAATAAATAAAAACAAAAGCATCTATCACCAGCAGAGGGGACATTCTGCAAATTTGGGGACTGGTCTACACGGCTGGCAAAATTCTGCAGCAGTCGACAGAAGTTACACAAGTTACACAGAGCAACTTGCATATCTCCTGTTGACTTCTCCCCTTTACCGTGGCATCTTCGCTGCGCCACCTGGAAACGTGTTCCTGCATCAACACAGCACTACGCCACTTGAGGGGGCGATATTATTAAGTTGATTTCTGGATCAAATGAGCATGTCTGAACTGACCCCTCACAGTTGATCTGAAAAAAAATCAACCTGACAGTGGCAGCTTTGCGGCCCTCAGTGTAGGCATGGCTTACATTAAATCAAAATCCAAAGGAGCAGAAATACTACTGTAATCCTGAAGTGTCTTTACAAGACCCCACATATGATATTATTCTGGATTTAGTAGTAAATGAGCGACAGTGATCCGATAGCTAGCTAGGATAGGGTATTAAGTTGGATAAAGTGCTAAGAAATGAAGCTAAGGCTTAATTGTAAAGGAAAATCAAAATGGGGTGAAGGTTTCTGAACAATGTTGGGAGCTGGTAGAAAGATGCAGTCATTTTCTGTTAGCTAGGTTGCTGGTTTTAACCTAGCCTGGATTGGAAGCAACTGAAAGTTATTCCCATTTGAGGAACATTCCGAGGGGGGCATGTGAAATAAATTGGAGGAGCTCAGTCCGTTTCCCAGGGGGCAGCTGTCCAAAATGACAGAATCCATCATTCAGTAACTGGTTCTAATTGCCTGTCCTTGCGTCAGTCTCAGCAGAGTTGCCTAGGCTGGAACGTCTCACATGGATACTGAGATACAATCATCCTAGAGCGGGATCTCTCCTGTGTAGGTACTTTATCTTGGAGCAGTGCAGGGGAAACTTATCTGTATTGCAAATAAAAGCCCCCAGGGCTGTCAAACCAATAAAATAAAATAAAAATAAATCCCCCATTATATTTACACCCCAAATCAACAGAATTAATTTAAGAGTAAAATGGATAGACAGGAAAAATAAATCCCCCCCCTTTTTTTTTTTGAGGTAAGGGAAGTGGCAAAAAATTGAAGTTATAAAATGAAAGAATTGTTAAACAGCTATATTCCACCATCCATTTCCACCCCTGACTAAGTCTCCCTGGCACACATTTAAAAGGGAGTCTACTAACACAAAGTGACAAAGTCAACATGCACACACAGCAGGCTGATCAAGGCTAAATAAGGAAACATGACTGATGGGTTTTGGCGAACTATTTCACAGTAATATCCAGTTCCACTTTGGACTGAAACTTGGGATTGAAATTGAGAGAGAATTGGGTTTCTAACTCCTTTAGGAGTCTGAAAATCCCAGAGAAATGAACCCCGTCAACTAACAGTTAACAGTTGATCGCTTTGGCATACAAATAAGCAGCTAGACACTTTTGTCTTTTATATCAGTATAAAACTAGAAGTTGACATGAGTGAAATTTGACTTTATAGACATTAGCCCAGGTGTAGACTGGTTCAATGAAAAAAATCAGAATCTGGCCCTACCTTGAGACATTTGAACTCCTGAGAACTGGCTGTTCCAACATCATTTTTTTGTTTTGTTTTGTTTAATAGACAAATACAGGAATTAAGAGCATTTACACTGGAAACCCTTGGCCCACCACAAACATGCAAAGAGTTCCATAAACTTTGCAAGCAGATGAGGGATGTGGGTCTGCCTTACAGTAGCAAATGAAGGGATTTCTTATTCTAGCAAATGATCTCATCCCAATGAATTTCTTGAGGTATTTACATCTGGCTGGCATTAATGGCCCTTGATCAACTAGTTATTAATACTCAAAAATGCAGCCGGCTTCTTGTCATCTCACCTCCCTTGAAAGAGTCTGGATTTTCAAAAGCTGTAGAGTATAAATGCTCTTTACAGTTTCATAGGCTACGCAGTAAGTTATTGAAAACCATCTGGCATTGGAGATGCAACAATTTCCAAATCTCAACACTGGTGTAAATCCAGAGTAACTTTACTACAACCAAAGGGGTATGAAAGAAGACTCAGGCCTTAAGAGTTTAAGAGGCAGAATGGGAAATGGAAATGTTTGTAAAAACATTAAACATTAAAAACTGATTTTCACCTCCTGTTGAACTGTCGCTCTATCAGCTTTAATAGAAACACAAGAGCCCCACAATCAATAGGAGGGAAGTCTCAAGATTCAGCTAAGGGTAACCCTGATTTGGTAAGAACAGTTTGAGACGGGCCAGGGACCACAAACAGCTTTCATTACAGAAGAGCATAAACCAGTGGCTACAGACAGCTGAAGTCACTGAGAACCATCCATCCCTGGTGTATTTAACTGAACCGATGACTTTGGCTCCACACTTACCTACAGCAGGGGGCATCATTGGGAATTTAGGGGGAGCCAATCCTGTATGTTGTTGGATTAACAGGAAATTAATCTAAATACTCTCCCCTCTGGAACCCTCCCTTTCCACCTCACACACACCTGGATTCAGTAGGCCTGGAACACCAGTTTCTTGCTCTGCAAATGGGCAGCATCTCCACCTCTGGCTAACCCTCCCCTGGACAGGCATCTGCACAAGAGAGCAAGTATCCTTTCTGAAGCCTCACTCAGCAGGGCAGAGGAGCTGCCAGATCTGTTGCCTTCTGTCTAAATCCTGGGAATCTTGCTTTCCCAGTAAGAAGGCATAGAGGTTTATTCTCCAGACATGGGCGCAATGCCTTGCCTCATAAATTCAAACACAAATGTAGGATCTTGTGATTTTGTGGGCAGCTCCCAGCCAGAGATGAGGAAGGAATGGTTTGGTATGAGTACAGGTCAGAAAGCCAGGAACTCCTGAGCTCCATTCCCAGCTTTTGTACTCTCGACAGTTGTGGGCAAGTCACAGATGGGACGAGTTCCTTCTGACTCCAGTGAGAGTGGTAGGGGTTCAGGATATCAGTCCTTAAAGCCTATCTGTACCCCATTTGCCCATCTGTAAAATGGAACTAATAGTGCATTCCCTTTCTCTACCAGAATCAGGGATTTGGAGTTAAGTTTATGAAAGCTCAGAAATAAATAGCTTTGAAGGAGGAACGGGAGCATGGAAAATGCACTAAGGTTTGTTTTGTTTCTTAGCATAAATTGTGCCATCAAATATAGAAGCTAGTTGCATTAAGGAATAAAACTTTGGCAGCAAGAAGATGATGAACTAAGTTGTTTTCTTTCAAGCAGGATCCATCTGCAAATCATTTTGCCTCCCACCATGGTACAGAAGCAGAGCCTTATAGCTGCTAGCTCAGCCTGTTGAACTACATCTAGCAGGCAAAAGGATTATTGTGGGTCTGTAAGGGGGTGTTTGCAACCCCCAGCCTGCAGCAGCATGGAAGCCAGTTTAGAAATCAGACCTGAAATCTGGTTACCCAGCTGTGGGATAACAGTAGGAAAGGTGCCACTCTTGGGAAAAAACTATTTACCAATTATGCAATGCGAAGCTTGAAACATGAGAACAATGTTATGGGTTTTATACTCACATGGAAAAGAGGTTTGTTCCATATGACCAGGGAAGGATGGGATCTTGCCTTCCTCAAACCACTATGCAACAGGACTAGAAGCTGGGGCAAGCTGCACAAGGGAGCCGTAGATGAGCAGAATACAAGATGAGTGATGGCCAGGACTTTAGAGTGAGCAACTCAGAGACCATCCATGAAGACCCCAGCCCAGATTTTACACAGGACCCTGGGGCAGGGCACTTGGAGTTTTACTCAGTCCTGATAGGCCACCAGCTAGGCTAATAATACTCAATACATCTTTGCGATAATATGGAGTCATATTATTAAACGCAGGCTTCCAGTAATGTTGGCCCCAAATGCAATACCGCGGGAAAGGAATCAGGTTTTGTTTTTTTTTGAAGTGACAATCCAATGGAGCTGCCAGGCTAACAGATTTGTACTTGGGAAAGTACAAAAACAATTAATATTTTCTCTCCCTTTGGCACAATCAACCGCTGGCTATTCCAGCATGGTGGAAAATATTCAACACATTTTCCAACTATCTTTTATCTTGGTGTCAACAGCTCAGATTTCAGCTGTCCCTTTTGGCTGTAGACAGCAAACAGATACCAGGTGAATCTGCAAGGGACTCCAGGTTCTCTGCCACTGACGTACTGTGCTCTGGGGCCTGGTCAGCCCAGCACAGGGGCTGGCGCGGGGTCCAGATGGGGGACAGTGCGTGACTTGGAGGGGCTGGCACGGGGTTCGGGAGGGCGGCGCGTCCCAGCTCAGGGGGCCGGTGCGGCCTGGCTCTGGGGCCGGCTTGGGGGGCTGGTACGGCCTGACTCGGGGGAGCCGGTGCAGGGCGCAGGGGCCGGCTGGGGGCCAGCGTGGCCCAGTCTGGGGACCCCCCCCCACACACACGGAGTCCCTGGCCCCACCCTCTTTTGGCCCCACCTCTGGCACCTTCTGAGGGTGTGGGTGGCGGGGCTGGCACAGGGGCTGGCAAAGGTTGCCGACCCCTGTTCTAGTGGCATGCTCCTTTCCCCTGCTGACCCTGCTCCTCCCAGCTGGAGGAGTGAGTCTGGCAAAAAAGGTGCCAGTACCCCATACCCCTGTGTACCGTCACAAAAAAAGCACTGCTAGAGAATAGATAGAAAGATACTGTACATAGAAACACGACCCTCACATCAGTTACATCGAAAAAGACATCATGGTGAACATAATGCACACAGGATCACAGAAATGTAAGGCTGGAAGGGATCTCCAAAGGTCATCTAATCCATCCCTCCTTCTGTGGGCTGATGAAGCATTAAGTATACCTAGCCCATCCCTGACAAGTGTTTGTCTAATCTGTTCTTAAAAACTTCCAGTGATGGGGATCCCACGCACTCTCTAGGACAGGTAATCTATTCCAGTGCTTAACTGTCCTTTAGCTAGGAAAATCTTTCTAATATCTAACCTAAGTCTCCTTTGCATGTGCACTAAAAGAAAGTTACGAAGCCATCCTTTAGTAAATACTTTTGCGTCCAGCCATTAAAGTGATACCATCCTTTTTGGAAACACTGCTAACTGATGAGCAGGAAGAATCTGCTTTGTCTTACTAGAGACAATTGATTCTGCCACGTGGTTCTGATGTACAGGGCTGAAGCGCAATGACTGTCAGCTGAGACACTTCTTTAGCTCAGGGGAGAAAATGGGCCTGGATGAGAACATGTGTTCCTCCACTCCAAAGTCCACAATGAAAACATGAGACCACCTGGCAGCAATTATTACTTCGCTGCTTGTATCCCTTAGACTCCGGAAAACAAAATTCTAGTTGTGCGGCTCTCCCGCTTTATGGTCTTCCAGTTCCAGGGTTGTTTCAACTGATCGTCATCTTACTAAAGAAGAACATGAAATGCAGCCGATCAGCTCCCGCAGGAATCTAGAGAAGCTGTCTTCATGTGAGCTAAAGCAACAAGTGGAAAAACTGTAGTTATTGCTACTTATGAATTAAATTCTCACCCCTCCCCCACCTTAATCCATGGCCTAACTCCATAGATCATGGACTTGGGGGAGAAACTGGATGATTTCTTAACATAAGCTATTTTGCAGTTGCTTTAGGGCCTTATATATTGTAAACTGTAAAGCCAGAAATGTGTTTATGTTACTAGCTGGAGACAAAATCAAATCTGCCGCACGCTTGCTCGCAAGGGACACTCAGAATTCCTGCTAGTTTTGTTCTGCATGCAGGCAAAAGGACACTGCAAACTCTCCCCCAGGGATCAACAGTCTCTCCCCTCATTTTACGAGAGAGCACACTACAGAGCAGCAGTGAAGCCCTGTTTACACTAGGCACACTCAAAGTGCCACTATTGGTAACATCATTTCAGATCCCAGGCAGCACCAACGTTGGGAGGCTTAGCACATAGACAGGCTGCCGACTTTTAAGCATCACGTCATCTAACCCTGCTCAGAGCAGGGCTAATTGACCTGGTTTATATAGTGAAGGCAGTTGGCAGCCGTTGTATTGAAAATCTCCCCAGGCTGCCAACTCCAGTGGACCTGAACAGCAGGAGATTCATTGGAAAATTTCTCCAGTGCAGCCAACCCCTGACCAGCAACTGACTCACAAGCCTCAAATTCAGTGACATGGCAGCCAGACACCAAAGAATTACAGAGGGTGAGCTCAGGTGAGAGGCAAATGCCAGGGAAGCTTGGTAAACCCTGGGTAAACATTTTATCCTTGGTGTGAAACCATGAATTCCAGGCAGTCATGTGAATGAGGAATCTTGTGTTATGAGACAAAACAAAGACCCATCTTACTGCAACTCCAATCCATTAAAACTGTTGCTACACACAGCAGCCTGGATCCTGCAATTGGATCCTGCAGACCTTTATACCTGCTTGAGGATGAAGATCTAAGTGCAGAACTGGGACCACAGGCTGTCTACACTACAGGCTCTGTTAAGTTGACTTAACAAGGTTGACTTAAAGTCAAGTTTGTTAAGTCGACTTAGCGCGTCCACACTAAACACTCCAGTCGACTGCCTGTGTCCACACTGGCAGGTGCTAGGTCAACGGAGGAGTGTTGTGGGGGCCTGGAGCTATGTTCCCTCTAAGCTGTGGGTGCGTGGCAGCAGTCTGCACCACACAACCATGCACCTCACGCAGCCCGATACCCACCGCCACGTCCCTTCTCTCCCCAGCAGCCCAATCCCTGCTGCCGCATTCCTTCCATCTCCCCAGCAGCCCGATCCCCACCGCCGCGTCCCTTCTCCCCAGCAGCCCGATCCCCGCTTCTCCCCAGCCGTGGCTCTCCTCTCCTCCCCAGCCCATCTCCCCGGCCCTGGCTCACCCCAGGCCGATCTTCCCCGGCTGTGGCTCTCCCCTTCTCTCTGGCCAGACTCCAATTAGGTCGACTTAGGGCTATTCCCCGTCCACACTGGCTTTAAGTCGACCTAACAAGGTCGACTTAAGCGTTAAGTCAACCTTCAGAGGTAGAGTTAATAAGTTGACTTAAGGAAGCGCTTAAGTTGACTTAATAAGCGCCCAGTGTGGACTCAGTGTTCTGTAGGTTGACTTAAGCGTCATTAAGTTGACCTAAGGCACAAGTGTAGACATACCCATAGCGATATACATATATTACACACACTCAAAGCCCATGTCAGTATTTTTACCCACAAGAGTGAAAGAAAAATAATAAGAAACTACACAGTAGCTGGAAATAGAAAGACTTAGTGGATCAAGCTCACCTCTTTGTCTAACTTTAAACAGATACTATACTTGATCTCCAAAAGGTGGGGCTTAGACTGGCCTTATGCACCCCTGATTACAAGAGGAAGTGCCTAATATTTACACAGAAGTAAAATCTGTTCCAAAGGAATGAAGCAAATGGCTGAGGTTTGTCCACTGCCAGGTATAATTTGAAATTTGCATTTCTGAACAAGGCCCTAGTGTTTGGGAAACATGACTGAGGCTTATAAAAAGCTCCCCTCTTACTTGTAGACCCTGACGTTGTATTTCCTCTCGCCCGGAAATCCAAACATGCCACAGACAACTCGGGAATTCTTTGTGGTCCAGTGTATGTCACAGATCTGCTTCCAGCTCCCTCCGTCTTTCACCTCCACATAACCCTCTGTAACAGGCACACGCTTGCGGTAGGTAGAGAGAATGGCTCGGATCCTTATGTCCTCCACCTGGATGTTCATGTTCTAAGAATAAAAAGGATATTTTAGAGACACATGTTGGTAGCAAGACAACAGGTTCAAATGGTTAGAGCAGGGAACTTGAAATCAGGGCACTTGGGTTGTCCACCTGACTTATTTTACAGCTGACTAAACTGATACAGAGGAGATAGAAACGAGGAGTCCTGTGGCACTTTTAAAGATCAACAAATGTATTTATCACATGAGCTTTTGTGGGAGAAAATCCCACTTTGTCAGATGCTTGAAGATGGGGAACTTACAGAATGGGAGGAAAATAAATGCAGGGAAATATAAGTCATAAGATCAGGTCAGACTGTTACAGCAAATCAAAGCAGTTGTTTAGAAGACAAAGTGGCTTGTGCAACGTCAACAGAGGGAGTCTGGAAGGTCCCAGTCACAGTTCTCCCACTGACCTTCTGAGCAAGACACTTCATCCATCAGTGTCTCAGGTTCTCCAGCTTACAAAGAATAATGATATGTTACCTACTTATGTATAGGACCGTAATACTCCTTGACAAAAAGCATATTATATATGAATGCAAAAAGGTACTATTGCCAGATCTTTACAACTAGGACATTTCTGGGGTTTCTAAAAAGATCCTTCACATGTGCCTTTTGTTGTTTAAATATTTTTATTTTAGTCTATAGCTTTTTATTTTAAAACACCCTTGGCTAAAGCACAGTCATTTTTATTTCCAGATTGAAAACTTGATTAAAATGTGATTTCCACTGAGCATCAGGGGAAACTTTACAGACATGTGCACACTGGAAGGCCTAGCTGCAATGGGTCACCCGCCTACTCTGCATTTGCCAGGTATGTCTGCATCTTTCCATATTGTGGCGTGTTGCAGAATTTACCATATGGTAATGGGGAAAAAGGTTGCTACTGTCTTTGCATTTTAAGCGTGACTTGTTTTGTGCCTTAAATCACACGCCCGAGTTAGACTGATTTACACCAGCTGAAGATCTGTCCGTAGAAGCATAAAAATGAGCTGGGATGAAATAGCAGTAATATATTCATGCATCACTTTCCTCGCTGTGGATCCCAACTACCCAGGGTCCCTGATATGCTAGTAATCTGATTGCTAGCCCATGCCAACACTACTATGGTTACCCATGCCAACTAGATTAAAGATAGCACATGTATGTCTACCTCGGTTACGATGCCACCTTCAAGTGCAGTGTGCATACCCTAAATGACATGCCCCAGGCCATACACCGGAGGTCTTCTGAAACCCAGACTAGCATGTAAGCCCCTGGGCTACCCTTCCTCCCTCCTTTCAACTAACAAGAGCAGAAGTTTTAAAAATGGGCCTCCCAAATTATTGTTTGCATGTATTCACTGTTTGCTCAGCCTGGATTTCTCCTTTAGATGAAATGTGCATGGGACAGGAGATGAGTCATAACGGCCACATGGATTTCACGTTTTGGGCCAACGTGAGGGCATGAGCATAGCAGAACTCTTAGAAATTCAAGCCCTGAGCTCAGGCTGGGGGGAGGAGGGGGAAATCTGCTGTGGCAAGCAATTAAAAAGCTAATGCAAGTTTATATGAAGCTTCCAGGAAAAGTCCTTTTTCTGGTCAACAGCGTATAAATACATGGTTCCAACAATTACATCACAGCTGTGGAATTCTCCTCTCGCCCCTGAAATTTAATCATTAAAAAGTGAACAAAGCCTAGCACTTTAAAGGAACATGTGCTGCTTTGATCCACTGTCATCCATTAAAAACAGTTAGAGTCAGGAAAGGTCACGTTTGGATTCAGACTTGCCTAGAAATAGAAACTGCATATCTGCCATGACTAGAAAGGATCCAGAAAGCCAGCATTTGGTTATGGAATTGCTGTTTGTCACTTGCTAAATACTACAGACCACAGGCCCAATCCTCACCTGCTGCAAACAGACATTGCTTCACCAAAGTCAATTGGCTGAAGCTCTGGCCTACTGTATTTAGAGGAGGGGGACTCCGCCCAAATCTCTGGGTTCTCTCTGGGCCTCTGCTACTGAATCACTTAGTAACCTTGGGCAAGTCACTTAGGCTATATATATATATTTTTAAATATCCGCTCATTCTCAAATGGGGCACCCATAAAAGAAAAGTTACTTTTGGAAGTTTGGCCTCAACCTCTTGGTATTTATTTAGTGTATTACAATAGCACCATGAAGCCCAAGTCACAGACAAGGATCTCATTGTGCTGGTGCTGTATCCCCACAGAATGACAGTTCCTGTTCCAAAGAGCTTAGTATGCCCTTTAAAATAGGGCTGACACTATTCCATAGCTGGGGTAGCTGAAGTCCTTTAGGTATTTAGCTGGGTTTTTATCATCCTTAGGTCCCTACAGCCTTCAGACCTTTCACCTGTGCAATTCAATGCAAGTGCACAGAATCCTTATTACAAAGAGGAAGGTGACAGCGAGCCTATGTATTTGTACATCGTCAGTAGAAATCTAGAAAATCCATTAGCACCATGAGGCCCCCGCCCTGTTATGATCTCTTGAAACGCTACATGGCTTCATAGTCCATAGTGGCAGGGAACATTAGAGCTTTGCTCTGCATAGGCCAGTTTTGAAATCTAGACTCTTTTCTCAATCCATTTTATAAAGCCTCCCTACTCTCAGTTTTGAAGATGGATGCATTGCCAAGGAGCATTTTTGCCTGCAGACAGAAAACTACTTCTTTCCATTGAAACTGCATGAGGAGAGGCAGACACACTCTCACCTAGTGTTTCTTGCAGAAAACACTCCGCCACAGCTTTGCCAAGGGAGTACTCGGCTGTTAAAGCTAGTCAGTATAGGGTTTCTTTATGGAGTACTTCCTGAAATTCTCCTGACCTCCTGAGGTCAAGCCAGCATTGAACTCAGTGTTCAGAATCATTTACATTAGCTACATAGTGAAGACAAGAGTCCATTTCAAAATGGGTTGGGGAAGCGTCTCTCCCATGCCAGATCTTCTGGATGTCAGAAAGTTCTGGAATAGCCTTTCAAGGGGAGTTGTGGGGGCAAAAACCATAAATGCATTCAAAACTGAGCTTGATAAATTTATGGAGGGGATGGTATGATTACCCTATTTTGGAAATTGACTGATATTTGGTTACGTGCGAAGAAGATACAAGTGACCTAATAGGGGAAAGTACATGGAGTGGGATCTGAGTTATTACAGAGAATTGTTTCTTGGGTCACTGGCTGTTGAGACTTGCCCACGTGCTCAGAGTTTAACTGATCGCCATATTTGGGGTTGGGAAGGAATTTTCCCCCAGGGCTGATTGGCCTGGGCTCCAGGGGTTTTTCACCTTCCTCTGTAGCACAGGGCATGGCTCACCTGCCAGTGAATTCTCTGTATCTTAAAGTCCTTAAATTATGATTTAAGGAGGTAAATAACTCAGTCATAGGTTGGTGGCCTATTGCTGGAGTGCGTGGGTAAGGTTTTGAGGCCTGCATTTTGCAGGAAGTCAGACTAGATGATCGTACTGGTCCCTTCTGACCTTAAAGTCTATGAGTCTATGAATCTTGACCAGTTGCAATTATATTAGCGGGGAGGAGGCGCTGCTGGGAAAAGTAAGGCTGAATACAGAGGAAGCTCTACTGATGAACCATTGAGGAAGCATCACAGGCCAGTGGATAGGCCAGACTGGAAAAATCTATTCCTGAATGACCTCGGGCACACCTAAAAAAAGAGCCCATCTGTAAAATAAGGGTTAAATGGCCTCATGCCCCTTTCTAAAGGGCTTTGATATCTAGGGACAAAAAGCTTTATGTAAAATCTATTACGTGTTAAGGAGCAGGTTACCAGAAGGCACAACAGGTAGTGAGACATCCCATTCCACTTGGAGTAAGGTGTCTAAATCCCTTAGGTGCTGTTTGGAAAAGTCTAAAATTGTACTGGGAAAAGCAGTTGAGGTGAAAGGGCAATCTGCATTGGCAGCAGGGAAAGTGAACTGAATAGCCTAATGCAGTTTCTCCATCCATTGTCTCACTGGGGCATACCAGGGATTTCCAACATCAGAGCACCAGGCAAAGAGGGAAGTCAGCCACTTGGCAATTTCCCCTTGGAGACTTTCCCAAGTCACCCAAACAACCCCTTAAGGTAAAGGATTTGCGATCTTAGGAACGTTATTTTAAAGAAACAAAATCAGCTGGAGCAAGTTCAGCTTTTGGAATTAGGCAGGCAGTCGCTGGCGAAGCGCAAGGTAACGTCCATTCCCGCAACAGTGCTGACATCCGTGGGAGTTAGAGGCAAGGATTAGGCATTAACATGCTTCCCAGCATTGCCATTGACTCAGTGTAAGGAGATGTGCAGTCTAGAGAACATCCAGGGACTGAGTCATGACCCTCGGGTTCTCTATATATCTGGATATATCTCTATATCCAGGTACAGTTATCTATGTCTTCTATAGCTTTATAGCCAGCTTTGCCACTGTGTCCCTTGAGCACATCACTCTTACTCCATCTAGGAAAGTGCCGCGCTCAGTACTTCTTAGGACTGAACTATTGACAGCTTTTTGCCTCAGTTTCTCCATCTGTATAAAGAGGGATGGTTCTCTTGCATTTCATGAGGCATATTGTTAGGCTTAATTGCTTATACGTTGCTCTGATATCCTCAGAAGCGAGATGTTCTGGATGTGGTAAGTATAAGGATGCTGCATAATTAATCCTACTTGCTACCCTCTATGAGATGGACAGGAATCAATATCTTCCCATTTCACAGATGGGGAAACTGGGCTGTTGAGAGTTCAAGTGATTTGCATAAGGTAATGAAAGGAATGTGACAGCCAGGATTGTAATTCAGGAGTTATTGGCTTCAGTCACACCTTCCTCTCTCAGAAGCTTATGCACCAAAATTATATCTATCAATAGAGCCCTGCAAATCCGCGGATATCGGCATTATATCCGCAGAAACAATGCGAATATCTGCAGACCATTTCTTGCAGATGCAGATCGGATACGGATCCACATATTTTTATCTGTGCAGGGCTAGAGCCCTGCAAATATGCAGATATCCGCGGATATCCACATTATATCCACATCCGCAAATCGGATACAGATCCACATATTTGTATCCGCGAAGGCTCTATATATCAACCAGCTAGCCATATTGATTTGTAGTCAGTTTATGTAGACCCATTCTTCTTTTTGTTCTGAATTGTCTCCCGTCATTGCCAAGGAGAAAAAAGATTGAATTTGCAGAAAATCTCATCTTTTTATACTTCAATCTCCAAATGCCTATAACAAGCCAGCAAGAAACATCATTTCATCATCTGCCTGAAGAGCAAGTATAAGCCACATTTATTTTCCCCTTTCTCCATTTGTGCGTTTGCATTCTCTCTCTCTCTCTCTCTCTCTCTCTCTGTTTTATATTGGAAAACTAAAGGTGAGATGGGATGAGGAATGATCAAACCAACTAAATATATATTTCTCAGGGAACTTTTTTAAAAGGGCTGCTAATATTCTTCCCTCCCTGTCCATTAACTCTGTATGGGTGTGGTTGTTTTCTCTCCACTGCAGAGTTCTGTAAGCTGCACTTGAATTGGCAAGTAGTCAGTGACAATGGAAGGAAGTAAAGACAGAGATGCTCTGGCTTTCCAACACTATGGTCTATAGCTCAGCTAATAGTGAAAACAGACCTCACATAAATGTCATTTGGCATGTTTACATCTGATTTTAATGACCAGAGCAGATTTTTTTTGGTTGAAATTACCATTGTCATATTTCACGTAAATACAGAAAGAGAGATCAATATAGAGTGTGTTTATGTGGATGATAAAAATATAATATTTTTCTATAAAAGCAGCATGTAGAAGCCCCAACAGAGGCTGGGGCCCTGTTGTGCTAAGCGCTGTCTGTGCACTCTGAGATTTTCATAGGAACTCAAGGGAATTAAGCAATTGAATCCCACCAAAATTCAGTCATGCACCCTTATTACTAAGTGTATTACATTAGCACCTACAAGCAAACTGGGGCCTCATTGTGCTAGGGGATGTGCATACATTGTAAGAGACAGTCCTTGTCCTAAAGAGCTCACAGTCTAAACAAACCAGACAAGAAGTGTGGGAGAAAGGCAGCATTATTATCCACATTTCACCAATGGGAAACTGAATCACAAGAAGATTAACCAGGTCACACAGGGAGTCTGCAGCAGAGTAGGGACTGGAGCTCAGGTCTGCTAAGTCCCAGTCCAGTGCACCAGTCATAAGTCCATCCTCCTACAGAATCAAACTTCTTAGTCTGCAGATTCCTAAGCCTCGCAACATCCCAGTAATGTAGTGATCCTCAGCATGCAGCAGGAATAAAACCCAGAACTTCCAACCCCCTCAAGTAATGATTAGATAACACTTCCAGTAATGTAAAAGAGTTCTCGCCAATAGCCAGCTTCCTCATGAGAGGTTGAGGACAGATAAAAATAAGAGAGAATTAACATATTTAACTAAAAGGTATCTTGTAAAACTAGCTCTCCCCTTTGGAGCTATTTAGCTAGTCTTGCATGAGTTCCACTTCTTGGCATTAACAACTGTGGAGATTTAGGTGCAGTCTCCATCCCAAACTTCAGTTCCCTTGCGGCTTGGAATTTAAGTACTAGCCTGATCCAGACCTGGATCCAAAACCTCAGCTTGTCTCTGCTCATTAACCATCCCACCCGACTATTTTATACATAGCCAACTCTAGCAGTTGTGTTAACATCTCTAGTGTTACATTCTCTCTGAAAGGATCGTGTTTCTTGCATTGTTGACCCACTCTCTGGGATAAAGGAGCCCTTTCCTTCCTTGTCTGGCTCCTTTCCACAAACCGCAGCTCTTGTTTTATCCAAATGCAGTCTTGGCAGAGAGTGAGCTAACATACAAGCAATAAGTAATTGTCAGGGCATGGAAACAGATTTTCTCTTCCCTGATTGAAGCTGTTACCCAAGATAGGTGTGAAGAGCCCATTGGAACAAGGCAGAACAAAGAAATAGGCTAGGTACAAGAGAAAGCACAATGGATCTTTGGTTAGGGTTTTAAAGTTTTCATTTTCAACTAGAGTTGCAGGGATTGAATCAAGTAAAACAGAACCCTAAAACTACACTGATTTTAACAGTAGGAAAGCTAGGAAAGGGTTTTTTGTTTTTTTTTAAGTGCATATACACAAATGCTAGAAGTCTAAATACTATGACGGGTGAACTTGAGTGCCTCATATTACATGAGAATATTGATATAATAGGCATCATAGAAATTTGGTGGATTGAGGACACAGTAATGTCAGGGTACTAAATATATTGGAAGGACAAAATAGGCCATGCTTGTGGGGGGAGTGGCATTATATATGAAAGAAAACAGAGTCAAATGATATAAAATAAATGAACCAACCTGTGCGATAGAATCTCTATGGATAGCAATTCTGTGCTCCAATAATACAAATATAGCAGATATACTACCAACCACCTGACCAAGAAAATGACTGAAATGCTCAGGGAAATTAGAGAAGCTATAAAAATAAAAACACAATAGTAATGGGGGATTTCAGCTATCTCCGTATTGATTGGGAATATGTCACCTCAGGGGCGTTGCTGCCCCAAAAACAGACTCGGGGCCCAGGACCAATCCAGCCACTGGAGGGCCTGATCTGGCAGTGGCAGAATCAGGCCCTTACCACTGCTGGCCTGTGGCCCGGCCCCAGCAAGCCGCTGCTGTGGCCCACGCCCTAGAGGGCAGGGCCCCAGATTGCTGGCACCAGCGGGGGTTGCAGCGGGCTGCCAGTGGGGGCCACTGGGCCCTGGATCTGGGATACCCGGCCCCGGTGGTGGCAGCCACCAGTGGGGGCCACTGGGCTCTGGATCCCTGACCCTGATGGAGGCGGCGTGGCAGGCCCCGGAACCCTGACCCTACCAGGGGACCAGAGCAGGTCGGCGGCTCTGTGGCGTGCCCCAGATCCCCAGGGGGCGGGATGTTGCCCGTGGCTCCGCGTCAGACCCCGGATCCCCGGCTGTGCTAGGGAGCCGGATCCATCTGGTGGCAGCGCAGTGGGATCTCTGGCCCCGGCAAGAGCCGGGCCGCTGGGTCCCAGGTCCCCGCCAGACCTGGGGCCCTGGCACTGGGACTCAGGGCACGTGCCCAGGGCCAGCAACGCTCCTGCGTCCCTCAGAATGGACTGCAGAGTTAAAGTGTAACACTTTAAATGACTGCTTTTTGGAGCAGCTAGTCCTGGAACTCACAAGAGGAGAAGAAATTTTTTATTTAGTCCTGAGTGGTGCACAGAGGCGAATATAGCTGAATCGCTTGGCAGTATTGACTATAACATAGTAAAATTTAACATTCACGTGGGGGTGGAAGGCACCAAAGCAGCCCACCATGGTAGCATTTAATTTCAGAAAGTGGAACTATACAAAATGAGGAAGTTAGAAATTAAATTAAATTAAATTAGAAATTAAAAAAGGTACAGTGCCAAAGGTGAAATCCCTGCAAGCTGCATGGAAACTTTTTAAAGACACCACAATAGATGTTCAATTTAAATGTATATCCCAAATTAAAACAGTAAGAGGACTAAAAAAGTCTTTGTGGCAAAACAGCAAAGTAAAAGAAGCAGAGGAGAAAAGGCATCCTTTAGTGGAAATAAAATCCTATTTAAGAAAATAGAAAGGAGCAGACGCTGGCAAGTGAAATGTAAAAATATAATTAGGAAGGCCAAAAAAAAAAAAAAAAAAAAAAAAAGGGGGAAACCCAGCCCAAAACCCAAAGTAACAGAAAGGGAAAAAAAAACATTAAATACATAAGAAGCAGAAAGCCTGCTAAACTACCAGTGGGGCCATTGGACAACCAAGATGCTAGAGGAACACTCAAGGCAGATAGGGTTATTGCAGAGAAACTAAATTAATTCTTGGCATGCATGTTCATTATTGAGGGTGTAAGGGAGATTCCCAAACCCGAGCCATTCTTTTTAGGTGACAAATCTGAGGAAGTGTCCCAGATTCCGGTTTAAGATGGGATTTTGGAACAAATAGATAAATTAAACATTAAGTCACCAAGACCAGATGGTATCCACTGAAGAATTGTGAAGGAACTCAAATGTGAAATTGCAGAACTACTAACAGTGGTATGTAACCTATCATTTAAATCAGCTTCTGTATGTGATGATTGGAGGATATTTAATGCGATGCCCATTTTTAAAAATGGCTTCAGGGGCAATCCTGGCAATTACAGACTGCTAAACCTAACTTTAGTACTAGGCAAATTGTTTGAAACTATAATAAGGAACAGAATTATCAGACACATAAATTAACATGATTTGTTAGGGAAGAGTCAACAAGCTTTTTGTAAAGGGAAATCATGCCTCAATCTATTAGAATTCTTTGAGGGGTTCAACAAGCATGTGGACAAGGGTGATCCAGTGGATATAATATACTTAGATTTTCAGAAAGCCTTTGACAAATTTCTCCACCAAGGGTCTGAAGCAAAGTAAGCAGACATGTGGTAAGAGGGAAGGTCCTCTCCTGAATCAGTAATCATTACAAGATAGGAAACAAAGGGTAGGAATGAATTGTCAGTTTTCAGAATGGAAAGAAGCAAATAGTGGTGACCCCCTGGGATCTGTACTGGGACCAGTACTGTTCAACATATTCATAAATGATCTGGAAAGAGGAGTAAACAGTGAGGTGGCAAAATTTACAGATGATACAAAACTGCTCAATATAGTTAAATCCAAAGCAGACTGGGAAGAGTTACAAAGGGGGTCTCACAAAACTGGGTGACTGTGCAACAAAATGGCAGGTGAAATTCAATATTGATAAATGCAAAGAAATGCATATTGGAAAACATAATCCCAACTATACATACAAAATGATGGGATCTAAATTCACTGTTGCCACACACAAAGGCAATGTTGGAGTCATTAATGATAATTCTCTGAAAACATCCATTCAATGTTCAGCGGCAGTAAAAAAAAAAGCTAACAAGATGTAGGGAATCATTTGGAAAGGTATAGATAACACAGAAAATATATTGCCTCTATCAATACATGGTAGGCCCATATCTGGACTACTACATACAGATTGGTCATCCTGTCTCAAAAAAGATATATTGGAATTGGAAACGGTAAAGAAAAGGGCAACTAAAATTATTAGGAGTATAGAAAAGCTTCCATATGAGGAGAATTAATATGATTGGGACTTTTCATCTTGGAAAAGAGTCCACTAACAGGGGATATGACAGAGAGCTGTAAAATCATAACTGGTGTGGAGAAAGTACAAAAGGAAATGTTATCTACTTCTTCTCATAACACAAACTAAGGATTACCAAATGAAATTAATAGGCATCGGGTTTAAAACAAACAAAAGGAAGCATTTCTTCACAAAATGCAGAGTCAACCTGTGGAACTCCTTACTAGAGAATGTTGTGAAGTTCAAGACTTAAGAGGGTACAAAAAAGAATTAGATAAAGTTCATGGAGGCTAGGCCCACTAATGGCTATTAGCCAGGATTAGGCAGGGATTACTGTTAGGCAGGGATTACTGTTTGCCAGAGGTTGGGAATGGCTGATGGGACGGATTACTTGATGATTACCTGTTCTATTAATTCGCCCTAAAGCACCTGGCATTGGCAGCTTTCAGAAGACAGGATATTAGGCTAGCGGACCATTGGTCTGACCCAATATGAATGTTCATATGTTTACTGGGCTGCAACTTGGGAGATCTGAATTCAATTCGCGTCTCCGCCACAGACACTCTGAGATCTTGGGCAAGTCACTGGCTCTCTGTGTCCAAAGTCCCTGTCTGCAAAATGGGAATGTAGCAATCTGGAACACAAGTTGCTGGAGGGAAGACTGTCGAGGAAGCACCAGAAAGTCAAGTCTGCATGAACGTGGCTAGACTGATAACTGCAGTTGTAGCATCTCTGTAAATAGTTCATTTACTAAAGAGTCAGTTTCGTTTTACAAACAAGGAGCCATCTTGTGTGATTACTCAGCATGCCATATATGAAATGGGTTAATGATAGTTCCTTTCTCCCACCTTCTGTCTGTCTTGTCTATTGAATGGTAAACCCTTCACAGTAGGGACTCTCTCTCTTGTGTTTGCTTAATGCCTAACACGATGAGGATTTAACCTTGGCTGAGATCTCTAGCAGCTACTAGAACACAAGTAAATCAAACTACAATTCCAAGAATTGTAACATTTCAAACCATCTATTTTCCCTGCTCCTGCCTCCTCCCAGTTTTGTCAAGTCTCCACTGGGTTTCCTGACTTCTCCTCCATAGCCTTGGATGCAGCACCTACCATGTAACCAACAGCCAAGAGTTGTTAGGAAACCACAGATCTCAGCCTCAGAAAGCCCAGGGCTATGCAGAGACAGTAAAAATAAAAATAAATTGTTGCAGGTTTTCAAGAAAGATTCCCTGCTTGAAAAAATTTCCCATGAACCTCAGCTAATTTGGTTTCCCTGTCTGAATCAGACACTTTCTCACCACTTTGGATCTGATTGCAAAAGGCTCACACAACCTTCAAATATTTTCCCATCACCATTTGCCATCTGTTTTGCATTAGGCAGAACAAACATATCCTTCTCACCACTCACCTCATCTCCCCCAGCTCAGCTCTTGTGACAGCCATATCATGAAAACTGCCATGTGAAAGCAGACTAAGGCATCGATCAGAATGGATTTGGTTTCTTATTTTTGGGAATCTGGTCTCCACCTCTCAGGTTCCACTCTTTCCAGTTCATTTAAAAAAAAAAAAGTCAGAGTGGCAGAAAATCTGCTTGTTTATCACCTCTCTCTTTAATACAGTTAGCACTACAGAGGGGGCTAGATCATGGCTTTGAACAGGGATTTCCAAGAGAGTGAGGTACCTAATTCCCAGAGAATTGGGTACCTCAAATCCTTTAGGACTTTTTGGAAATTCCAGCCTCTAGCCATAGAGCTGACGGGGTGCTGCGCCGAGGCTCTGAAGACACAGTAGTAGTATTGGCCTCATGGGGCAGCATTTGTTCCCCATCACATGGCCCCAGCCCTGGTGAATGCCCCAGAGCTATCAGGCAAGAGTCTCCAATGTGGCAAGGCAACAGAAGTACAGGGAGGGACTGAGTAGACCTAAAAATCTAGGCACAGGGGTATAAGGGGGATTAGAGGGGGAAAGAGGTAGGGAAGGCTCCTCACACCCTCTTATACCCCCAGCACAGAACAGCCCTTCCTGTTTACAGAGGGGGCGGAAGAAATGATCCTTTTCACAATTAAAATCCTCAGCCCAAAGCCCATGGCATCACTCCCTAAACAGCTGCTAAGGCATTTTTTCCCCTCCAAACTAGCAAGCTCACAACATTCTGTTTAGAAGAGGAATGGCTGTTTTCCTTCATTATGTACTCCAGCTCAACTAGTTTTTTCCAACCCAGCTCAAGTGGCCCAGTTTAACATTCCCCAGATTTTCCTCCCATCAGCAGAATGAACAGCTTTTAATCAAAAAAAAAGAAAAAAAAAAAAAAAAAAAAAAAAAAGAGAGAGAGCGAGAGATCCCAGCTGAGAAAATAGCTTAAGTGACTTCAGCAAGTCACAGCAGCTGGGGTTTCAAGATGGGCTTTTCAGAAAAGAAGCTCAAATGCCACATTAAATATACGCCCACTCAAGTACATCATGAAGTAGCCAGCCAGAGAACTGATAGGAGCATCGAGACTGAGGAGCTTCTGGTCTCTGCTCACTGACAGATAAGCAAGTTGAATACTTTTAAACATAACCATGAGTCAGTGATTCTGTACTGGTGACTTATCCTTAAGATGAAGGTTCAGAGCAGGCCCAGTGGGGGGTTTCCAAATTGACCATACATCATGCTGTGGGATTTTGCCTCTGTACATTCTAACGTTATCTTCATTAGAGCTGAATGAGAACTGTGAAAACAATCTTGGAAGTGTTAGTTTGAATGTAGCTTGTAGCTAGTTCAGCTATATTCACAATGCTATTTATTGACAAATATACAAGTGAATATATTTCATGTCTATGTTCACATGAAAGTTTGGGAAGCAGCTGTTCTTTGTATGCATACTTGTATTAACACATTGCCAAGGGTCTCTTTGTGCTAACAATAATTTTTAGTTACCCTCTACTTGGTTCTGTTTTAGAAAGCTTTAGTATTCCAATCAGGCAGCAGAAAAAATGCCACATGATATCAGTAACCCATCACACTAGCAGGGCTATGATTCCTTAAATAGGAAGCATTTATTAATGAAAAATATATGAGACACAAACAAACTTCCACATAATCTGACTTCCAGCTTTGTCTCCCTTGTTTACCGGGGACCATACCATGTCTAGAACACTATCTAGCACATGGAGAACTCAGGCTGGATAATTTACTGCAAGGAAATGAACCATTTTGAGTGACAAGTAGTGAATAATCAAAGCAAAAAGACTTCAAAACAAGGTTATTGACTGAAATCAGTTCAAACTATTTAAACAGATATGAATAGCATAACTTCCCGACCCCCACCCATCCTCTCTTTTGGCTACAGATGTGAGGCAGTAGGTTTGGTCAATTTGCAGTGCCAACTCCTTCCAAGTCCATTTTTAAAATCATCAGCCAGGAAAATCTACATGGGATAATTAAAGGCAGTCAGAGCTCTGCTATTATCAAAGCACTGGCCATGCCATCTGTTTTCTCCATCTTTACAACCACTTCAGGCCAGGCCAAAATGAGCTGAGCTCAGCACTGGAGTAAGTTTCTGGGCCTGAGGAGGCTTTTTCACCTGTCAAAATGCAGAAGTTCCTGGTAAAATAACCACCCATGGCTCTGGAACCAGGGCACATGGAATGATATAGCCTCATAAGAGGGTAGGAATTTAACTTCATCTCGATTGTAGGTGTGCCCTAGTTATATTTTGGACTATGAATAGAAGTTGGGGCACAATCTCCCTTTTTATAGTACCTAGCTTTTACCTAATGCTGTATATCAGTAGACCAATATTTTACAAAGGAGGTTGCAATCATTAGCCTCATTTTACAGTGGGGAAACAGAGGCACCAGGGACAGCTGTAATTTGCACAAGATCATCCAGCAGGCCAGTGGCTCATGCCAGGAACAAAACTCCTGGAGTCCCAGTCCAGTGCTCTAGCCATTAACTTATGTTCTTTTGCAACCTTAGAAAGTGAATTAAAGGATGAACCTACCCAGTTCTCCAGCCCAATGTTAAAAGCCACATTTCATCATATTGCTGATCCACTGTCTTCATCCTTATCAATTTTCTCTGTGTCCATGCTTTCTCTTCCATATGCCTGGCCTATCCCACTATCTCCACAGCTATGTAAACATCTTTTTATTTTTATTATCATCATATTCTAAAACATACTTCCCAAAATGTTTTCACTTCCATAGTGCCCTGTCATGAATGTTGCACTCAGACTGGAAATTTACTTCCCCTTTCACAGCTAAAATGAAAACACAAAAACATCTCCATGCAGCCCTTTGCTCACCCAGCTGTTCTCCTGTCCTTTATTAAAACAAAGGTAACAATTTATTGACCCTCCCCACCATCACAGCAAGTGCATCATCCAACTAACGCTGTACCTTTAAAGTTCCAAAGGGGTAGCCGTGCACTTCCCTGCATTTATTTTCCTCCCATTCATCTGTAAGCATCTGATGAAATGGGATTTTCTCCCACAGAAGCTCATGCAATAAATACATTTGTTAGTCTTTAAAAGTACCACTAGAGTCCTTGTTTGTTATGCTATACATTTAAAGTGACCTTTAAAAGGAAAAGAAAGAAAAAAAGCTATTTCTCCACCCATTCCCCATGGACTAATGTATATGAAATCTGCCTGGGTTTGAACATCTGCAGTCAGCCATACACACTTCTGCTGAGTAGCATGGAATCATTAAGAGTAAACCAGCTCCCAGATGTGAAATAAGCTTGGTAATATAGATGAGGTAGGACATGGAAACTCCCTTAACAGGAGTGTTCTGAGGGAGGGATGCCAGAACAACCACCCGCATTACTTAGATTAAAAGCTCTTTGAGGGAGGGACTGTCTTTTTGTTTTGTGTTTTCCCAGCACCTCGTACGATGGGGACCTTGTGTGTGATAGGAGTTGTTGGGCACTAACAAATAAATAATGGTCAGAACTACAGAGGCTTTTGCTTCACTGTGAAGGGCTTCACAGGCAGCCTCACCTTTGTGCTATCGATTGCCAGCATGAAGCAGGCTCATAGACTCATAGACTTTAAGGTCAGAAGGGACCAGTACGATCATCTAGTCTGACCTCCTGCAAAATGCAGGCCTCAAGACCTCACACACTCACTCCAGCAATAGGCCACCAACCTATGACTAAGTTATCTGCCTCCTTAAATCATGATTAAAGGACTTTAAAATACAGAGAATTCACTGGTAGGTGAGCCACGCCCTGTGCTACAGAGGAAGGTGAAAAACCCCCAGAACACAGGCCAATCAGCACTGGGGGAAAATTCCTTCCTGACCCCAAATATGGCGATCAGTTAAACCCTGAGCACGTGGGCAAGTCTCGACAGCCAGTTACCCAAGAAACAATTCTCTGTAATAACTCAGAACCCACCCCATGTAAACTCCCCTCTTAGGCCACTTGTATATCCACCACACGTAGCCAAATATCAGTCAATTTCCAAAATAGGGTAATCATACTATCCCCTCCATAAATTTATCAAGCTCAGATTTGAAAACAGTTAGGGTTTTTGCCCCCACAACTCCCCTTGGAAGGCTATCCCAGAACTTTACTCCTCTAATGGTTAGAAACCTGCATCTAATTTCAAGCCTAAATTTCTTGATGGACAGTTTATAACCATTTGTTCTGGTGTCCACATTGGTGCTGTACTCAAATAATTCCTCTCCCTCCCTGATGTTAATCTCTCTGATATATTTATAGAGAACAATCATATCCCCCCTCAGCCTTCTTTTGGTTAGGCTAAACAAGCCAAGCTTCTTGAGTCTCCTCTCATAAGGTAGGTTTTCCACTCCACAGACTATCCTTGTAGCCCTTCTCTGCACCTGTTCCAATTTGAATTCACCCTTTTTAAACATGGGGGCCCAGAACTGCACACAATATTCCAGATGGGGTCTCACCAGTGCCTTGTACAGCGGCACTAACACCTCCCTGTCTCTACTTGAAATACCTCTCCTGATACATCCTAGAACTGCATTAGCTTTTTTCACGGCCAGATCACATTGGCGGCTCATAGACATCCTATGATCGACCAGTACTCCCAGATCCTTCTCCTCCTCAGTCCGTTCCAACTGATGCATCCCCAGCTTATAGGAAAAATGCTTGTTATTTGTTCCTAAATGCATGACCTTGCACTTCCCATTACTGAATTTCATCCTATTCCTGATACTCCAGTTTACAAGGTCATCCAGATCTTTCTGTATGGTATCCCGATCCTTCTCTGTATTGGCAATACCTCCCAACTTGGTGTCATCCGCAAACTTTATTAGCACATTCCCGCTTTTTGTGCTAAGGTCAGTAACAAAAGGTTGAACAAGATCGGTCCCAAGACAGATCCCTGAGGGACTCCACTGGTAACCTCTCTCCAGCTTGACAGTTCACCCTTCAGTATGACCCACTGTAGTCTCCCTTTTAACCAGTTTCTTATCCACCATACTCTATTCATATTAATCCCCATCTTCTGTAACTTAACTAACAACTCCCTGTCTGCAACTGTATCAAACGCCTTGCTGAAATCTAAGTAAATTAGGTCCACCGCATTCCCTTTATCTAAAAAATCTGTTATCCTTTCAAAAAAGGAGATCAAGTTGGTCTGGCACGATCTCCCTTTTGTAAAGCCATGTTGTATTTT